>VWZV01011457.1:379617-481989 GCA_013397155.1 Irena cyanogastra | reverse complement strand
TTTTTTTAAAATTTTATTTATTTCCTCATATTCCTTTATGTCAAAGCATATAACATTTCATGAGTAATGGGCCAAGAAACTACCCATTGGCTGGAGGAAAAAAATACATGTAGAAGGAGGAACTTGGCTTCACTGGCCCTGTAACCCACAGGGACTTGCTGGAACATTTTTTTGGAGGCCACTAGAGAGTATAGCCTGGTGATGCTAAGCAGGACTTTTCTGTCATTTGCCAAAAGAATTGGTGTGCTGTTAAGTTTAATTTTGCCTGCCTCTGGGCCAGTCCATGTAAGCTTTGGGTATCGAATGTCCTCTGTTGAGATTGTGTCAGAGAGATTAGGAGCATTGAAGTTGCACAGCTTTATTTTATAACTGATGCCTGTGCAGAGACAAGGCTTGATTGTGATGATCTGTTTCTTCACTACAAGTTAAAGTAGTGATTCATAGCTCCTGTGTTACTTTAAATATTCCTGATTTTTGGATTGCAGATTGAAAAGTGGATTTCAGCTCTGCCCATTTTTGTTTGACTCGTGTGTCATCTGGCCTAGAATCTGCCAGCTCTGCAGATTAGGGTATTGTGTTGTGTCTGCTGCTTGTTATGAAGTTGCCTGGATTAAAATTTTCGGTGCAGAGCAATGATCCACAGCCTTCTCTGTCTATCTGAATTGCTCTTGCACTTAATAAAGATGATGTAGAGTGAAGTGTTGGTCAGCTTGTCCTTTGTGTGGAAGCACTTCTACAGTAGTGGACTAGGAGTTGAACTCTCATTTGTCTTCTACAGACAGCCAAGTTCAGCAGGAAGAGATATGAAAAAAGACACCTAAGGCAGCTGACTTTTTGTGATAATCATTATCAAATATTGCTAACAAGTTCAGGTGACTCCAGTTGCTGCTAGCAGTTTATGCTGCTGCAGACCTGGTTACCGTTTTAAGGAAGCACATTATGCCTTATTAACTCTTTGTGGCCATATACATTTAGTTTCTTCAGTAGTCCTGAAACTGAGCTTAAAAAGCTTTCCCTTCCACCACTTCACAAATAGTCAAGAAGTTTCTTATCTCCCTGATGAATTATGAAATGTTAATTGCTGAAGCTTTTTCTCATTTGAAAACACAGCCAAAATTTCTTCCCTGTCTTGGAAACAAAACTTGGGGCTCATGGTTGCAGTTACCTTATCTAAAGGGGTGGCGGGGGTTGGCTCAGAAACAAGGCAACATACAGCTCGACTGAACCAGAAGAACTTAAATTCTTCCTTCTGCATCTTTGAATTCCTGTATCCTGCATTGCAGTGACTTGACACTGCTGAGATCTGCCTCCCTGTCGCACTGTTACCTTGTCTGCTAATCAGCTGTAGGTGATACTTACTTAGGTGGTTCATCCAAAACCACCAACACCTGATGTGATCAGCTGATGGGGAGAAGAAGGGGACTTATGTCCAGAAATAAGCTCACTTGGTGTGGTTTCTCTTTGTTAGGCTGTATTCTTCAGGACCCTCTGTGCCAGTGAGTTTAAGACAGAGCTGCTGGAGTTCTTGCACAGGTATAGTTGCTGTGTATGCAGCAGAGAAGGTGCTGATATGGCTGTGTTGCCTTTGGAGCAGCTCTGTGTCCAACTGTCTCACTTACTGCATGTCCACTTTAAGAGAGTTCATCTGCAATGCAGTTGTTAGCTGGGAAGTTCTGTAAATCAAGAGGGAATGAGTGCAAGTGAGCCCAGTGTCTGCAGTTGTGATTGGGTCCTCCACACGGCACAGGGAAACTTGTTCAGAAAATACTTTTTGCAGGAGGAGAAAGGGATGGCAGCACAGTGCTGATGGTAGGAGCCCCTCCTTTCTGTGCCTGTGTATGCATCAGCTGCTCAGGACCAGGAAAACATGGAAACAGTGGGCAGCAATCCTGGAACTGGAAAATCCTGTCATGCTTTTCCCCTCCTCAATCTGCCACAGTCTAACCAGGTGTTTGCTTAGGGCCAGTCCTGTCAGGATGTCTTTATAGCACACTCCCTTCTTACACAGGATGTCCTGTTAGAATTTGGAGCTTGTTGTGAGCTTCTGCATGTCGCTCAAAAGTGCAGAGAGGCCCCATAGGTCACAGGTTTACAACTGTGCTGTCTTTTGTTGCATGGCTGTCAGAAGGACCACGTGCTGGTGCAAAGGGATGATGCCAGGGAGAGAGCCCACAGGTGGAGTCAGTTGGGGTGCCCTGGCTGTTCAGATGCTGCACCTGGCAGGCTGGGGACTACTGCTGAGTGACTTGCTATGAGGAGAAGGAGGAGGAGAAGAGCCATGTGTGCAGTAGCCCTGCTACAAGTGGGGTAGATAAGCCATCTGAGGGGAACTCTGCGAGGATTGCAGCCCCTCCAGCACGTCAGGAAGGCTGGCTGGGAGCTTGCGGCTTTAAGCGTGTGGCTGAGGAGATGGTGGCTTGTTGTTCTGCTCTTCCCCTGCCTCTGCTTCTCCACCGGGTAGAAGCTCCTTGAAAGACTGCCTGGCTGTCAGCTATGACAGGAGCACTTGTACAATTACTTCCTGGTTCCCCATCCACAAGTTTCTGAGGATATTCTGGTGAAGAAATTCTTCTGTAGTTCATGGGGATTCATGGGGCCCCTTAGGCCGTTGCTGGAGAGGGCCCTACAGGACCTTTCTTCAAGGTGGCTGCAGCTTATGGGTAGTGCATAATGCTTTTCATTCTGGTGCTTATCAGGCAAGGCTTCCTCCTTCACTGCATTTAAAAGTATTCTGGGCAGATTTGGTTCCAGATTTCTATTTCAATTTCCACTTGGGAAAGTGTTCCGAATTGACAGTTACTGATGATGCAGAAAAATTTGATGTATGATACACCATCTGCTTTTCCTCCTCTGCTTCCTCTCTGCCTCTCCTGTTTTCTGGACATTTATTGTCCTTCTCGTAATAACCAAATTGTGCTAACTGTGTGTAAGCAATGTTCCCTCCCCTTTTGCTGGGGGACTGTCTGACTTGTTGCAAGAAGTTATTTTTAGGGTTTGCTTCCTGGGATATTCTACCCGTGGCCAGTTATGGTGATGAAAATGTCACTGAGATGCAGAAAGGACTCCCAATTCATTGATAGCATGCCTGATCTTTCTTTTGTAAGGGTGCCCATGGAGATCATGAGTTCCTTACAGCTACATTGCCAGTGCTCAGGGACACAGCCCCAGTGACTGTGCACCGTAACTCCCTGTGAAAAGCATAATGGGCTTCTGAATTAGCCCAGGGGAAAAGGAAAAAACAAGAAAAAAGAAATTAATAATAAGTAAAGCCTTTCTTTGGTTGCAGTGGAGTTTGTTTCTGCCCTTTTTTTTTTTTTGTGTATAGGGATGTCAGTGCTGCAGAGCTGTGTGTCAGTGTACAGGGCAGTCCCTCACAGGCAATTTGCTCCTTGTACTGGATGTATTATGTTGCACTGGGTTAATGCCAAATGGCTGGTGTAGGCTAGAGGAGAAGGTGTGTGCTTATTCTTTTGAAACATCTCTCCCACCTCCCAGGTCTGTGGCTTGCAACACCCAAAAAAGTTGTTCTTTATGGCAGCTGTAGCTAACAAAGCATGAATGTAATACAGGCAAATTACAAAGCTCAACTGACCAAGGCCATGGTCTGACAAAATACAGTCTCTGGTGTCAGTGTTAGCTTAAGGAGCACTTGTGTCTTCCTCTGAAGATGTCTGTTCCCTCTGTGTTGCAGTACATTTCTTTTTCTTTTCAGTCTTATGCCTTGAATCAGGAAAACAACTTCAGAAGAACCATTCAGTAATTATTGAAGTGATGGGGATGGGCAGTTATTTGTTCTCTGGGCAGACTGGAGATCTGTTTAGATCTTCATATTTCTTGGGGTTGCTTCGTGTAGAAGGGGTTGCTTTAGTGTAGCTCTGGAAATCAGGATCTTCAGCTGGGTCTGAGAAAAATGCACGTGGAGTGTTATGTTAGTGATGTGGAAATAGCTTCTGTGTGCCTGGAAGAGAGCATAGGAAGCAGAGCCCCTTAAGTGGCTTTGGAGCAAGGTAACAGAGAAGTTTAACTTGGTTTTCAGGCCTGATGCTGTTGGGATCAGGAAGCCTTGTGCTGCAGTGCAGGGATGGTGGCAGCAGTCTCAGGTGGGTGGGTGCTGTGCCTGTTCAACACAGACTTGTGAGCTGCCCACAAGAAAACACAGTTATAGAAAGGTTGGGGGAGACTCCTCTCTGATTAGATAGCATCTTCAAAGTTATCAGTGCTTAGAAACTCCTCTTATGCTCTTACCTACAAAGAGTTTCTTTCTATGTGTGTAACATATACGCATAACCCTGTGTATGTTTTTAAGTAATCCTGATATTTGAAGTTGTTTTAGTGAGTGGTAACTTTTATTATGTCTTTTTGCTGTCTTGCTTCCATACAATACCTTGAAGTGCCTGAGCACTTCATATGCACAGGATGAAGTTCTTGGACTCTTCAGGAGCCGGAGGCAACCACGCTGTCTCTTTCCCTGCTGCCCCATGTTCCTAACTGCCACATGGGTTGACTGAGACATGGTGCGCTTTGCTCCTTGGTACTGAAGTGTTTTGGTGGCTCTGGTGCAGCTGGTATCTGGTGTGGCACATGTGTTCACTTTAAGTCTTCTCTCATTGAAATGTCTGGTTAGCTGCTCTGTATTTACTGCTTGCTCTGCTTAATTTAAAGTTCTCCTAGCATTGCTAGGGGAACTTAGCCTTAAAATAGATGGTTTGACCTTTTTTTTTAATTATTCTAATCCCCTGAGGCTTGATGTTCCTTCTTGTCAGAAGAGCGTATTTTAACAGAGGTATTATCTCTTTTGGAGAGAAGTCATTCAGCACTGGGGTGCAGTGCCATTCATCTGTGCCTTTAAGAAGATTTTCTGTTTAGTTTACTTCTCTCATTCATGTCTTTCAAATATCAAATCAAGGCTGCATTTCCAGCATCCTTCCTTCTCCCAACTGTTCATGTGTTTGTAAAGGTGGAGTCAATGCCAGGAACTTCCTCTTCCAAGTAGGGTTTTTCCCAGGGTTTTGTTAATGTGCTTTCACCTGTGGGTGTTTAGTCTTGTTTTCCAGGAGCCTGGTTCTCTTTGTCACCACTGCTTTGTCCTTCCAAAATTTGTATTCCCCTGCCTGAAAGAATGTCATCATTCCACTGCAATGTGCTCCTCTGCACCACCGGGAAAGTGTTCCTGCAGCTTTTTTTTAACCATGTACCCTCAGTCTTACTTTGTTGTTCTCCCTGTCAACTATGTAATACATCAATAGGTTTCATTTAGTCTCATTGATCCTCCCAGTACTACTACTGGGCAGGGAAGTATTCACCCTGTTTTGCACTTGGAAATACTGAGAAAGATGCAAATTTTCAGGTGCTTTCCAGGACACTTGGCAATGAGCCATGATGAGTTAGAAAAGAGTCCAAGTCATATTCTGTGCTTCTAACAGTGATAGGAAGAGTGTAGGTAGAAAAAAAACTGTGGGCATTTGGCAGAAAATAACATGGGCTAAAGCATGTAGTAGTACAAGGAGTTGTGGTATAGTTTGCTGATTACAGGAATAATACTTTTGTGTTTTCTGTACTCCTTTTCGCTCTAGTTTGCTTACTGGTTGTGTAATACAGCTCCAAAATATGTTATATTTGATATGCCTTTGGACTGTCTCCCTTTCTGTGATTTTTCCAGGTGAAGAGGATTGAGAACTCCATCAGAGGTACCTACCGTTGGTACAGAAGGCTCTTACATGACAATAAACATACAGTGGTTTTTTGTGTGTATGTTTGAAGACCAATCAGAAAAATTAAAGGAGGTCACTTAGATGTAAAATTATTTCCTTGTATTAGTCATAACTACAAGGACAGTAACATCTGCAATAGTTTATTTTCTGAAGTATGTAAAAGTAAGGTGGCAAAAATGAAAACTTAAACAACTGTACCTAAGAGTTAAGAAAACCCTAATTTCATGACAAGAATTTAGGTAAACTCTAAAATTGTCTACATTTTGAGATCTAAGTAATGGATTCAGTTGTGAAAATTTGGATTATGGGATGCTGTCAGGAAACTGTTCCTGCCCCACTATTGTTGTGTCTTTTTGGCTAATAATCTTTCTGTTAGTGGAAGGGTTTCTGTCTTCCTGGAGAATTTGGAAGCATCCATATTAATGCATGGTTAAGGCATTTGAAGTCTTTCCCCAGGAAACAGCTGTAGGTGTACAAGGTATACTGCTGCAAGCCCTCTTGACCATATGATAATGTCAAACTAATATGAAGCCTTCAGGAGCAGAACATCCTTTACCACCCAGGGAGGAATAAAATCTTGTGTGTGTTTAAGAAGATTACTGTTAGCTCATCAGAAGGAATAATGAGAAGTTATGGGACAGAGCTAAAGACCTGTCATTAACTGAAAGCCAGTTCAGGGGAAGGAATAAAAACCGTGAGGGAATGACCAGAAAGCTGTTCTACAATTAATAATGTGTATGCTGGGGATACTGCTTACATTTCAAACAGCGTGATTCAGGTTTTGTTTAGAAGACAGTTAGAAACCGTACTGTGGCAGTGCTGCAAGGAATAGCCATATAAGAGTAGAGGGAAAAGGAAAATAGTAGGGAGAGGTGGAATGTGATTAAGGTTAATTAAAGTGTACTGTGAAAACTAGTTAGATGCTCTGGTCTGCCCTTTCTGTAATAAAAACAAACGTGGTTGTGCAACGAATGGAAAATTTATCTTTTCAATAATTCATTTCAAACTTGTTGCCTTTAGACAAATATTGTAGATTATAAAAAAAGAATGAAAAACTTGTGTGTAATTTAAGTCAGCATATTTGAGGAAGAATGCTTTTAAAAAAGGAAAGGGCTTACAGACTTATTTCTTCAGGTTGTGCTTTGCATTGAGAGATTAATCCGTTCTTTCCTTTGTACAGAGTGACTGGGATCATGCTGAAACATAGATACGTGTCTTTTTTTTTCTTTTAATTGACCGTTGTTTTCTTCATAACTTCAGCAAAGAATACAGGCTTCCCTTTGGAGAGAAAGGTGTTCTCCTAGTACCAGAGCAGGAGAGTGAAAGATGGAGGAAGGGATGGATATTCGACTCCAGCATTGGGAATGATTCGTCCTATGTCTTGATACAAAAAAACTCAAACAAACAAGCAAGAAAAACCACGAAAACCAAACCAAACAACAAAAACAGAAAAAAAACCAGCAATGTACATCCAGACACTATGCTTTTTCAGTCTGTCCTTTCTGCCATCTGGCTGTCCTAATGTTCCAGCATGTTGCAAGTTATATTGTTGCTATTCTACCTGAATTAGCAGGTTTCAGACACCATTGGTTACAGAACACGAGGCAAAATGAATTAGGGATCTGGCAATGAGTGTATATTAAATTTAGGAGCTGACAGTACTGCTTATCTTGACTTGACTTTTTCCACTTTTGGAAATTGTATTTGTCTTTTTGTGCTTGAGCTTTTTTTTCATCTTTAGCAGGTCTGCATAGTGTGTAATGCTGCTGAGGACTAATGTTCATGCATGGACCTATCCTAGCACTATTGCACACAATGTTTTGGCCTCCAGGTTGCAAAGAATTTTTCTCATAGTTTGTTGGGGTTTTTTTTTGATGGAGGACAGAGGAGAAAAGGAAAGCCTCAAGAAAATGTAGCATTCCATGATGCTGTTTTTAGAAATTCTGTGTGGTGCAGGTTTTTATAAAAGACACTTAAGAAGCATTTCCCTGCCACCCCCATTTTTTTACCTCCTATGAATAAAAGAATGTTAAGACTGTGAAGGAGGATGTGACAGGCTCAGTCCTGTGAACAACCTCAATGTGGTGCATGGTTGGAATTAACTTTTTACACTGGAGCTATAAACATTGTTCTGCTTCTCTCTGTGGATGATATGCTGGTCACTTCCATAAAACAGGGTGTCTGTTCATGACTAGAAATTCACTTTGAGTTAAGCAATATTTGAATTGAAAGCATGAAGAGTATGATGTCAAGCCTTCTCCATGGAAAATGATATTAAAAGTTGCTAGCTATTTCAATGCACAAGTCATAGTGGTGTCAGCTGTATTATTAACGGAAAGCCCTGGTGATTCTACAAGTTTTGTGAAGCACTGAAACAAGTGGAGAAGGTACTTCTCTGACTCTTGAGTGGATTTTAGTTTTCATGAATCACAGAATCATAGAATGGCCTGGGTTGGAAAGGACCTTAAAGATCATCTATCTCTAGCCCCCTTGCCATGCACAGAGACATCTTTCAGAAGTCCAGGTTGTTCAGAGTCCTATCCAACCTGGCCTCAAACACTCCCAGGGATAGGGCAGGCACAGCTTCTCTGGGCAACCAGTGCCAATGCCTCACCACCCTTACAGGGAAGAATTTCTTCTTACTATCTAATCTAAACCTCTTTCAGTTTGAAAACATTCCCCCTTCTCCTGTCACTACATGCCTTGTAAACACTTCCTCTCCATCTTTCTTGTGGGCTCCCTTCAGATACTGAAAGGCTGCAATTAGGTCACCCTGAAGCCTTCTCTTCTCTGGGCTGAACAAACTCAGTTCTCTCAGCCTTTCCTCATAGGAGAATTTTATTAGATCCCTCTAATCAACTTGATGGCCCTCCTAGGTACTCATTCCAACAGATCAATGTCCTTTTTGTGCTGAGGACTCCAGAGCTGAAGGCAGTACTCCAGGTGCACGTTTGTTGGCTCGTGCCCAGTGTCTCATCCACCAGCACCCCCAAGTTCTCAGCAGGGCTGCTCTGGATTGGTTCATGCCCCAGCCTGGATTGATACCTGGGGTTGCCACTTCTTGAACTTGTCCACATCCCTCTGAAGGTCAGCCTGGGCTGACTCTTCTAGGAAGAAGCCAACTTTCCCTGTGCTCAGTAGTTCCATAGCTTCATAAAAGTGAAATTCATGTTCAGGTTTCTCTTTGGGCTTCCAAATACACATATTATTTCAGACTTTCAGCAGAAGTGAGAGTTCACTGTTCAGTCTGTATGTGTGAGGAGGGGCAGGGGAGAAATATGTATTTGTTTATTTAAGTTGCTTATGTGCCTGAAATTTAAGGGTATGGTTCCAGATCTTTATAAATTCATTATGTGATCATTAACCCCAGAAAGGTCTGAAAGTTTGGCTTGAGTAAAGCTTCTGTTTTAAAATGAAGTATTGTTCATTTTTAAGTCATGAGGTATAGCTTAATTGCAAACTGGAGATCTGTAAAACCATTCTTCTCATAACTGTCTACTAATTTGAAGTAACTGTGAACCCAAATGAAGGGAAAATAGTGCTTGGTTTTAAATTATTGGTATTTATGGAAAGGCAAACTGTTCCCTTCCCTTCTGCCTTGCCACAATAAGGGCATTGCTTTTGTGCAGTGTAAACTGCATTTAGTAATGGTCTTGTGCTTAAGAGCTTCTAGTTAATGAGCCCTATTAACCATAATGAAAAATGGCATCCTTAAAGTGCAGAGCTAGTCAGAAAAATAATTCTCCAAGAATGACTGGATGGCTGTGTACTCTTTCTTGGCTTATTTAATTTAAGGGATGGGGGAGGAGCACAGTCATGGCTCTGAAACTAATTATTCTCCTACATATGTGCCCATGATCTGCAGTTCCTGCTGGGGATTTGCAGAGCTGGGGCTTCTAGAGCTAAAGAGCTTCCTAGACTGAGCCTAGCTGAGACTGGGGCATGTAGGCTTGGCTTTGCTTTCCCAAGCCTCAATGGGAGCAGCAGTTTTAAAACCCATTTTTTGTCTGTTCAAATGAACACATCTGAGTCAACAACACAGAGCAGTTGCATGGAGTAGAAAAGTGATTTTTTACATAATTATTCATCTGGCTATGTTTGTATTTTAGTGTGTTGCCACCTCCACATCATGTGCTGTTTTAGTTAGACAGGATATGCATTGCTTTTCAATATGTGAATAATCCTGCTTAAGGAAAGGGGAGCATTGGCAATTATTTTATTGGATTTAAAATACAAAAACCCCTACATTCCTGCCTAGGAAATGACACAAGGAGACTGCCTGGATGATGGCTGTTCATACAAATAAATAGTAAGGCATAACAGGGAAAGTCTAGAGAAGTGAAAGCTACCTATACCTCTGCCTTTGTGTCCTCCCACTCAGTACTGCACTCCCATGTAGGTTTTAGTAATTTCCTTTTCAGCTAGGACAGCCTGTTATGTCAGCCAGCAGACTTGGAATAATTTCACTTAGTATGGGACCACCTTGTCCATCTTCACTGAAAAGGATTTCTCTGGTTGTTCTGTTACCGCTCTGTTTGTGCTAAGAATTACAGCTTTTTGTGGTTATAGGTGTTCCGTATATTGGGAGAACTTCCATGCTGTGGGACAAAGTGGACACATTTTAGGACAAAGGAGAGGTTTTCATGTAAAGGGAATGTTTCTTCTCCCACTTTTGGGGCAGCATTGGTGAAGACAGACTTAATTTCTTGGTTCTGTACCCTTGCTGCCAACTCAAGCTAATGGTACCACACCCCTCAGGGTTTTAATTGAACTTCATCTTCTAAGAAGGCACCATCCTATTAACTGCCATCTGTGGCAGGATCACGTGCTCGAAGCAGTCCGAGATGGACACAGTGTCCAGCTCAGTGGCAATTCTTCTGTCTCTTTATCCTCTGGTGCTAAGCAGAAAGGTGTCAGTGTCTGCTTACAGAGGAACTGTTTCTGTGCAATAGAGAAAGTATTTCAAACCACTTTGTCCTTGCCTCTAGCAGGTTTTGGAAGGTTCATGTAATTTTTCAGGATATGTTATATGCTAATGTGCGTGTCCTTTGTGGAAGAGTTGGAGTGTTTGCCATAGAGCACTCAACCCCTACCACAGGGACTGTTGAGCCATCTGGGGGAGACAATCACCTTCTTGAAAACAGGCTTCTGAAGCTATTTCTGTGTGGAAATTGGAATCCAGTGGATACCTAGGGCATGTAGGAGCATTGGCTAGGAGCCTCCTTTAAAATGGAGCTGAGAAATATGCTGCATGGTGAGCTGCTGCATCCCCAGTGAAGCTGCAAGATTGTTACATAGCAAGCAGGCTAGTTCATGGAGAAGGAGGTAGCTGGCAGTGAAGCGGGGAGCAGAGCACTGATGGCGGTGTGCAGAGTGCTGCTCTGTAGGTGAGAGGAGAAATTAGTTCTTGGTGCAAAGTGTTTTGTGGCCTGATGGCCAAGGCCACTCACCAGTGCCAGCTTTGCATGCATATTTGGCCAGATTTTCCTTTCCAGGTCTTGCTCTCTCCTGCTGTACACTGCCACGAGTCCAAGATTTGTAAGTTTGACCCAGAATTGCAAGGATATGCCTCTGCTCTGTTTTTTTAGACTGGTGCATTTGAAAAGATTGGGGTTCCCTTACTGAAAAATCAAAACACAGATGATTTCCCCTGGAATTTCATATCTTCTAATAAGGTGTTAACAGAAGGAAGGGAAAAAGTAGTTCAGCAAACCTGAATACCACGATGTAAGCTTGTGCTAAAACTTGGACTTTATTAATTGCCTCTTACTCTCCTTAGCTTGTCTGTTTTTTGAGGTGGAAGCACTGAGCTTCTACTTAATTTATCTTGACATTCCCCTTGTCAAGCATTCCTTGGGATCAAACATCTAATCATGCATTCTCTAATCACATCTATGATTTGGCATCTCTATCAATTTGTACAGACAATGTTAATTCTGATTTTTTTTTACTTCTAGGTATTTTGAAACAGAACTTAGGTATTCCATTTTTAAAAATATGTGTTATGCCTACTGGATCTAAATAAATGTTCTTCTTCTTTCTCTCCATTGACTTGGTCATTCAGTGCTGCAATCCAGTATTTTATTACTCCCACTCCTGGGTTAACTGTTGGCTGGTAGGGAAGGAAGGCTTTTATATCCATGAATCCTTTGCTAAGAGATAATGTCCTTTGCAGTAGCTGCCACTTCTCCTTCTACCTCGCTTTCTATGACTTGTGAAAAGTATGCAAAAGAGCATGGCAAACAAAGGTACAGTTTGTCGCAATCTGCCATTGCTTCCAAGATGTCTAGAATGTCTTTTGACTAGAGTGAATCGGGATAAATGGCTGGGTGCCACTTCAAAGTGCATTTAATATTTGGATATTAGAGCATAGTTTCTGTGTAGCTGGTATGGAAGAGGAGACGCTAAGAAGTGCCCTTTATTAGAAGCACCTATAGCAAATGGGTGTCTCTGGGGAAATACTGCCCTTTTCCTTAAAAACCTTGCTCATAGTTTGTGTAATGAGGTGATAAGGGAGTCAGTGCATTTTGCTGAGGTTTACTATTAAATTCAGACAGAAAGCCCAATAACTTTTTTTTTTTTAATCTTTTTCTGTCCTGTCTGTCTCCATTCTTTCAGAAGTAGCTAATGTCTGGTCAATCGTCGGGCAGGCATCATCTGTGGAAAAGCAAAGAATCATACCTTTTAGGATGCAGACAATTTTGAGTTTTGGATTGTGATTCTGTTATGGCTGGAGCTACTAGGCTAAGTTAATTGTTGTTCAAAGCATCTGAAAATCTAGTGCTAGAAGTTGTCATAGGAAATTCTAGGTGTTCTTTTTGCAACCAGTATGAAATGCTAGATCTGTATTTTGTTTGAAGGGTATTTCAAATTCTTCTTGATGCTTAGTCATTACCTGTCTATATGTTAACATCCATTTCCTACCTAGTAAATGCAGGCTTTAACAATTTATGTGCTGAGCAGAAGGATCTTTCCTATAACATGAAATATTTGCTAATAAGCTGTCATGTTTTGGGACACTCTGGTCTACTAGAGGTAGATGATTAGAGCTGGTCTAGCGATGTCCTTAGAGCTTTGCTAATCAGAATCTTATGAACTGAACCAGGAGCAAATATTGTATCTTTGTGATAAAATTTCATAAGCTGAGGGATCTCAAAGTGCATTCCAAGCTGACAGTGGTAATGGGACCACTGAATTGCAGTCATAGGCTGGGGAATCACAGAACAAAGCTGTATCTTAAATTGGAGCTGAATCTGAATTCTCCTATTGCATAACTCAGACATGGTGAAGACAGTTAACATGTTGGGAATATGATGGTTCAGCATAAAATCAGAAGAAATAATAAAGCTTTATTCATGGAGGGGGGAGTGGTGATAGTTATTGTTCTTTTAAAAGTGTGAGGAGCAGAGGGAAGCAGCCTTGCACTGACGAACATAGGAAGATGCAAAATAAAGATCTGGTGCATTTTCGCCAAAACATGACTCATTGTTTCTCTTGTCCAACTTATATTCCTGGGAGCATCTGATCACCACAGAGTTGCAAACTGATTTTGCCCTGTTAAGACTAATGGATGTATCTTGTTATTATGAAGGCAACCAAAAGTTCCTAAGGACTGTCTCTTGTCAGAATAGCTGGATAGGGCAAAATATGTTTACTCAGCAAGAGGCAGAGAAGACTGGAAAAGCACCTTAGAGCAGCAGACATTTGGTTTTCTGAGATATGTTGCCTTCTTTCACCTCTGATGTCAGAAAGCGAACTGCCCCAAGTCCTCCTATATGAGGACCTGCTTATTTGATAAACAAAGCAAACTCTTCAAAATCCCCTCTTTTCCTGGTAAAATGGGTGTTTTCCCTCTCTGGACTCTGCTTATCTTGTCTTCCCTGTGCTGCAGATCAGAGAGGCCAAGACAGGTTTATCTTAGCCCACAGCAGTGCAGCCTGCCATCAGTATGAGTCTGGCACAGCACTTCGCGCCAGCTACAGCTCTTGTGGTGTCACCTGGCTCTTCTGAAACGCCTTCCTCCCACACCTGCCTGGGCAATTTGGTGGCTGCTTTCCCAAGACATGTCTTCACTTCCTTTGTTTCATGATTTTTCTCTTAGCGTGCAGAATTATTATAGGCTGTAATAAAGAAGAGCTTCTCACATAAGCAGTCACTGATGTGCTTTTCCACATAAGTTGCTGTCCCCTTGAAACTTCCATTTCTTTTAGTTGCGGAGTCAAGTGTCCTGTTTCTCCAATATTTGAATAATTTTTGATTTGTGGCTCTGTTCTTGTTGGACAAATTGGGAAGCTTTAGCTGTCTTCAGTTTTAACTTTGGATGCTGGAAATGCCTCAGTGCTCTGAGCTTGTGGTTTCCTGTCCAGCTAGAGCTAGAGAGAGAATTGCTCTATATGCTTATAGACAGGAGGAGATGCTGCTCCTTGCAAGTTCTCCAGTATATTAAATGAATGAGGAGTTAAATGTAGGTTTAGGAGTTGGTACACTCTAGTTTTGGCTGTTCTTGTTAAAGAGCAGTAGGCAAGCTGAGGGATATCAGGCAATGTCTGTTCTCATGGGAGAGGCCCTTGGTTCTGACTGTAAGCAGCCAACTGCATAATTACTTGGGAACTACAAGCTTCTTGGGAAATCACTGTGTTTCACTGGCTGCTGAACAGGCCATCTCTAAGCACTGCTGTCTCAATAGCAATGTCTTATTTGCCTTGATACAATCCAGATTTTATGTGATATCCTGGTATTCTATGGATGGAGTTTTATTTCTTTCTTTTAGGTGCAGGATCTGACTCCTTGAAAATTTCAAGTAAATTGCCGTATTCTCACTCTACTCTTTTGATCTCCAGAACTGAGTATTTTTCTTCACTAAAGAGGGGATGTTAAAGATAGATATTTCCTATGTACTGATAAAAATGATGGCCTCTTTATGAGTGCCAGAAGTTATGAAGGGAGAATATAATGGGAGCTCTGAACAGTTTTCTCTTATGATGGATCAGAAACTAGAGTTAATTCAGTCAGGAGACTAGAACATCTCATGGTCTGGCGTGAACTGTATGTGGGCAGTATCTCAGAGTATCACAGCAAAGGGTAGTTGAACTGTCCCCCATAGCAACATGAGCAATCTCAGCCAGCATGAGCTCAGGCTGGCTCTTTCAGCAGCAGCATTCTTCTGGCTGTTTCCTCCTTGCACTAGCACAAATTCTTTATATAGGTGTGTGGTGAACCAGGTTAATGATGGATCAGTTCAGTTATCCAGTTCAGTGCGCTGCTGCACAAGTGCTTACATCAGCATCAGAAGTAAAGAGGATACAGGGCCGTTAGCAAGAGGCAGGGGAAGGATGTTACTGCTGCGACTGCCAGCTTTGCAACAAGGGGATCTCCTTTACCTGCTGTTGGACAAATCTGCACCACAGACAGTGCCAGAAGAGTGATCTCTTTTTTTCCTAGACATGCTAAAAAAAAAATCTGGCTTTGTCTTAGCTGTGGCCTTTCAGGGGAGGAAGTTGGGGTACTACATCAGTGCTGTAGTGGGATGTTGTGCCACTGAAACCCTTAATTCCAGTAGCTTACGTAAGGAATCAGAGATGCTGTTGTATCTCTATGCAGCTGAATTACTAAAATACTATCTAATGGGTATATGGGCTTTTTTGGAGGAAGCGTGAGGTTCTTTAGGCTAAACACTGTCTTGCTGTGGTGGATAGCTTTGCTGATGTGCACTAGCCTTTGCTGAAGGAACTCTCCTAATGCAACATTCTGGAATTGCTATGCCTATGAAATTTATTTACTGGTAGACATGATCCAGACAGAAAGGAAGACCAGCAGTGGTTAGTATCACCTCTAGCAGGGAATTTTAATGTTCTGGAAGTGTAGTATTGATGGTGTTTTCTATCCCCTCAAGCCTCCGTGTCAGGTGCTGAACCCAACATTTAGGTCTGAGATTGGTCTGATTATCTATTTAAAGCTACTGCATGGTTGAAGAGAATGTCATACAGTCTTAAAATCACTTGAATGAAGAGATCTCTATGCAGTGTCTTGTTTGTCTCTGTGGCAAGTCATTTCATACAATTCAAGAGCTAGGCTCTGAGAGTGGGAGCGGTTATCTCCGTGATCCCGCGCAGTGTCATTGCCCACACGGTGAGTCACTGGTAATGCCTGAGTTCTTATTTTTAGTCCTGTTGCTGCCATCGTGCTGAAACCATTGGCCGGTAAGAGACTTAAGCGAGGAGATAAACATGTTAATCTCCCTAGACCTTCCCCCTCAGCTGCTGCCTCTCTGCCTTTGTGCATCTCAAGATGTAGCCTTTCCTGGACCGTAGGGCAGAATGATGTCCCCTGTGTACCCTGGTGGGATGTCACTCAAATATTTTCACAATTAAGCGCTGGAGCTGGGAGGAATGCCTTCCATGCACATGGGTTTGCATGTGCAGGCAAACCAGTGTGTTTTGTCAGCAAGCAAAGCAAGCTAGGCAGGCTGTCACTGTTCACCAAAGCACCTTTGCCATCAGGGCTTTACAGGGAGCATCCACTCTTTCCTCGGGTCCTGTCACCCAAGTGCCTTTCCCTCAGTTCTCTCGGAAGAGTTGTGAAACAAACTAACAGGGTTCTTTTGTATAAGCTTGCTGTAACAATTAAGCAAGTCTGTCCCTTTTGGTGAGTTTTTAAAGTATCCTGTTGAATTCTTGGGTGAGGCCACTGGTCTCTCTGATATATTATTTTACTCTAATAACTGTTTTTGCATTTATTCTTAGGCTTCCTGTTTTACTTGCTTTCTTGACATGGCAAGATAGATGATATGGGAGTACTAGTGACTGCTTCTTTCCCCAGTAGTGGGCTAGTAGTGATGCAGACTGAATAGAGTGTTTTCTTCTGCCCTGTCCTTCTTGTGCTCTCTTTCCTAGATACTTCCGATCCTGCAAAATTAACGAGTTTGCAGATCTCTAGGGTTCCAGCTAGTTGTTTTCTGTGGTTAATTCTGTTAGCATGTGTGTGTCCTACTTCGGGAACTCTTAAGCAGATTTACAGCTTGTGAATTTTAAGAGAAGAAAGGAGTTTGTTTGGCTGTTCTATGGTTTTGTTAGCAGGGTTGATTATTTCCATAAATTATGTATTTTGAGGGTTTTGCTTCTTGAAGAGAAATGAAGGAAATACAATCAGCTGGTGGGGACTTGCTCTTGTACCAGCAATAATCTGAACCCTCGTGGACTTCATTGTTCCAGAAGTTCCAAAACACACATCCATAGTTAGTAGCACTGTGTGTTTATGGGTGATCTGGTTCTCAGTTTCTTTGGCTCAGTGGCCTAGGGTAGCCAGCCGTAGCTTGTAATTTGAGTATGGTTCAGACTCCTGAGCTCCTGGCAGCATCCTGGTGGTACAACAAGCACATGCTTAACTGGGATGGAGTTCAGTCCTGTTGATGATGGCTGTGTTGGTGTCATTCTTCTGATCTTCCTGGTCCAAGCCTCTTTAGTTCTGTACACTCGTTTTTGTTCCTGTCCATGTGCCTTTGAGGGTGGCCCAATCTTTTTAAAATTCAAAATGATAACTTTGAAAACCTCTTTTCTTTCTAATGTCTACCTTTTGGAGGGAAAAGAATGAAGTGCTGGGTGCTTGAGGCCTGGCCTCTTTTTTGTTTGTTTGTTTGTTTGCAATCTCTTCTGTCTGTCAGATCTGGGAGAACATTAACTCAGCCTAGGAATAGCACACTAAAATACAGAGTTAAGCCATAAATTGAACACAGTAACTACCAGTACTGCCCCATCACTGTGGTGTGATGTAAAAGGGCAAGTAAAGGGAGTGATCACTGTTTTGAATGAGGAAGTAGTGCTGCCAGCATGCTGAGGTGGGGGACCAGTCATGTGTGTGACTGAACTCACCTGCAGCTTCTCTGGAGGCTGCTCATTGCACTGAACATTAAATTGACTGTGGACAGTGGAGTTGTGAGAGGGGAAATGTAATCACTTCACTCACATGTGCTGTGAGTTGCTGGAGCTGGTCTTCATGTGTCTCTCCCTTTTGATGTGTTTTTATGTTACTATCATTTATATATTTGTTTATACAATTACTGTTATTGTAAGATTTTGTTTCTGGATGTGCTCAGTGTTTGAGAGTGAAAATGCGCAGGACTGGACAAGCAAAGCATAATCTGTATTCTCTGTATTCTATCTCTGTCTCTCCATCTCTCCATTCTTTTTACTGTGCTGCTCCTAGTCTAAACACAAGTACTAAGCATCTGAAGCTGATGACGAGAGAGCTGAGTCTCTGCTGGTAGTGTAGTAGAAGATGTGATTGCAGCATGAAGGACGTAGTTCACTAACTTTATTCTCAGTGGTCTAGAAATAATAGCATTGAAGTCCCAGTGATGTGTGTTTCAGTGGAGGCTGGTGGGTTAGGCACATATGTAAGTCCCCAGCAGGCCTGTACAATTTTTGTTCAAGTCTATAATCCCACTATCACTAGTCCTGCTAGTGAGGTGTAGTGCTAGCATGGATATGTCTGTTCATGCTGCGATTAAACCTTTGATTGTGGAGTAGACATCTCCATAAAGATTTGAGCTCTTTTGCAAGGACAGAAGGTGCCCAGCAGGAACAATATCAGAAGCTGGGTGTCTGTCTCCTGCTCATGAGTGCCAGTTCCAGAGGAAATTTTTATGCAGTTTGCTTATCACTTCAGTTTTACACCATCTCTCTCTGTGCTGCTGTACTTTTAAAGTGACGGTCTTGGCTTCTCAGAGGACAGCTGCTCATGATATCCCCTTGCAGAGGGTCTTGTTCACTGAAGCCCAGCCTCCTGGAACTTTTCTTCTCTCTAACCCTATGGAGAAAAATCTGTATGATCACTGGAGTCCTTATAGGCAACAGCTTGTCCATGATGCTGGATTAATCATCATCATCATTAGATCCAAAGGACGGCTGATTTCTGTCCCCTTAGTTGAGGTGAAGAGGCAGATGGATGGAAGACACTTCGAGAGCCATCCATCTGTCCATTCACAGCACAGTAGTAGAGAGGGCTCTAGAAAGCCAGAGGAATTTGATAGCCTGTGTCTGTGCTAGCTGTGGTGTGTTAGGGAAGCTGTTGTTTTTAAAGTCCTGGAGGTCATGAAAGTTAGTACTATGGCTGGGAAACGACCATGACTTTCATGACTTATGAAATGTGAAAAAGGGATCTAAAAACTAGGAAAGTGGCCACAAAGCCTAGTAACCCGTGTGTGCTGTAGTATACCTTGCCTTGCTCCTCCACACACCTTTCCTGCCAAAGGAATGAAAATGCAACTGTGGGAACTATTAGTATGTTGATGTCTAAGTTTCAGCAGTGGGATTGTTGGGTTGTGGTTTGTCTCAGGGATTTTGGTTTGAAGAGGCCTTGGTTTTTGTTGTTTTTTGGGGGTTTTTCGTCCCTCCTCACAAAGCTCCAGAGGAAAGTGTGTTCTAGGAAAGGTGACTCAACTCTGCCCTGTGGACATGTTAGCCCTGCAGCTCCCCAGGGCAGATGCCTCTAGCACTGCAGAAAACAGGGGAAAACTGTGGGGATGGCAAGGCTGAGATCAAGATCACGTGATTCTTGAAATCAAAATAAGAGATACCTGCTGCTTCCCTGCGTGCTTTGGGAGATCTGTCAGATCTGGTAACAGGTTCTGTGAATTTCATTTTTCTGGTGCTTGGCTCTTGACACAAACTTCACCAGCAGTGTTGACTGTGATCATTGCAGTCTTAGCTGTGCAGAAGTTACCCTCTTGTCCCTGCCAGAGACCTTTCTCTGTCACCTGGTCCTGTTTCTGCTATATGCTTCCTCCAGTCTGCCAAGCAATTTTCAGAATCTTTCCTCCTGTTCACTTGGAATCTCCCCAGCTGCAGATCTATCAAGATGCTGTTCTGAGTCAAGGCTGTTTCCCCACTCTGGATATCACCATGGATTCATGGATTTATTCAAGGCTGCTGTTAGCATCTCAGGCTCTGTGAAGCAGTTGACAGTGAAGGTTGTTTGTCATTGCTGGATGGGATGCAACTTTCCTGTAAGTGTGGTCAAGTAATCACTGTGAAAATCCTTGCTGACCTGTTCTTCAGAACTTGTGCAGCCACTTTTTCTGGATTACACAGAGACTCACCCAGGAGAAGGAAATAGCTTGCATGCAAACTGATGGCTCAGCCACCTTCTATTACTCCTTTGCAGTAGCCTTAGCTCCATTTGAACGGCTGCTTCTGCTGGGCACTAGAGTGAAATCCTGCCCCTCATGGTGCAGTTCCCTCCCCCACTTACTCTTCCCCAGGCAGACATCCACAGATGATCTATGCTGGCCATGTCATTGGACTGCCTCTCTGAGCATTCAGTTTTTTAGTGTTCCTGCTGCTCCTCAGTTGGACACGACTCTGGATACACTGCCTGTGTTGTCCTTCTTTGTTGTGCTTTACAACTAGTTCTGTGCTCCAAACCTCAGTTGTACTGATGCAGGAAGTTCCTGTCTCTGTTCCTGTGAAGCTCTGTAGCAGGAGATGAGAATTATCATCCAGCTTCTGAATGAGGGTACAGCCAGAAGGGAATTAGCCTCTGACGTATGGTTGAAGGGACAGTGAACGCACAACATCACTGATGGCATGTGGGCATAGGTTAAGAAGGTCAGGATAGCAAAGCAACATCTGCGTAATCCCTTTGCTATTTTGTGTGAAGATGAATGAGTGGCTGAGCAGGGGAAGGAGGCAGTAAAATCACTGTTAGCAGGGCAGACTAGAGTGTATGCTGGATTAATCTTTTTGTGGGGTTTTTTTTTGTTTTTTTTTGTTTTTTTTTTTTTTTTAAGCAGGAATGAACTGGTTTTTGGTATAGTAGCAGTAACACATGCACTGAGCTGGCAGCCCTTTTCTCAGGAATTTGAGAACTTCCTAGAATTGCTCATATGAACTGGAGGCAGATTCCCCACAGCTCAGAAACTCTTGAAGAGTTGGTGCAGCTCAGCATTTGAAGTGACAGCATACTTACTCTGTGACTACTCTTGCATTCCTCAGCCTGCCTGATCCCCCAGCCCTCTGGAACATGAACCTCTCTGCAGGTGCTGGTGGAAGCACAGCAGCAGCATTTCCTTGATGCTCCCTTCATACTGAAGGGCATGTCCTTGCTGCAGCCTTCCCTGTTGGCTGTAGCCAACACAGAACAAGGAGGTGTGCGGCAAGAGATGATTTCTATCTGACTGCTGGGGATGAGGTGTGCTCAGAAAACTGGAGTAGGTGCAGAAGCCATGCAGAAGTACAGTGTAGTTTGGACACTTCAAACTGCCCTGCCTAGGGGAGAGTCTCTGTGTGGTTTGGGCTTTCTGCAGCATGCTGCAACTTTAGTGAGGAAAAGAGGAGTGGCTGTCTTTTCAAAACCTCTGAATTGCTTGCCTTGCACTCTTCCCTTGTGGATAAGCTTTCATGAGAACAGTGACAGCTACTAGAGAAGCTGCAGCCTCAGGATTTTCCTGCGTCTTCCTCCCACCAGAGCTGGCGGTGCTGTTTTGATGTGTGTTTAATAGACTAAGCCTTGAAACAGTGTGGGCCAATGCCAATTGGAAGGATCCATTTTCCAGCTGCATCTTCCTAGTCGATGTCTGTCAGAGAGCAGAAGGCATTGCCTAGATGAAGAGATATGGAGACCTTGTGCCATTATGAGCACTTTCTGGAAGGAAATGTGCAGCAGCTGCACTTTGGGGCATGGAGGCCTTGTCTCCTATGGAAGCTGGGAAGATAGAGCCCTCCTCAGCTTCCTCTGGAAAAAACCAGTGGATAACTAATGCACTCTTTGTAAATACAACTTATCCAGTGGCTGATGAAGGCTTTTTTCTCTCTTCCCCTCCTATCTTACTAGTATAAATGCAGTTGCTCAGAGGTCTCTTTCCTTTTGTTTTATTTTATTCTTATCAGTGGTGTAGCAGGTAGTGCAGGTCTTTTACAAAAGGCAGCTTATTGCCCCTTTTTCTCATGTGATACTTAATTCTAGATGGTAATTTTTGTATTCATTTTTTTATGAGGGTCATGGTGCACTTCTAAAGTGATTTGTTGTTCCATATGCTGATCTTTGTTTCTTATATTGGAACCTGTGTCATGTCTACAATGCAGGAGAATCAGTCCTTTCTTTCATTTCTTTGGTTAGATGTGTGACAGCATGCAGTTAGTCTTGCTCAGACACTTGCTCCTGATTGCACACCTAATCCTTGTAAAGGGGCATCCTATTTTTTTCCTGGCATTCTACCAGCAGACAGCTGCCAGCCTGCAGGTTAGGAAGCCTGTGGGCTTGCTAAAAGCTCTGGAGAAAGCTCACTGTGCTAGTGCCATGCTGCTGGCCCTCACAGATACACACAGTATGCTAACAAGCTACCCTAAAGAAGCAGAAACAATATTCACCAAGATGTCTAAGGAGATACAACTCATGTGGTAAGTGCATTATTAAAAAGAAGGACTTGTAATTCAATAGAAAGCTTAGTTTTAGGTGGAAATGGTATATCAAATAGAAAAATTGCACACAGAAGTTCTCTGAACCCTGCTCTGAATTGTCTCCATGGTCTCAAAGGTTATTCATCTGCGGAGACAGATCCGTAAGGGACTTGGAACAATAATGTTCTTGAGTGTTGTCTTGGATTTGGCAAGCAGATTCTGACCTTGTCACATTGACTTTTTCTGGAAAGAAATCTAGAAAACTGCTTGTAAGTTGGGTCAGGTGTCTTGCACCTCAGATATATTTTTATTTTCAAGGCAGCAAGGACAGGAAAAGATGTCTTAGTGCCATCAAATACTGTCCTTCCAGCTCTGCCTTGTGAACCTTCTGAAGAGAGCAAAGAAGGGCAGTACTTGGTAAGACCATGCATCTTCTTTTGAGGAGGCTCTCAAGTGCATCTTCTTACTTCCCACTATGTGCAAACCAGCCTGTGTAACATTCCTCTGGCAGCTCTATATTGCTAGAGCAGTAGTTGTCACTGTCACTGTCACTGCAATGTTACAAAGGAGAATTTTTCAGATTTTCTTTTTTTTTTTTTATCCCTTGTCAGGCAGGATCATACCTCGTTTTCTCTCTATTTCGCTCTGCAGCTCCCACCCTGCCCTTCCCTTCACCAAATCATGACTTGTTCTCTTTGGTTGCTCTCTGCCTGTCCTGGTATGACATTGCAGCCTTTCCCCACCCTCTCTTTATATCCAGCTTATAACTGACCTTAGTAGCTGCTGCTGTTTCAGGGTGGCTGCTTGCTCTTGCCTACACTTGTACTCACAGGTCTCTGGGGTGCTTATAGAAGTGAATCATAGAATCACCAAATATCCTGAGCTGGAAGAGACCCACAAGGAACATTGCAGTCCAGCTTCTGGCACTGAACAGAACCATCCCCAAAAGTCTCATCAGGTCCCTGAGAGCATTGTCCAAACACTCCTTGAACTCTGTCAGGCTGTTGTTGTGACCATTTACCTGGGGAACCTGTTCCACGGTCCAACCATCTGCTGGGTGCAGAACCTTTTCCTATCTAACATAAACCTCTCCTCAGTTTCAGGTCATTTCTTCAGGTCCTGTCACTGGTCACCAGAGAGGAAAGATTGGTACCTGCCCCTTTGCTTCCCCTCACAAGGAAGTTGTGATTAGCAATGAGGTCTCTCCTCAGTCTCCTCTTCTCCAGGCTGAACAGACCAAGTGACCTCAGCCATTCCTCATAAGCCTTCCCCTCAAGGCCCTTTGCCATCTTCATAGCACTTCTTTGGATGCTCTTTATATGTTTCTTAAATTGTGGTACCCAAACTGCCCCCAGCACTGGAGGTGAGATGGCCCCAGTACAGAGCAGAGCAGGACAATCCCCTCCCTTGCCCAGCTGGCCATGCTGTCCCTGATGCCCCCCAGGACAGGCTTGGCCCTCCTGGCTGCCAGGGCACTGCTGACTCATGTTTGACTTGCCATCGCCCAGACCCTCAGAGCTGTTTCTCTAGGGCTGCTCTCCTGCATCTTATTACCCAGTCTGTACACACAAGTGGAGATAGCCAAGTCTTATGGTCCTGCCTGACTTTCACAGGTCACCAGCAGTGGCCCTCAGCTGTCTTTTGGATACCTTCTAAATTAAGATTTATATGAAGTTGCTTGCTGACTTTACTATAAAGAGCCAAAGTATGCATTTTCTTCTATAGGCCTTTTGAGTTTGTTGTTTATATTTCAAAAGGAAAAATAGTTTTATTTATAAGCAGAAATCTATTGGTTAAAATGTGAAGCAAGGAAAGAGTCCACAATTATGGTGGAAGGAATATAAGAGAGGAAACTTGGACTTCAAAAGCAAAAAGTCTGTGCTGGAATCAATCACACATTAATGCAAACTCAGGTCATGAAATAGAAACAAATTTGCCATTTATAAAGTAGCATAATTGCTGGTAGCAGCAAGCTGTTTCTCCTAAAAATGTTTCTTTCTCCAAAGAGCATGGACCCCTGCTCTATCCCACACAGGCTCAACAATCCTAGTGACTTCCTCCTCCCACAGACCTTTTATCTCTGACTTCTTGGTCTCCTTGACAGCTCAGTGAGCAGTCTCTTGCCCTAGGTTTCAGACTTAGGCTAAGGAAATGCCACTCTTAAATATGACGAAGTGTGATTAATTGCACAAGCAGGACCTGAGCCAGTTGATATGAATCTGTCTCTATTGCAGATGTATAAGCAGTGGGGCACGTGATATATGTTCGGTGCTCAGGAGCCAGATGCTTAGGGAAGTTAAGCAGAGATTACTTTAGAGTAGTATTGGATGGACCAAGCTGATCGATAGAAGGAAATAAAGAAATCTTCCCAGGTCTCCAAGTCTACTGGTTGATTTATCCATTGCTGTACTTTTACATGAGCTCAGTATAATGGGAAGATGCTTTCCTCTGCATCTCCATGGTTCATTGAGTCCCTGGACCCTTTTCTTCTAAAGCAGGGATGTTCTGGTTTAGGATACCTTTGCTAGAGCTGGGTGGAAGACAGAACCTTTTGAGACAGGACATCTTTGCATTTTCAGGAGATGTTAGAAGCCTCATGAATACATCATTATCTTGGGCTAGTATGTTTTTTGGCACATCAGCATTGCTAGCCAGATGTTTTCTTGGAACAGGCAGCAGCATTGAGTGCTTCAGAAGAAGCGGTGCACTGGAGTACCCAGCTGGAGACTGGACAGAGTGCTTGTGACTAGTGTAAGTCAGTTTGATTTGCCTGTCTTAGGGTACGATAGGCAGCACTTCGTGTCTTGACCACTCTTGTTTCATTCATTCTCTTTCTGTTTCTCAGTGTGCACTGTGTTGGTCTGAAGGCTGTAGAAATAATAATCTCTTTCCTCTTCACTTTTTAGTAATGCAGTAAAGGGGCTCAGATATGCTTGTTTTGGATGCAGTTTCATTAAAAAAACCTGGCATCAAAGCTTTCAAGCAATTCCACCTGCATAGGGAAGTGTGTAAAGACTGCACAAGTAGTTTAATCTGTTGACCTTTTGTCAATATTTAGTTATATCAGTGACCCTTTATGGAGTTATTGCATGTATGTGTACTTGGTAGGATTTGTTGTTAACACGCTCTTGGTTGAGGCGGGTGCCTTGTGCAGCACCTTACTTGCTGCCTTATGCTGCTCTCTCTTCTTCCTACATTCCTTGTTTGTTATTTCCATGTGTGGCAACACTGTAATCCTCCCATCATGTGTTAGAAGTTGCAGGCCAGGAAGTTTTACAGGTTCATCTAAAATGATTTGGGATTTTTTTGTGGTAAGGAGTAGGAAAATCACTGTAACATATATCTTCAGGCCAGAGGGAAAGATGGATTAGATGAAGGATAAGCTGTTGTTTTATTTCTTTGGATTCTCTGAAATATTTATAATAATGATTTGGAGGAGACACCAGTGCAATCTTGGTCAGTTTTAACTGTAAGCACAACTGTGTTTTGCCTAGGGTTCCACTTATTTTGCAATTTCACAACCAAGAGTCATGAGGGAAGTTTTCAGAACTGTGTGACACAGAAAGTAGAATTTAGAAAATTGCAAAATGTAGCATCATTAGCCTGAAACTTGCAGTTTGTGGTCTGACCTTTTCTTCTTGGTATAAGTATCAGCTAACCAGCTTCTGTTTCTGAAATCCTTAGCATCCATAGTGTACACCAGTGTTGTAGATGCAGCTAATTGAGACTCTGCTCCTTCGAGGTTCTTTTCCTTTTCTTGCCCTGCTCCTTCTGGTATATTTGTACACTTGGGAAAGCAGGGCAGAGAAATCTGTCACATTCTCAGGGGGTGAGGACAGTTAAAACTTCAACAGCTCTCCCACAGGGATTGCATTGGGCACAGGACTTACTTAAACTTCTTCATTCTTAAAACAATGAATGACGCGACTGCAGGATTTGCAGCTGTGGTAAATCAGTATTACAGTGTTTGAAGCTTTGTCTTGCAGAGCTCTAACTAGCTGGAGTGTCTGTTTAGACCAGTTCCCTGACCTTGGTGCATCTGTAGTGGACATGTTACATGTGGTATAGACTTGATACGATTTGCTCTTAATTCTGATGCATTTTGGGTAATTCTGCCTTCATCCTAAACTTCTGCATCAAGGTAAGGCAGTTCTGATGTGATCCGCCAGGACTTTTTGCTCAGATGGTGCAAGTGAGCATCCTGCACTGTAAACAAACTAATGCCAGTGCAGGGATCCAGAGCAATTTCCTACACAGTGTCTTCATTACTATTTTTATTTTCTATTTGCTTTCACACTTTTTTCAGTGTTTTCCTTGTCTAAATGGGCAAACTTTATAATGCATCCTCACCTGCCTGAGATCTCAGCCCTTGAGGGTCAATTCCTGAAAGCAGGAGCAAGGGCAAGAAGAGACATAAAAGTCAATCATAGCCAAATGGGAGCACCTGAGCCCTAATGGTGATTTTGGCTACCTCTCTTGCTTGCCCACTTGCACAAAGATGGTGTTGTTCAGTGCAGGCTTTTTGCCCACTAGGACATGAGCAGCGGGGATGCTGTGAGTTTAAGAGTTGGTTTGCAGCACCCATCATCGACTGGCAGCAGCATTTATCTAGGCCAGCAGGGATGCAGGGAGTGAGTGAGTCACTCGAGGATTCATGCGTGCTTTCCCCCTCTCCTCCCCCACCCCGGCACAGCTGTGGCTTGGTCATCAGCCATTTGGGAACTAGCAGCTTTATTTGGTTGCTGTTTGCAGTGGGCAGTTTCTGTTAGGGTTGTTAATTTTATCAACTGTTTTCAAAGCTAACTGACTTCAGAGAAGACATAAAATTGCCTTTGCTGCTCTCTTCTCTTTCCCTGCTCATAGGGCTGTCACCCAAACAGCTGATCTGGCACTGAACTTGGCTGAGGAGGTGAGAACAAGCAAATGGTCTGGAGGCAGAAACTTCCTGAGCTGATCCGCCAACAGCATGGTCACTGATTTGGATGGTGGCTGTTGTGGTTAGGCTGAGTGCCCTCTCCGGGCACCTCCTTGGCTGTAAGGACTGGAGGGTCTTATGACTTTGCTCCAGCTGAACAAAGAAACATGTTTCAGTGTGTGATGGAGGAGTGAATATGGGTACAGTGTGAAGAACAGAAAATTGTTTAAATAATTGTAAAAGTAAAACCTTATTAGTTTGTGATGATAACAGTTGCTAAACTAATCAGAAGTTGCCAAACCTACTTTCTGTTGAACTGTGGATGACATGGTCAGTAAGGCTGCTGGGGGTTATGGCCCATGAAGGAAAGCAGCCTGCCCTGGGCAGCCACTGTGCTGCCCTTTGCTCCTATTCACAGAGGCCAACAAGTCTCATCTCTGAGTTGGACCTTCTCATCTCATATGATCCAGTTTTCATTATGCTGCCCCTTTTGGTGGGTTCTCTGTCCTTCCCATTCTCTGTACATGTGGCTTTGTCTTCCCTCTGGACACTTTTTTAGTTGTCTTTGTCTCCTGTCTCTCTTCCTGTCTACAAGTGCCGTTAATGTTTTTCTTTTAGAAGCACATTTTATGCTTGCATTTCCCAGGGCCTGGAGGACACGCTTTCTAGGCCTTCCTGCCCGCTGGCTGCTGTCACTCCAGATCCTGGCTGTGTTAGACATAAGCAGGTTGGGAGACTTGCTGTCCCTAAGTCTGAACGCTGCTGCTTGCTCTGCCACTGCTCCCCTCCTCTGCTGGGTCACAGAACCCAATAACCTCTTTTTCTGAAGAGACCAGTCCTACAGCACAAGTGAATATTTAGTTAGTTATTTATGTTAGGTAATGGGCCAAGCTGCTTTTTTCCATGTTAGCTGTCTGTGACCTTATGAGCTATGTATTTCTGTGCTGAGGCTGCAGCAGTATCTTCACAGTATACACCTATAGTTGTCCTCTGCCTGCTGTGCTGGAGGACTGCACTATTTGGATACACTTCTTAAAAGAAGAACTGAAGAAAAGGAGTGAGGTTTAGGAACAGGCAGGGATCACCTTTGCTAGCATTCCCCTGAAATGAAGATAGCAGCTTTAGTGATAGGATGAGCAAGGTCCCAAGTCTTATTTTGCTAGACCAGCTGTCTGGGTAGAGATAACAAAAAAAGTAAGCATAAGGACACATTTTTTTACTGTTCTGTCTGCTGTGAATGGTGCCTGTTCAGAAGCTTCTTCTACCAGGGAGTGCTGCAGTGCCCACCTTTTTGCTCCACAGATCTCATATTGGACTATGAAGGCTCCTCGGGCACTGGCCATAGGCGAGACCATGCTCTGCTGTCTTTTTTAGATTTGAAATTCAACCTCTTTGTGGAAATAACATTTGTAGGGCAGAAGCATTCCTTTTAGGACAAAGCTGAGGCCTGGTGGGTAATGTGGAGAAGATTTTTCTGCCACTCTTCTCATTTATGTGTTCTGTAGACAAAGAAGGCTTTAGTCTTCAGTCATGTTGGCTTGACACCTTAACCGCCACCTCATTAAAACTGAATCTCAACAGAGAAAGTTCCTTTGTAGCCATCAGTGTTAGTACTTTAATAACTGTTTCACTGCATTTTCTTTCTCCATCTGACACACCACCATTTCCCCTCTCATTTCTTGCTTCAGATAGGCAGCAATTTACAGAACTGTGTGCCCTGAGATAACATGAGGGCTATGGTTTCAACCCCTCATCTTCAGTCTTTCTTTGTGGCGGGTGGACTTCATCAGTGAGAATGTTCTGGGGGTGTTGTCTGTTAATCAGCAAATCTGACCATCTCTTGAGATTTGGTAAGTGTCTGTTGACTTGACATGGTGCTGTGCAATTCAATGCCAAAATGTACCACATAATTTAGATCCAAATCACAGCAAAAGACTTGGTGGGGGGGAGCTGTAGATGACCTTAAAATTAGTATTACGGTAATGTAGCAGCATTAAATGCCTCCAAGCAAACAAGATCTAAACTGATCTAGCCAGGAGCATTAAACATTGATCAAAACAAGAAATTAACTTATCCAGAGAATAAATCAAAACTGTAGCGTAACAGCTGCTTTTTTTGGAAAAAGGTGCAAGTCAGGTGCCTCATTCCCTGAGAATCTGAAAGCAAGCATGGTAATGGAACATGGTGACCACTTCAAAGCTGTTGTGCACAGCAGATTGTCCAAATCTGGAGCTTTCATGTGAAGGAAGCTATTTTCAGACTATGGTCTTGTCAAGTGCAATGCAGTCTTTGTTGGGTTTGAGTTCCCAAAGAGACTAAATGTGGGTTGTTTTAAAAGAAAAATATTTTTTCCAATTCTGAACACCAGACCTCATAGTAAAAATTCCTTAGGTCCTAGCATGCCATGAAGTTGGATTTCATGCTTGCCAGAGTGAGACATGATGAGGTATCACAGCACTACTAATGCTGCCCCTATCAATTTTTGCTTTGAGTGTTCAAAATCCATTATATCTGATCTGCATTGTTTCTATCTTCATTTCTCTTTCTACAGAGGGATGAAAAACAGTGTAGTGAAAGGCTCAGATTCCAAAGATTTGAATTTGTTCACAGACTTGTCACTGACATGTTCTCTAGTTTCAGTACCTCTACTTTTCTTCTCCAGCTCTTTAAAGGTAGGGAAAGAAACCTTGTGCTTCAAGGGTTTTCTGGCCTTATGGTACATATTTGTTAGACACCTAGAGATTCTCCAAAAAAGATACTATGGAAGTAGTTGTTAATTTATGAGCATATTTTGTTTGTTTTCGAACATATTTTTTTCCACCATTTAATTATCTGTCTTTTAGAAATTTGCCAGATTTTCTATTTTCCCAAATCTCTGCTTGTGCTGTATAGGTCTAGGGGCAATTCAAGAGAGGTGTCTAAAGGGCACCTAAGGAAATACATTATTGTACAGCTCTTTGTGAGCTAAAAGATGCTGCCATGCATATTATCCTGTCCATCTCACTGCAGAAACCATATGGAACCCATCTAAAATTTAGACTGTGTATTTTTTTAAGAAATCACTTATCTCCCTCCCCATGTCTCTGTGAGAGCATGTTGGGATGCTCTTTATTTGAGCATGCATCCTATAGCCAGCCTCTTGGGTCTAAAACATTCCCCCTGAACTTTCTAACCAAAATACTGTGGCGTGTTTGTGGAAGTTAGCATTGTTACTGCAGCCTCCTGCCTCAGCGTCTCCTAACCCACAACTTCTCCCTTTCTCATAACCTTTGTGGGAGAGATGAGCTCCTTGAATGTATGCCTTCAGTGGATCCCCTGGGATGCAAAGCTGGTGTCCCACCTCTTTTTGGACTTGATGGTAGGCTGTAGGCATGTGAGTTGCCAGATTCTCCTGTTGTGCATTTGCTCTGCACCTCTGCTGTGAGAGTGTCTGGGGGAAGGGGCTGTGGTGAGGGAGGGGTGTGGGTGGAAGATCTGCTCTTGGTCTCAGCGAATTTTCTGGTAAGCTGGTCACATGAAACAAAAAATACATCAGCTCCCTTCCCCCATACAGCAGAGTGTTTCTTGGCTCTGCACCCAAACTAGCAGCTGAGCACGTGACTTACTTGTAACATGCAGTTTAAAAAAATGGTGCCCTTGCAGATGGGAAACGAGGGATGGGAGAGCTGGGCTGGGGCCGCCCTGTGTGCAGCTGGGGCTGCCATCAAAGGGAAGGGGGAACTCCCTGCTGAGTTGCTGAAACTGGGGGGATGTGGGGCTGCAGAGGAAAGTGCAAGCTGCGGGAGGCAAAATGGAGGAGAATTTGCTGAACCACAGCCTTACCGGAGAAGAAGGTGGGCGTGCTGCATGTGGGGCAGGGACAAGGAAAGGGAGGGCTCTGTTGCACGTGGTGTGGGGGACTGTGCTTTGCGAATTGGGCTGCACAAGTATTCTGAACTGAAGGTCATCTTGCAAGATACAGAGTTTGAAATGACTGTGACGGAGTGTTGTAATCATTTTTGCTCTGGTTTGCTGCAAGAAAGGTAAGGTTGTTTGACCGTTCACAGCTGGGGAGCTGAGCATCTTCTGTTTTGAAAACTTCATTCATTTTGCTAGTTGTGTTTGTACCCCACAGTTCTTCTTTTCTCTGAGATGTAGGCCTTCCAAAGCTTTTTAAATTACAGTAAGCTAATATGCCCAAGAAGAGCTAAAATAAGCTGTCACACTCATCACACACTTAGTGGGGACTTTCAAGTAAATGCCCCCAATGTGCCAGGCTGGCCAGCAGGGCAATCATACCATTCTTGGGGGGTGTGCAATTCCACCACATTTCTTCCTGTGTCAGGGCTGTGATGGGTGCTGTAATGCCTCCTGGCCACAGTAGATAAAAATTGTGCCCTTTGCTGTGCTTCTATCAGCCTGACAGCATTTGTGGTTGGTGATCTCCATTGCTTCAAATTAGGAGGAAGGTGGCTGCATTTTTGTTCTTGTCAGCTGGAGGATGTGTTCCTTCAAAGGGGAGCTACAATCTGCTGCTGCAGGAATGGTTGCCAGTATCTCCCACTGCAGCACTGATTTTCCTTGTGTTCCATCCCACCTTGAGCAAGGAAGAAGTTTGTAAAGCAAGAAATGGCATTCTTTGCAGTAGCCAATGGAACAGGTGGAGTTGGTGAATGATGGGTAATTTTGCATGGTCAGTTTGTAGAATTCTTAATCATTGCAGCAGACTGTAGGTACCAACTTTGTGGCTGTGGGTGTTAATCTAGAACACAGCTTTGCAGGCTGAAATGTTTCCTTCCTATTCATTCACCACCAAGCCTGGAAGGGTGCTTACTTCCTTCTATGACTTGCCTCCATCATGTTGACATGAAATAAACTGATGGTTAGCAGGGAAAAAGGGGAGGAAAGAAATTCACGTCAGAGGCTCTGGGAAATTCTTCATTGGTTTTTAGCAACTGAAGTAAATATTTGATGGGAAAAGCAGATAATAATAAAGCAGAATAAAGCAGAGTTGGCACAGGCCTTGTATATCCTACTGGTGGCATGGGAAAGATGACTGGGGAGATGGAGAGATATTTTATCTTGCCAGCTAGAGGGACTGATATGCCCTGAGAAATGTGGACCACAAACAGGGCTTGCACAGGAGATGGCATGTATGTCGTGTCAGATTTTATTGAAGACTCAGCTGGGGCCTCAGTGGTGCTTTGGCTTCTGTCAGTTGTTCTGTAGGCAGGTATCCTCCACTCTCCTAATGCAGTCATGCTGATGGCTCATTTGTCAGTGGCTGCATTGACACCAGGGCTTCCAGCTGAATCCACTGGGCTCTACTTGGCTCATTGCACTTTGCTGAGTGAGACTGGGAACAGTAAAGCTTTTAAAACAGCCTGAAGAGCAGGGGCCTGTGGGGAGGGGGAAGTGTATGTTGCAGAGGGATGTTTCATGAAGGGGTTTACAAAATGCTTCTCTGAGTGCTGTAGAAAGGTCAGAAGGAGTTCCCTTGCCCAGATTCTGAGTTTATCTCAAGTTTGAAGGCAAGGACTATGTCTGCAGTGGATTGCTGGGGTGCTTGCTCCTTCCCGTTCCTGAATGCTCATGCAGTTGGATTTCACGTTGCTTTGCAGTGCTGGCTTTGGTCAAACTATGGGATCTTCCACAGGCAAGAACCTAAGTGAGTGGTTACCCTTCTCTCTGAGATAGTGAAAACAAACAATATGGCTTTATCTGCGCCTTTGTAGGCAAAGAATGGCATATTAGGCTTGAGCACACTTGGTCTGCTCACATCATTAATCATTAATTGCAACAGAGATCACGCTCACTTATAGCAGTGAGCCTGTGCTGATTCACTAATTGACCTCCTTTGACTCTTGAAGTTCCTGGAAAGTTGCTAGTGGCTGTGAGAGCCCAAGCTCCCCACTTTCTCTTAATGTGCACATCAGTGTGCTGCTGGTTTGCTTTGTAAGGTGTACAGGAGGTAATACTCAAGGCATGCGTTCCTGTTGAAAACAAGTGGATAGGAATTCTCTTTCTCTTACCAGGTCCACCTGCTGGATAATTCAAAGGAAAATTTTGGACAAGTTGTTAGCTGATAAACTGAAAAATATACATGTGAATAGAAAAGACAGCTTTGAGTGACATCAAGTGTAGAAAGTGCAATTTCAAAGGTGCACACTGTGACTTCTTTTAGAAGATTCCTCTCTTCTAGGTATTTTTAATAACTTTTTTGCTTTTGCCACTGTTGTATACATATTAATATCTGCCTTCAGTCAGATTATCTTTGCAAGGTAAGTACAAGGTCATGAAATGCAGGAAAAGAGAATAAATTGCCTTGGCCCACTCTTCAGGGTGTTCATCTGAGATACAAATAGAATTACTTAAACTATCTTGGTTTCTACTCTGTGGTGTTCAACATCTAATTTCTGTGTTACTTGAACAGAAAAGAGGAGACTGTGCTAAGTTTATGTAGGTTGTTTATTTTAATTTGTTTGTTTTGGTTTCCCAGTACAGTAATACCAAGGGGTTCATAGATACTGATGTGTGTAAACAGAGCTTGTGACCAACTGTGTGGACTTTAGGTTGTCTTTAAAATCCGTGTGTATATATACTGTTAGGGGTCGTATTATGCTTTTACACATGGATTTGGTTCTGGGGAGTTGTGAGAGCATGGGAAAAGGCTATTACAAGGTGTTAATGTTAGTGATTTTTACTGGAGGAAGGGCTTTCAGAAAATATCCTTGCCAGCATTTCTTGAAAGAAATCTTATATTTGTTTATTGTGTCATGTTGGCACTTGAACCTCCTCCCTCTGTCTGTAGCTGAAGGCAAGGGATGAGGATTTTGCCACTGTCTCGTTTCTCTAGCTTTCAGTGGCTGAGAAAAGTGGAGCTTGGTTGTTTCATCTTCACATGCTGGCTTCAGACACGTCTTCCCCTTGGTGACTTTGTGACTCTTGCACAGTTGCTACAGCAGAGATGCTGGAGGTGCTGTTTGTGTGTGGAGCCCCTCTGCCCTTGCACTTGGGACATTGTGGCACTGGGATCATTCTGCACTGAGAGGCTGGAAAACAGACTCTGCCTTTCAGAAATGTTGCCTGCAATGGCAGTAAGTATGCTGCTACAGATTTGTTAATTTTAGCTGGTCTTTGAAATGGCAATGTAGAAACACTGAAATGGAAAGGAGAGAGGGAGGGAGGGGTCATTATATGCTTATTTTCTTCACGTTTTTCCTTAGGCATCTGCTCTTAGCTCTTGTCAGAAAGGATATACTGATTCCATGAGGGCCTCTTGTCATTCCTAAGGCCTAGGATGATTTTTTATGTTTGTTTCTACTAATTCTGCAGATGGGGAAGTGGTGTCAGTTGTAAGACTTGCTGGTATCCCTGTTGAAGGTGGTGGTTTGGTATGGCATACTGTCCTCTGCTATCCTGTTGCAAATTCTGAGACATCTCAGTTGTTCTCTAGTACAGTCTTGCTGGAAAAAATAAGAGAATATGGGGAGAAGTCTGTATCTTGAAGTGCAGGATGAGGAAACTAAATCTCTTTTGCTGGGAATGTTTCAGAGAGGAAGTTTAAATTTAAACAAGCATGAAGGAACCTGAAGGTTCAGACTAGTCTCGCACTACAAAATGTATTTGATGTAAATTTGATTTCTGTCTTGAAGCAACTCAAATGATATCTTAGCAGCTGGCACCAATTGACTATCTCCCGGAATTGGCATGATGACAGCAATCAAACTGAATTTATTGCTTTGAGTTTGATTCTTCTTCCGGACTCTTCCCATTCTCAGAAATGTAATCTAGAATGTGTTCCCATAGGAATAATAGTTGTAAGCCTCCTTTAACAGCAAGGACAGAGCATGGTCCTAATGCAGGATGAAGACAGGTGGACTGCAGTATTGAGCAGCCAGATTGTATATTCCAGTTGAGAATAGGAAGACTATGCATTTGTAAAGGGAGGAACACTGGTTTTTTCTTCATGACACAGATTCTTATCACAGAGCTGATTCACATGTAAGTATTAGTTTTCTTGATGCTTCTTTTTACTACTTTAGGAAGAAATCTGCCTTTTCACTGACGTGGTTAAAATTTAGGCTGCTAAAAGTTATCCCTCACTCCTTTTTCTTTTTCCTTTCTTAAGGCAGGTGCACTAAATAAAGAGTGAGCTTTAGCCACAAGATCTCACTATTATATATATTATATATATATATATACATACATACATACATACATATATATATATATGCAGTAAATGCTGCAGTAGAGGTAGTCCTTTGCACGGGGAACCATTTTGAAACAGTGCTGTGTTTCTAATGCTGTTGAAGAAAGTATGTTAGAATTAAGTTTTTACACCTTGTTTTCTGATAGGTGTGAAATTATTCACTTTTACTGATAAATCTTGGTTTATGTCAATAATTGTTTTGTCTAGTATTTCAATTAATTTTTAATGCTGACTTCTACTTCCTCTTGCCAGAAGAGGGAATAACCTGAAATAGGTGTGCTTTTGTTCACATTTGTTCCTAAAGCAGTAAATTTCAGTGTTCCTTGGGCAGGTGGAGGGGGATGGGTTCAAAAAGGGCACTTCTCTTTCAACTTGCCTGGCCAGTGATCCTTTGTGGAGCTTATGGCAAAGCTGTGGCTCGAGAGCGTGTGTACATGGCAGCTGCCCATAGCTGAAACAGAACCCCTGTGTGCATCTCTTGGGAGCAGGAGTCACTCAGGGCATCACAGCTCTGTCTGAAGCCAGGAGGATCTCGTGCTGTGTTGCCCGTGCAGGGTGGCAGTGTCGCCACCTGACAACAAACCAGCTCCTCCTGCTCTCTGGCTTGGGTTTGGCCCTCACCCCACCTACTTGGGACTGATCTTCTTTTTGGGTTTGTGGTAGGTATGGTTCTCCAGGCTCTGCCTCTCACAAAAATACCTCAGCTCCATGCAGACAGGTCTCTATGTGCTTCCCTGGCAGCCCCTTCTCCTCACACAGCTTCCTCACAGGCTGATTAGGCACAGTGAACTTTTTCTTCATCTTTTTGTTGTTGCTATGTAAATATTCTCACTTGGCAGCTCTAGTCTACTGAGATTTGTAGAAATCTTCTACTCTGTCTGTGTCTGAAAATGTTCTCCAGGTCTTGGGTACCCTTTGAGGAAAAAGACCTGGTGAGAATGAACCTCCTGCAAAGCAGCCATGCATGTAGTGACTAGAGTAAAAAACTGGGAACTATTTCCATGGAGAAAAATGGAGCCCAGAAATTGTGCCTCATGTTATTCATCCTCTCTGCCACCGCATCCTTGGGATATCAGACAGAACTGGTCAGACAATAAAATTATTTTCTTAGCAAAGAGTAAGAAATATGCATCAGTGTAAAACCAGTCATATTCCACACTCTGCTGGAGATTGCCAGGTGTTTGTGAAGTAAAGTTATCTGCTTCTAGAATTTTGTTTTTGTTGGGTACACCTTTCTTTAGCATCACGTTATCCTGAGTATCTGCTGAAGCTTGATGCATTGTGGAAAAGCGGGACAGACTGTGATGGTTTTGGTCTGCTGTCTTCTGTACTCAGGCAGAGTTGTTGTTTTAACCTTCCCAGTTAGAGTTTCTTACAGTGGTGACTTTACTGGTTGTGCACAGCCGTTTCTGTCCATCCATTGTGCATGAAGAGTCCTGCCTCAGTGAGTGGACTGCGTGTTTGTGTAAAAGGGAGCAGTTTCATTTTTATTGGTCCTTAACTCTTACAAATGATGCTAACATAGCCATTCTTGTTTTCTATTTAAGTAAATCCCTAGCCAAATGAAAACTCATCCCAAAGAAATCCCATTTATTTTAAAAGGCATTTTCTCATCAGGTATGTTCTAAAGAAACCCAGCAGTAACATCACTAGAATGACAGTGCTATGTTTGCAGAGCAGTGATGTTAAAGGTACTTGAAATAAATGTAGGTTTACATGCTGAACAGAGATACAAAAATTATATTATTTAAAGGACTGATAAAGATAAATAGATATTCACACCTTAGTTTGTGTATTAAACACTAGTAAATTTTCTCTTGTTTTTAAACACCATCTTCTTAAGCATTTACATTTTAAGTTTTGCTGCAGAAGAGATACATGGGCTGCACTTTACTGTCTGTGTAGATACTCATTGCTTCAGACTGCAGATAGAATAATTTTCCAAATAGCAAGATTCTTTTTTTTTTGGCTGGAAAACAGTAAATGAATATTAGATGAGTGTTTGTAATATCCTGTACTTAAGTTTTAAGCATCAGCTATTGTTCAGGGCTAGACAGCTGTGTAACGTAGCAGGAAAAGAGCTTAATGAAATCCAATATTTGGAAGCAGGAGGTAGATGAATACAGACTTGGAACAGCAGTGCCGAATATTAACAGGAAGGATAGCTAACATTTGGAGTGATTTCTGTGGGTGTATGACTTTATTTATCACTTAAATTCTTGAATGTGAACCCTTATGTTTTCTAAAGGATATACTTTGTTTTAGGCAGATTATGGGAATTACTGGTTGAATTTCACAGTTTTGTGAAAGGTGGGAAATAGACCCAATGTCCCAGGCATAGATTCCTGTAAGGTAGGTCAGATGTGTTGTTGTGCTCCTGTTAGCTATGCAGTATAGTTCCACTGTGCATTAGGAATAAACACCTCCACTCCACAAATGACTTGCAGAAATAAGTTTTATCTTTAGGGCAGAGGGAGGAGAAATTATCTCTTTGCAAGCTCTTGGTAAGTAAGGGATCTTTTCATTGTTATTTTAATATAGTTAAGACTCTTTGCATTTTAAAGTTCAGAGAGACCCTGTAGGAGAAAAGTGTTAAAGCCAACCCATTCACTGCTCTGCTGGACTCAAAAAATTTTGGATAGTTTGTCTCCTACTGGGAATAAACCTTTGTTAGAGCAGAGTAAGGTAGAAAATTGAGGTTCTGTTTTTATTCCTTATGCATTTAGGTACCAAGTTGTTCCCCATAAGTACTGAATTGACTCTGGTGCTGATTTGATAAGAGTCAAATGTGTACACCATGCCGAAGGCCACCAGGTGACAAAGACCTTTGGAGATGGGGTGGAGGAGCGTTTATCAAGTCGCTGGTTGGGTTGTGTGCTGGTGCTGCCTGGAACAAGATGAGTGTTCCTGCAGGAACAGGAGCTGTGATCCTCTAGGACTCGCAGCAGGAAACCCGCCCAGCCTGACCTTTCGCTGCTCTCAGTTGTGGCGGCTGACTGCTGCGGGCTGGCGCTCTCAGGGCTGGAGTGTGCTTTTTCTCTGGGAGTTGTGCTTGAGTTGGCCTGTTTTGTTCCCCTGGAGACAGGAGAGTGTGGTATGCTTTCCCCCCGACCAGAAATAGTTTCCTGTACCTTGTGACTGGAGTGCTGTACTCCTCCTCTGGTCTCCAGCCAGGCTGTGTGGTGCTGGAGGGATGGAGTGTGGGGTGGTGACCTCTTGTCACAAGTTCTGGTGTGGCTGCTGCCCATGAACACTAGCTGCCCTGCCAGCTCCCCTCCCTCTGCACGGTGGTGTAGGATTTCAGGGGAGCAATTGCTCTTGATTTACATCTCCCATGGCATTTTGATGGTTATGTCATTTTGTTTGAGCCTTGCTCCTGTCAGCTGTCTGTCCTGACTGTCAGGACTTGGGAGCTGAATAGCACGTGGTGAGCTCTTGCCTCTTCTTCCCCCTTCGCTCAGCTGTTTTTGCTGTCTGCTTCTCTGTGTCCTTGTACTTGGGAACAGATTCTCAGCAAGCATAGCTGTGCACGAGGGCAACGTGATCTGGGTAGATGAAGGATTCCCTTCTGCAGGAGTTCCAAGTAGAGCTGGGAGGGAAAGTGGGGAATTTGCAAGGCCAGAGCATACGAGCAGGCTGTGGACAGTTTGTCTTAAACTGTTGTCCTGCTGTGAGAATTTATCCTGAGTGCAGAGTGTGCAGCACTGTCTGTAACTTTGCAACTGTGTTTTGCAAAACTTCATTTGTGAGAGATGCTGGTAAAAGCGAAGCAAAGACACCCCCGCTCTTCCCAACCAATGCAGGTGAGAAAGTGCTTGCACTGCACCAAAGCCTCAGGAACGTGGAAGCTCTCCAGGCTTTCTTGCTGCCTGGTATTTTATTGGAGAGTGGTTCTGGCACAGAACTCTAAAATATATGCAACAACAACAATAATTTCCAGGACTGAGAAGGAAGGAGGGATGAAAGGAGTAATTTACCTTCCCCCATCACTGAACAATAGCAGATGAGGATGTAAGCACATCTCAGCCTTATAATGTATTAATTGGGACATTTTCTATAGTTCAGCAGTGGAAAAGAAGACAGGAATTGTGCAATGCCCTTAGCTTTATTCCCAGCCTGGGAGAGAAAAGTGTTCTGTGCTGAGATCTGGCTCAGTCTCTGTCTTCTGCTTGTGAGGAAGAGAACAATTGCCCAAAGCCTCCTTTACAGAGAGAAGAGAAGATGATGCAAAGACTAAGAGGCTGAACAGGCTATTTTCAGGTAGAGTAGTGCAGTGCAGCTTTGTTGAAGTGGATCTCCAGTGGGGTTCCTATAAATCAAAGGGTGCTGCATTCCTACCAGTGATCTGCTGAGTAGTCCAACTAGCCGAGGGTCCTGCTTACTCCTGTGAAGGTCTGTTGTCACAGGGATGCAGAGTCACACCTCTTCTGAAGATCTGCTAGAGAGGAAATGTCAAGAGTGAGCAGGGATTGCTACTTCCCTTTGCTATGCTCTTTAGATGGCTGGAACGTGAAGTCCAAGGACTGGACGTTCTTACTTGTCCTATTCTAGGCATCTGCATCCACAAAAGTCTAGATTTTAGCAGCTGCCAGAGCTGCATAAAAGATTTTGTCTCCCTCAGTTCCTTTCAGTCAATCTGTGCTTGTCCAGTGTGAGCATTTCACAGGAGAAGATGGGGTTGTTGTAGTGTAAATTCAGGAGTCAACCACTGCTGTAGTGAAAAGTCTCAGTGGCTAAAAAGCCCCCTGCTTCTTGGCTGAGAAAGGCAGAGTTGCTTTAAGTCCTTCTCCTTTCCTTGAACTCACACATGGGAAGAGAAACCATTTTTACACTCCTTGATATTTTTCTTTAATCCAGATGAATGTCGTGCTTGAGCTGATGTTGCCTTTGGGCTGGAATAAGCATACTTAGCATTTGAGCAGAATTTCTTGCCTGGAGATTTCTAAGTGCGTGATCAGCATTTCACCAGTGAGTCTGTCCATGGGTACTGAAGTATGGTTACCTTTACAGTTCACTGAAGCTGGCAGAGTTCTTTATTTCATGTGATGGCTGTTCACTAGCAGGAGCTGTGTGTTTCTCCCTCCTACTCTGCCCTTCTTTCACAGTGTTTCTTTGGAGTGGAAGCAGTTCTTTTTCCCATTTCATGTGTGTTATTTCTTCTGAGACTTTTCCTCCAACTCTCCAGCCTTGGAGAAAGGATACCTCTCAGAAAGGGTCTCACTGGAAGTGCCTTTGCATATTTGCAAAGCTGATGGAAGAGCGATACCTTTCATTCTGCAGCTACTCACTTTGAATCAAAAGGTGCAATACCAGTTTAGTGCTGGCTCTGTAGTGTGAGCAGCAGTCCTTGTGCAGCCTCAGCTGCATAACCCTCTCCTGAAATGCCTGTGAAGTTTTGGAAGACATGTTCCAGCAGTTCTCAGCCTCCAGGATGTCTGCTGGGTCACTGTGTCCCTCTCTCTGTTGAATATGAACAAGAGCTTAATTCAGAGTTATGGTGCCTAAGACCTTGTTTCTTGTTCTCTTTCAGATCACCAGAAACTGGAACGTGAAGCTCGAATTTGCCGACTTCTAAAGCATCCAAATATTGGTAAACTTCCCTGGGCTCAGAGGGGTAGGGGTGAGACAAGAGTAGCAATGTGTCTCAGCTAGCATGCTGTAAGAGAACAGATATATTCTGAATGTTCACAACAACTCGTCAAAGCTGCCTGTTGAAATCTCCTCAATAGTTTATCTCTCTGACAAATTCTGCATCCAACCCTGTCCCATGCCTTAGCATCCCGACCCAGACGTTCACCAAAGATGCCATATTCCCACCTGCTCACCCCTGCAGAGCTGTCCCTGCCCTTTGGGTGGTGCATGACTCCTGTCTGCTCATCTGACATTCTGCTATGGGAGTGAGATGTTGTGTTTGTTTTCCCCACATCCATCCTCTGTTTGTTCTCCTTGGCCCTTACTGACATGTCAGTTTAAATGCTGTATTCAGAGACAAGCCCAAAGTTAAAGAGAGGTGGGCTACTATTTCAGCTCCTCTCATTGCAGTGGCCACTTACTCTGAAAACAAGAGACCAAGACTGAATTGCCTATATTGNTTTGTCTAAAAATACAGAGAGAGGCAAAATAAGGCACAACATAAAAAACCAACTTTATTTACTGAAATGTAGAGAGAGTGCATGGATTTTTATCTAGTTTCAAAGCACCATGGAAGCTTGGACCATTAATAATCCCCTTTTTAGCTTTTTTAAATAAATAAAGCCTCTAGGATCCTAGCTACAATCTGATTTGAGCTAATTTATTTTAAAAAACATTAAGAAATACCAAACTGCCACTTTTAACCAAACCACAGTTGAATATCCATTCCTGGGAAGACTATGATGTATTACTTTGTATTACTTTTGCATAACTCAGTCAGTGGAGATAATACTGTAAGGGCATCTCTCTGGTCTTCTGATTTTCAGCTTTGTATTCATTTGCTCCTGTCCTCTGAAAGCCTGGGAGAGGAAAGGTGCCTTAGGGCATACCCCATATGGACTGGTGTCTGTACTCTATTCCATGTGTGATGAACAAGCAATTTCCACAAGCTCAGGATCTGACGTAATGCAAAGTTCCTTAGCAGCAGCTTTTAATGAGAAAGAGCTTTCTTGCATCTGAGTGTAGTTGTGGTATAGGTATGGCTTGAGAGGACCAAGGGCCACCTTCTGCAGTAATTTGCACTGATGAATGTATTAGCCAGTAAATTTATTGCTTGGCAGTATTCAGACTGAGTAAAACTCTAGTTATTGCACTTCATTTGCCCTGTAAGACTTGCTGTACTTAGTTTAGTAGGCGATGTCACTTTATTTTTTGACCTTAACATCACTTCCATCATCTTTCCTTTTTATAACTTCTTACATCTTTTCTTTCCAAACCTCTCGCAGAGCAAATCTTCTAGACAAAAGGAAAACCACTCTTATAAGTAAACAGCACAGATAGAGAAATGTATCATATTCCTGGTTCAATTCTACCATTGTAATGAGTGGCTTGTCTCCTGTTCTGTTGTGGTTTGGAAGAGACAGTTTGGGGGAATGTCAGTGATCCCTTGCATTTTCTACAGAGAATTTCTTGTCTTCCTAGAAAGAACAGTTTTTCTTTTAAGAAAAGGAACTAGCCATTGTCAGCTCAATGAGTGCTTACAAATAAAAGTAAGGGAATTAATTTTTATGCCTAGGACACAGAATCAAAGTCCATTGAATAAGACCTCAAGAAGTCTTATGATTCATTCAGCAGTCCTGTGAAAATCTTTTATACCTGGCTGGTTCCAGGCATGTTTGTACTTAAAAAAACCTTTAATCCTTTCACAGCCCCTGGTGGCAGTCTTTCAAATGTTTCATTTTTCTGTCAGTTAAACATGAAAAACATAATTTGCCTTTCTCTTAGCTTGTTTCTAGTTCTATCTGGAGTATCTATGGAAAGTAGTTTTTTTTTCTTGTAACAATCTTTTACATATTTGAAGACTGTTATCATGTCTCTTTTTAGTCTTTTTCTTCAGACTAAACAAACCCAGTTCTTTCAATCTTTTCTCATATGTCATGTTTTCTAGACCTCCAGTCATTTTTTTTCCTTTTCTCCCTCCTCCTTCTCTGGACTCTCTCCAGTTGTTTCATATCTTTCTAGAAATGTGATGCCCAAAACTGGACATGACTGAGGTCATGTCAGTGCTGTCCAGAGGGGAAAGCATTGCTTCACCTGTCCCACCAAAGATGTTTGTTTTGTGCATCAACCTTTGAAGCTTTTCATTTAAATATATTGTTGATGCACATTTGTTTTTTGACACATTATTGGTCCAGACTACTTTCTGCGCAACTTCTGGCAAGCAAATAATTTTTTTGTATAAATGAGGATCCCTATTGAACTGTATATTACCTTTGTATTTATTAAAAAAGACACAAAGAAATGCAGTCTGTGGGTTCCCTCCTCCACATTTGTCAAAACCCTTTTGATTTATCTTCTGACAGTGTAAAAGGGTTGCAGCTCCCACAGTAGTGTGGTCTTTGATAACAATGCCATATATTGAATCATGTAGGTAGTTAATAACACTGTTGAATATTGTTGGACTCCAGTCAAACTCTTGAAGATATCACTAGATACATTGTTCCAGTGTGACAATTATAAATTTTGGGTATTTTTTCAATGAGTTGTATACACTGTTGTCAGCTAGTTTTGAATACACATTTTTTCTTAATTGCTTGTGGAAAGAGCATGTAAGATGCTGTCAGAAGCCTTGCTGAAGTCCAGATGCTACATGCATTGCTGCTTCCGTGTTCCTTGGACTTGTTATTTTGTCATAGGAGGGAAACATATTGTTCTGATATAGTGGTTTTTTTTTTTTTTCCTTGAGATGTGTATTAGCAGTTAGTAATCACCTAGTTACTGGCATTCCATGTTGTAAACTCTTCTAGGTAAGTACTTGGTGTGTTGCCTCAGTGTGAGCTATGTGAGTAACACTGCACAAACCATAAAGAATTCTGCAATTTTTGCACTTGCTTTCAACTTCAGGTTTTGTTGTTACTGTTTTTGTTGCAAATTGTGTTCGGTGAATCCACAGGGACCTGAGCCTGTAGCGAGTCTGAGGCAGAAGACAGAGTTGGAACTCTGTGAGGCAGGTTGCTTTTCTCTCTTGCCTGTGCACACGATATAAAGCAAGCCTGTTGTTGAATTTGTGGTCTTATGCATTTACTGCAAGACAGTTGATTCCAGACTGCAATGCACTGACCATAATACTGCTACTCTGATAAAATAAAGATTTCTCTAGATACAAAGCAGAAATGATATTTCCATTTGCTGTTGCTTTTTTTTTTTAAATGACTGCATTCTCAGTTATCCTAACATGCCTTCATCAAATATCAGCTTTGGCTCTGTAGTTGGGTGTTTGGCTTGTCTTTAGATGCATATTGTGGCCAAGGTAATCACAGTGGAGTAATCCTTCTAAAAGCTTGGTGTTGCAATAAGGCTTTTTTGTCTGGACAAAAAAAAGTTGACTTGAAGCAATTTTCTTCTGATTTCTGACTTATGGTATGCATGATACAGAATGTGACATTATAGCTGGTCAGACTTCAGTAGAGTAAGGACTTCTTTCCCTAAATTTCAGTTTGTTCTTTCTCCTTCTGACAACTCCTAGAGAGCTTTGCATTCTGGCCCAGAGAGCCATTTGCCAGACATAGTCATCAAATACAGCAGAATTGGACAGAGATCAGTCAGTGATCTGTTCTTTTCAAAAAAGGCACCCGTTACTGAGGATATGGATGTGTGAAAGAGGCAGAAGACAACATCATTAAAACACCACTGTCTGTAAAGAGATAAAATGCCTGTGGAAGTTGGCAAGAGTTCTGGCTCTGTGGGAAGTTCCACTTCTAGAACAACCTAGTGTTCCAGTGAGTCACTTATGTATAGATCTTGTGACATTAGGCATGGATGTATTTGAAACATGTGGAAGAGAATGATACAGTTGCTTTCCCCTTAATCCCTGGTTTGCTGGAAAGAGGCAGATTTCTATAAAAACACTCATAGCCCTGACCTTTCATTTGCAGATGCTTTGCTGGTTGTGCCACTGAAAATTGTGCAATTGCTAATATCAGAGCTAAACTTACAATGTCTTGGATATCAGCTCCTGCTTACAGGTACAGCTCTTTTGGTCTTCTGCTTAGTCGAAAACTTTAGCCAGTCTGGAAATCTGAATTTGATTTTTAAGTCCTGTAGTTCATCTACTACAGACACTGTCCTGTGAAACATTCCTTTTGTTCCCCATGCTTCCTGCTACCCATCAAATGTTTAAAGCAGTAACAGAGCTGGGAACCCTAAATCTTCCTACCAGTTTTTTCAGTGCAGATATGAAGTTCAGAAAAGTGTTAAACGTGATCTTTCCTGTCTTAGGACTCCCAAAGCAGTAATGATGCAAAATTCAATCCAAATCATCATTCATAGTTTTGAAAAGTCTTTTCTAGCATTCTCCTACAAAGGTAGGGTTGTGACTTGTTCAGTGTACAGAGCAGAAGTCTGTAACGTGTGTGGATTTTGTCCACTGTGTTGTTACATTTTGCCCTTCTCCTAAATTTTCTTGGTTATGGCAGTCTAAATATGGGCGTCTTCTCTGGATTTGTCACCACTTGATCTGTACTCTTTCTTAGGTATTTTTAATCTAGCTTTACGAAAAAAATTCTTGAATATCATTTGTTCATAGTTAGAACTGAACACTTCTGGTTGGTCATTGTGCTCCAGCTCATGGCAGCCCATTGCTGTGAAGAACTGCATGCACTTAGGTCTAGAATAATAAAAGCACATGTTTTAAGAGAGGTTGGTAGTAGCCCAAGAGCCAGAGCCAAATTATTTTTCTGATTTCTGCCTTTGTATCCTCTGCTGAATGCTTCAGAGTTAATTTCTTTGAGGGAATTTATAGCAGTGGTGAAATGCTGTCCTCAGCATCTATCAGAATTATTGCTTTTTCAGGTTTTCCCTGCTTCAGACTTCTTCTCCAAAATATGCTTGCACCTGAATTCTTCTTATTTTAACTTATATCCATTGGCTTTTCTCAGCATAAAACCACAATTTAAGGTGTGTACTCATTGAAAATGGGGAGAAAATGGTGTAGAAATCTCCTGTGAATTAGAAGAATTTCTTTTGACGCAATTGAGTTTTATTTCCTTTGACAAGTGGTCTGTCCTCCTAGTACCTCTGAGTTGTGGAAGCGATATTGATGGATATGTATAAGAAAAGGGCTCCAGTATGTGTGCCCTTAAATGATGGTTACAACTGAGGAGTGAAGTGGGACGAGGACAGAAAGAAGGATGCCGTGCTTCTGTGTACAGCCCAGCTGGATTATCCCCCAATGCTCATAGCAAACCTTTGTGGGAAACGGGGTGTGGGTCAGAGCTGCAGCCTTAGTACGGGATCTGTTGTCTTGGTGGTATCAGCCACAACTTCGGGTTCACTCATTCCTCATTTTAAGATCCTAGTCTTGATTACAAAGCCTTCAGCATTTCCCCCCTGCTGCCATTTGAAATTTTTTCCTATCACCTTTTCCTTAACAAGAGATTTGAATTGCTTCCTTAGTGAACAAGGAAAAAATGTAGGCTGTGTTTTGCTGTAAACAGCAGATTTCCTTGTTTCCATTTGGCTGCAGGAATCCAGACTGCCTTTGCAATTGGGACAGAAAGGATATGATGTGCAAAGAATAGTTAAAATGCTGGGGATTCTCCAGTGTTTTGGCTATGATTGCTGCCCTGTGGATACTCGGTGGTATCCAAGTGGGATGCTCCCATGCATGGTTGGCTGTTTAAATCTGCTGCCCTGCGATTTCTATTGCTGGGGGACTGTTTCTGGTGCGGAGGGGATGGTATGGGGAAGGTGGAGTAGGTGGAAAAGAGACCTTTTGTTAAGACTTATGCTTTGAGACTTTCTCAGTTACTGAGCAGCTTTTCCTTGGAAGTGTCATGGGGCTGTCTGAGAGGACAGCAAGTTGCTGAGCTTCCTAAGAGGTCAAACAGTAATAGTCTTGGACTTACACCTTTAACCTGCTCTCCTCCTACCTTGCCAAAAGAAGAAAAAAACACCAACAAACACTCAAAAATTCCTCAGACTATCAGCTGAAGTGAGTTCCTGCTAGAAAGTTTGAGCCTTTGAGCTGCAAGTTACCATTTGTTATTTCCAGTCTCTGTACTGTTAGAGATTTAGGTGAGTGCCCATGCATGTTTGCCTGATGGAATGCTCCTCAAAACCCCAGGCAGTCCACCTTTTCATTTCTTGTTCTGATTTTCACAGTTAATTATCTCAGTATTATTTATATCTGCATGTTTTCTTCTTTTACTGCCACCTCTTCCTATAGCTTTTCCTGTAGTTTTAAGAAAACCATTTCTCCATAATCCATCTCAATTTGGGAATGGAGTAATAATTGCATTTTTTCCTTGCCGGGGGATATGTTTATTCTGTATGTCTCTGGTTTGTACTAGAGACGTATTTGGATTCTGTTATTCATCTATTTAGCTGTGAGATTTATCTGTATGCAAGCAGTCCCTTAAAAAAATAAACTGTGGGATGAGGGCCAGATTCTGTGCACTCAAAGGTACGGCAAAAATCAGAGGAGGATTCTCCTGTTTTCTGCCTTCCCCCCACACTGAGGAATGGAGGGAGCCTCCTTTGGGTTCCCTCTGCCCGAGGCCTGATAGGAGCAGGGGATGGCTGCGCTCTGGTGAAATCCTGCAGGCGACAGCCGGCCTTTGGAGCAGAGCCTGCATCCGTGCCAAGGGGTCATGGCTGTCCTGGGCAATGCGGGGCATGAGCTGAGAGCATCAGGTTCACACAGCAAGGTTTGGGGATGGCAGGCAGAACGCCTGCCTGCAAGGATTCATCCCTGATGGCAGGAATGCCAAGATGCAGAGCATTGGATGAGAGATCTAAAATTTGTCGAGGCCACTATCTGTATTTTATTAATTTTAATAAAGTGGGTGTTCTCTGCATATTTTCTTTGAGACACCAGTGAAGTTGGCTTGTTATTATTTTGTGTGTTTTTAGAAAAAGCTCTCATATAATACTAGTGGTTATCAGAAGTACTTTGCTTATCTGCTATGTGGCTAATAGGAAATTATTAATAACAATTCTGGATGGTTGTGATTGCACCATTATCAGTAGGACAGGAAATATTCCTGTGAATGCACTCTCTTGGCTCATCTAATGTTTAAGTAGGGCATTCTAGATGTTATGTATTGTGTGCTGAACTTCAGCTTTTCAGTACAGACATTATAAAATCAAAGGAAAAATAACATTTACTTGGCACTGAAATGTTTTTTAAAAATACTTTGTGGGGTTTTTTTCTTTTTACTTTTGCTTTTTATTTCTGCAGAAAGACAGGTTTCTTAAGAGGAAAGGTACTGTTCTCCCTGCAGCTCCTTTCTGGGATGTGAATTTCTGTGCCTAAGGGGATTTCTCAACTGGGCACTACCTTAGCCTCATTTTTTAGGGCTGGAGGGTTAAAAAGGTCACAGTGGGAACAATGGTAAGGGGGACAGGAAACCCACCTCTGTGCTTGTGGGCCTTTTCATATTTCCTTAGCACTGTTCCTTGCCTTTCTTTGCAGAGCCTGCAGCAGCTTGGTTCTGCCTGAACCTGAGCAGAGTGTTAACAAATCCTCCTTCTCTTCCATTTTCCAAAGCTTTGGAACTGCAGTTGGTCGGAAAAGTTGTGTGTTTGGGGAGTTTACAGAAAGCTGGTATATGTTCAGCATACCATGACCTCGCTGTGTCAGATCTGGGAGAGGAGGGAAGGAGAACATGTTTCTAAGGGGCTGGTGAACAGCAGCCCGCTATGTCCTGTTAGCTAACTGTCCTGCTGCTGCTGGTTACTGCTCTGACAAAGCTGGTCATTAACTGCTGGGACAGATGATTTCTAGAGGATTATTTGCATTACACAATTTAATGCTTTTTAATAGCAAATTTTTAATTAAAAGGAGAGTCCTTTTGGAAGCAGCCTCAGCAGCTGCGGCTGAATTCTGCGTGTTTAATGTAATTAGGGAAACAGCTGGGGTGGGAGCTGAGCACCCAGCTCACAGGCAGTCACAGGTTGGTGGTGGCTCCTCGTGGGACAGACATCCTGAGTGATGTGAAGCGTGCAGGAAGTGTCCCGGCACACAGCCAGGCTTGGAGATGGTGAGACAGTTCCCATCTTGGCCACCCAGACTGGTGAGCAGCTGGGGAAGCAGGGAGTGTGGGTGGTAGCCATCTGCGGCAGTTCACTTGTCACTTGTGCTGCCATGGACGATAGTGCTCAGTTTACAGTCTGTCAGGCCATGTGTATTTGTAGTAGTTTCAGTACCTCCTGGCACATTGCAGAGTATCAATGGAAGAGGACATCAGATTGGTTTTATCCTCCAGTTTTATTCTGCTGCTTCTGGTATGCAGAGTGTCTTGAAATAAACCTTTGCAGCACCTTCTCCATTTGTCCGCGATACAGGCAGATGTCTCGTTGAAAGTTGCTGAAAAGTGAAGCTGTGGTTGTTCCTAGTGAGTGGCTGATGTTTAAATAACATGGTTGAGTCCAGAAGATCCCAGAGCATTTTTGAGTTTGCACTACTAAGGCTGCGTGGAAGAGTTCCTGTGTTGCAATTACAATGACCCAGGAGACAACCATAAACCTCTGCATTGTCTTGTATTGGCTCTGCAACACTGGCAACTTAATTTGAGGGCCCTAAATATTGCATAAACACAGCACTCAATGTATGTTGGTGCAGAGGTAGTTGGCTGATACTGTCTTTTATGTGCCCATAGTATCAAAATGCTTTACACTTCAGAGCACCAGTGAACCTAGATGTAGCAGACAAGATTACCTGTAGCTTGAACACTTTCCCTAAGGAGAGGCAAAGACCACTGATATGTAGGACCAAGCAGATTTCAGCCCATGTTACCTTTTCCTAAGCAGAGATGAGTGATTGCTGCATGAAGATACTGGGAATTGTCCTGTGAAATTCTGGTTCTGTACTTGGTTTTTGTTGCAACTTCGGAAACTTCTTTGCTTTAAGATATTTACTTGCAGCAGGCTGCCAGAAATCACTCTGTGTTAGTAAGAGCCTGCCTGCCCCAACCATGGGCTAAGCCCCTGTACAGCTCTGCTCCACTATTTCCTGTGGTTATGAGATACAGGGAACATTCATGCTGGGGCTTATGTGGCAGGCATAAATGCTCCTGGCCTGTTGTGCTTGATGTAAGAGTAAAAAGATAATAGTATTCACCACAGTGGATATAGTGAAAGGGAGATGTGGGTCAAAGCTAAGGTAGGCATATTTTGTGTTTGTGACCCCAATACCAGTTAGCCTTTTAGATATGACCTTTTAAAGATGAGATGCCTGTTGCTTTTCAATGTCTTATGTTCTTGTAGTTTGGGTAGATTTTTATAAATTTGATAGCTCTTTTCTGATTTCTTCATGATTCACTTCAACTTCTGCATTCACAGAGCCTTGCTTTGCATGACTCAGCAGCAATTTGCATTTGTTGTTAGGCTGGTGGAGTTTGTTATGAAGGAGATTTTCCTCTTATGTTCATTTGGTTTGTGTCACACTCAGGCATCAGAGAGCTGAGGCTGTCTGTACAGGGTCACTTTATTCAGGCATAGAATGCAAACCATATGGCATGACTGTTACTGCATTGCTGTTTTTCACTAAAATGCCTGATTTTCTCTCATCAATATAATAGCTTATAAATATTATTTCTTTTTAAAATGAATATGTAAGTGCACAAGGATTTTGGAACACTTTGAAGTAGCAGCTTGAAGTTCTGTTCTTGAGGCAAGATTTCCAGTGAGACTCTGAAGACAGCAGGCAGGGAAAAGTAATATTCACAGCAGGTGTTCTTAGAAAGTGCTTGAACTCCTGGTACACAGCTGCTGTTAGGTTCAGTAACCACAGCACGTCCCCTTGAGCCTCTCGGTGTGGTATCAGGCTCTTTGCAAATGCTCTGGATTGCGTTAGGGCCTTGGACCTTACACACACACCCACACAAGACACAAAAAAACTTGCCCTAACTTGCAGAGTGTGCTGAAGATCTGAGTTTTTGGGGAGAGGGAGCCATTTGGCATCTTTGTTTTCTGTTGTTAGTTACTTTTCCAAAAGACCACCATTGTGGGAGATGCTCCCTGTCCAGGTAAACTCAGTTTACATAGGATAAGGCTGGAGAGAAGAGGGAGGGAGGAAAAGGATGCTTCAAGCAGTTAGCTAGGCTGTGTCTTGTGTGTCGTGATGCCTCACAGCTCTTTAACAGTGCAGTTACGTGTGTGCATTTAAAATTGGAGGGACAGCTTTGAGTAGCAGACTCTCATCACCCTTGGTGGAGAACCATTGCAGTACCAGATTCAGGAGATACTTAAAAAAAAAAGTTAGGCTCTCTTTGTGGCTTGCTGGAAACATTGTTTCATCAAGATGCTGTATTGAAACCACAGCTTATTCCTCCTGGAATCTATGTGCTTCTTGGAGATATCATCCAAGTGGTGATGCACATTTTCTGCTGACTGAGCAGCTGGTTTTGTTGGAAAGGTTTCTACCTACCAGGCTGTAATTGATGCTGCTCTTTTGGACAGCATTTGTTCTGGCAGTGCTTACTAGTGCTGTGTGGTTTTTTAGGTATTATTTCGAAAGTTATCTGTAAGACTTGTCAGTCTTACAAAATTAGATGTGCTTGTGAACTCTACAAAACTTCTTTTTTTGTGTGTGTGGATGGGACCTTTTTTTTTTTCTGAATAAAACTTTGGGTGAAGTCTTTCACCATATCCTGTAACTGGTTTAGTGCCTTGTTGTCTGACTTGCTTCTGTTTTCTCTCTTACTCCCCTCTCTGTCTGTTCTTGTGAACCTAACCATTGTAGTACATCCATCAGAGATCTTTGAACGGGAAGAGTCATCAGGTGACTCCAGCTGTGAGTGGTGTTGGCAGGGTCTAATTTCCTACATCTAAAAGAATCCCTGCGTTAAAAGTGTTTGGCTAGGAAGGAAATCCAGTTTGAATTGCTGCATCTTAGTAACAGAATCAGCTAATAGAAATAATCCACCTCATCTTCTGGTGAATAGAGTGAGATGAGCTTCCTTGGCAAATACTGATCTCTTTTTAGTTTGGTCATATTTTGAAAGACACTCTGTTACTGTTGTGCAACTTCCCTCTTGCTGCAACTTGAGACTCTTTTTGTGATGCATGTGTTTGTCTAGCCTGACCGTGCTAGACACATGCATCACCGGTCCCCGATGAAAGAGAGGAAAAAAAAAAGAGTACTGTAATATTTTTGAAGAAAAGTTTAAATGGATTAATGCTTCTATTTCTCTGTTTTTCTTATTATGGATAATCAGATTTTGGGAGTACTTTTCCCTTCATAGTGTCCATATAATTATATTTTTCACTCTCTTGTGACCTCTGTCAACAGGTTCTACAGATATGAGCAGCTTTGGTGGGCTCTGCTCAGCCATTGTGTTAAAGCTGAACTTGTGGTAGTAAAGGACCTGTTACACAGTGTGTCAGGACCAGCAGCCTGTGGAAGAAGTGGGATCCTCTTTTCATGGGAAGATGTTTGAAGCAGAGAACAGCCCAGTACTTGAGTTTTGCTCTTGGAACTGGCTGTTGGGGAACCTGTGCTTTGCCTTCAGGTGGAGGACATTTGCACGGGTTATCTTTAAGCAGAGAGGGCGCTGTACTGTCTGGATGGTGAAGGTATCAGGTGTTTTCTGATGTTCGTGTATCTTCATAGCGAATGTCATGCAATATGGATCATATTTGTGAACCACCAAAGTGAAGAGGAGGCACAGAAACTTTAAAAATGTTTTTTACCATTCAGTTACTTCTGAATATATGGCATTTCATGGACTAGCTGAATAGTTTTGGAAAAGGCAGGTCGTGTTTTTAAGCTAATCATCCCTTAGTTAGGGATGTTAGCACTGTAGTAGAAAGCAGGGTGTTTTAACTTTGCATGTCAGCACAGTGAACCGTGGCCTCAGAGCTGTCTGTTGCAGACTCCTTGCTAGTCAGGAAAGCTCTTGTGGCTCTGCAAGCTGGTAGGTAAGCAAAACTTTAGGGTGAAAGGACATAGGTTTTATTTCTGTTCTGCTACTGGGTATTGCTTTTGTTTCTCTGCATCAGTATAAAGTTAGGGCTGGAATTGAGAGTCACAAGAGTTTTAGTATATTCAGAGTTTTATTTTGATCCTTTCGAACTCTCCTCATTGCTGTCCTGCTCCACACTTAAAGCCTACTATTCTGAGCTGTCACTCATTGTTCCTGTGCAAGGTGGTGGTGCCCAGTGTAATTTTTCCTACAACTTTTCTGGATTTTACTATTCTACCATTACTCCCTGAGCTTCATTACCTCAGCAGATGAAATCTCAGGCAGATTTTATTCCAGCATCATTGGGGGCTGTTGTGAGGAGGCAGCTCCCTTGTTAAGTTAATGACCTGTGTCCTGCCTTCAAGGCTTCTTTTGCTGTGTAGCCCTAAAGTGGTGCACAACATCAGTATTTATGAACTGTCTCAGTCGTCTTGTCATGGTTCCTCACCTAAGGACGCGAGTAGTGATTTACTGTCCTTGAAGGCTCTTTTTGCTGCCTCTGCCAGTCTCTGCCAGCTGAATTGCTACTTCCTTCCCTTTTCATAATGTAGCTGACAAAACTACTTTCCTTGGGACAAAGGAATAGCACCAATCAGCTCATTTGTGTTTTATTTTCTGATGTAATTTGCTGCCCGAATCTTTGCATCAAAGTTTTTCGTTCACTGTTTCTCACTTCTACCTGCCAACATGTTTACATGTCTTTTTCAAAGCCACTGTTCTCAGCATGCTGGTGGCTGTACTCTTCTATCATGATATCACTCATGCCACTGTCCTCTGCGTTTGGTGTTTCTTGCAGTGCTTTGGTGACCATTCAGATGCCAGAGGAAGGAGAATGCTTTTTCATGCCCACTGAGCATCACCAAACATGACCTTGTTAGTACATTCAGCTTTCCTTGAAATTTCTCCATCTGTTCATAACGTCTCTCTGCAGACTTTTGCCTGTGTTCTGGGTTTCAGCTCTTGTGGATGTGCTTTTGTCCTGGTTTCACCTCAAGCAGTCTTCACTGGAGTGAAAACTGCACTGGAAATCCAAGTGTCTTTTTTAGCTGTTTTCCATCCTATTTCAATCTTGAATGGAAATCTTCTCTCCTAGGAAATACCTTTCTTCTCACTTGTATTTTTGTAATGCCACATCTGCTGGTTTCTGCCAAGTGCTCGGGAGGCAAGTTTTCTTGTAAACACAAGTTTGTGTTACAAACCCAACTAAAACTGCTTACTTGGAAGGATTTTTGTTTGCAGCAAGTGATTTACAGGACATAATTCGTCAGGGTGATGTGTCTGTTCTCACACATTAGGAACAGCATGTTGCACCTGAATGCTGTACTGGCTTTTTCCCAGCATTTTGCTGGATGGAGTGTTCCTCCCAAACCCCTGCAGTTAGATATGCAGTAGAAATGCTAAGGAAAAGAAACTGGCCAAGGGACCAGGTCAGAGAGCTTGTAGATAAAGGGAGAAAAAATACGGGAATCAACAGGCAAGAACAAGGAAATAATTAAATTCTCTGAGGAAGGGTACTAGCAGTGGTGTCTGCACATCTGTGCTCTCTTCTGGGTTTAAGTGTGTTTGCATGCATGTGGAAGGGTGCCTGAACTCTGAAGGAGAGTTGCAAGGAGGAGTAGAGAAGAGTACTGACAACATGTGCAAAAGCTGTTCCATATGTGCCAAGTGCTAGTTTGAAGCATTCCCAAGACAGTGGTGGTAGCTGACATCATGCACTGATAAGAGGTGCTAACTGACTTCTTGATACTGACAGAGGGGAAATCATGATGCTGGGAAAATCAAGGCAGGTCACCTGCATTGTATGTGGAAGAGAATGGAAGATAGGGAAGAGAGGGAAGGAAAGGTACCATTGAAGTGAGAGCAGGATAATGAGATTTTTCTTGTAACTGTGAGAACGGTCAACGCTCCTTTGGTCAATACTCAATTACAAGGTGTTAAAGTGACTGAGACCCAGTCTTGTCTCAGCTAGTTGCTTTACTTGGGTGAATCAATAGGCAGAGATTACACATGGTCATATAAAGAAGACATCTTGTTCTAGTCAGGATGTGAAGGCTTAGGAGTTGTCAGAGAATTGCTAACTTGTGACTGATTGGCAGGGAAAAGAGTGATGTTCTGCAGCAGAGGAAAAAAGCAAAAAGTAGGGTTTATGTGGCCATATGAAGTTTCTCCTCTTGGGTTACAATAGTGCCTAGGTATCCAAGAATGGTCAAAGAAATGGAGATTTCGATTCAGACAAGAGGAAATGGCACCGTGCTGAATGCATAGATACAATAGTTATTGCGCATGTGTAACGTGAGGAAAGGCTAACAGAACCTCAGAGATCCCAAAATATCAGGCAATAGTGGCCCATCATGGGCCTGGGACATGGAACAGTAACAGATGAAAGTTAATTTAGGTAATAGGAGCAGAATTAAGGAGGGATAGCTGAAGGTGGATGAAATTTTGAGAAGTGGAATGTGATCAAATATGTCTTTGGAAACAAGTGGGTCAAAAAAATGAGACAAGAAACTGGTTCTGCATTTTGGGTAAGGATTTGCAGTGTAAGTCAAAATGAAGTGAGGACAAAGAAATAACAGAAGAGAACATCGTTGAGCCTTACAACTAAATGGCAGAAAGGAGACCAATGGTACTAACATGGAGGTAGAGTCAGAAGTCAATTTATGGATTGAGGGCTTGTTTTGGGACTTGGAAAAAGGTTTGTTTTAGGAAATAATGGATTGGGAGAAATGCCAAAATATGAGCATGTAGGAAAAAGTTGGCAGATGTGAAAGGAGGATACCAAAACATTAGAGAGGAAGAATGACCAGGAGGTCAAAAATACTCAGAGCTTGTTTTGACGCTGGAGAGGGATGAATGTATGTGCAGGACACCCATCTGTTCCTTTGAGATAACGGAAGAAAATAGGTCACTAAGGGAGCACAGAGTAAAGGGCATGAGGAATTAATAGACTGAGTGGGTTGAGGGAGAACTTGGTTGTGTGCATGAGTTTGATTTGTGAAGTGTCATATTTGCTACATATTCTGGAAATCTCCAATTCTTGATTATGTTTTTGCAGTGCGACTCCATGACAGTATTTCAGAAGAAGGTTTCCATTACCTCGTCTTTGATCTGTAAGTGTCTGTCTCTGATGCTTCACCAGTGATGCAGGCGTGTTGGTGGTTGACTAAGAGTGGAATAAAAAGCGTATGCATTAGTATAATTCTCCCTTTCTCTTTTGAGACCTGTAAATACCTCTGGCCTATTTGACAAAAATACATTGACTGTGTGGTGAGGACAGACTAGGAAGTCTCCTGGCACCAGGTGTAAGTGTGGGACAGCAAAGAATGTCTATCCTGTGTGTGGAGACTGTTTGATTTTTGTCTCTGAGGCAGCCCAACGGGGGTCAGAGAAGGGCTGTCCTTCCCAAGCTCAGCATACACTACACTCAGCAGAGGTGTGTGGGCAATTCGTGCACAGTGTGTGAGCAATGTTGCGTACACTGCTGGTAAAAAGGCAGTCCAAGGGCTCAGTCATCTGGCTATAGCAGTGCTGGTGCCATGGTGGTGGAGCTCTGCCCTGGCTCCCCTGTAATGCAATATCCCATGCAGGCTGTGGCAAAGGGCCCAGGTGGGTGACCATATACATCCTGTGCAGCCTTTAGCTGCACAGGCATGGGCTCTCTAACATCCTTTGTTCTTTTGCACTCCAGGGTTACTGGTGGGGAGCTCTTTGAAGATATTGTTGCTAGAGAATACTACAGTGAAGCAGATGCCAGGTAAGCCTGTTTCCAGACCCTTCCATGCATGTTCCATGTACATGTACAAGTGGCATGAGTTTCCTGACTGCTGATCTGTGTGTGGCTTTGTTCTAACACTCTTGCCCCTTGTCTGGATAAAACAAATCCTCTTTCTGCTATTAGCATGAACTTAATTGTCACCAGACAACCTGACTCAGTACAGCTCTAGCCCTTGCCCACTTGCAGACATTGCTGTCTCTGCCACTTGCAGATGCTGTGCTCTTTGCTGGGAGAGCCACTGCTAGCAGCTTTGTCTACCTGGCCTTTTTTGTGGGTGGTGCTCCTTACTGAGCAAACATAAAGGAGATCTGTGAGGGTGCTGCCTGCTTGGCCTCCTTCTTTTTCTAGCAGGGTTTCCAGTGATGTGCCGCTGCTGTTGGGCAGATCCATTTAATTTGCCTGTGTCTAGGTAATGGTTTACAGGGCAGTGAGGAGAAGGCTTTGAAGGCTGTGTTTCTGTGGAAGCCCTCTCTGACTCTCTGCTGATCAGTGCAGTGATGGAAGGCACAACATAAGAGAACAACCTTCATATTTTAATGTTAAAAAGATTTTGAGTTATGCCTGTCTGTTCCTGAACATGTCCCTTCTCTCCCACATGTGAGTTTCCTGGAGTGGCACGTGCATGTCCCTGTTTTTACAGGGTGGGTGTTATGTGCAGCAGTAGCTGAGGGTGTTGTCTGACTCATCCATCTGCTGGACATGCAGCATCTGGAATCAAAGCTGGGATTAGACCACTCCTGTTCTGCTTTTGTATGGCCTTGAAGTGGCCCAATGGTGACATTTCACCCTGCTGACTGAACACCCAGTCGTGTTCTTATCCCATACTAACCCTTGCTGAAGGAAATCAGGGGAGCCATGAGAAGAGAGGAGTAAGAAGGAAGTAGTGGGTACTGTGGCAGGTTGAGCTTGGTAGGCTGTACTTTAAGGATGATGATACTGAGTGCAGAGAAGGAAAGAGAGCGTGACCTGGGGTGTTGGTGTAGGTACTGCTAATGACGTCTGCAGGCATTTATTTGCTTTCCCCGTGGTTCACTTACATCGTCTGTCTTCTGGTCATTGCAGGCTTTCAGATGAGGCACTGCCCTGCATTCTCTGCCAGGAGCTGTCTGGTGCTTGGGAAGGCCAGTGAACTCATCAGCTCTGCTGGAGCTCCTGGCACAGAGGTCTGAGAGCCCCATAGATGTTTTCAGTGGGGTTTACAGATCTTGTAGGCACAGCATCTCAGATGGATACACAGTCAATCATGCCACTCTGCCTTGAAACTGGGAAGTTTTGAGGTTATCAATCACAATCCTTCCCCTGCTCCTCTTGCCAGTGCCTGTTCCCTGAACTGCTCAAAAGCTGTCAGTGACTGACACTGCTCAGGAAAATTATGGCAGGATTAGGGTAAAAAGAGGACTGTCTGTTGCTCTGTGAGCCCTCCTTTTGGTGCTCAGCCCTCTGACTGTCAGCTGGTCAGGTCTTCAAGTGCCCACAAGATGACAGAGTGAAACTCCTCCCTTTCTCTCCCCATGCTGTGCTGAATTCCAGAGCAGTCTGAGAGAGCGAGGGAGCGAGGTCTGTGCCAATCTGCCGTGTTTGGCTCGCCTGGGACACCTCACACTTTTGCCATTTTTGGCCAGAAAATCTCTCTCGCTCAGACTCAGCTCTGTTCTAATTATACATTTTTGTTTTGGGAGCAGGGAGATTTTCATGGATTCCGACTCTGAGGATCATACTACCAGCTCCAGAGGGGTGGGGGTAGCAAATACACAGTGCTGTACCTCCTCTTCTCTTCCTCTCCTCACCCTCTTCCCATCTTGTCCTGTAGCCTTTTTTCCTTTCCTCAAATATTTCACTAATTTTAAATTTGTTCTTCTGACATTTGTAGAAGTCAGTGAAGGGTCTGAGAGATCCTACAGTGAGGACATAGACCTCTCTGAGTTGTCCACATCTGCATGCTTACTGCCCAGTCATAGTTGTCAAAATCTCTGTTCCATTCTACATTCACCCTTGGGAGCCAAGTAAATGTTTAGTGGAAGAGATAGTTCTGACCTGGAATCTCACCCATGGGTGGATTGTGCTGTTGTTATGCAACAGGTGTAAATAACATCTTGTTTTTGTGCCTGTGGTTTACAGGCACAGCAGTGGGAATGGCAGAGACAGGGTTTTCTGTGAGCTGGGGGAGTGCAGCACGCTGCACTTAACGGAATGAGTCTGCTTTTCAGATTACTAACCCCTTAAGTGGGATCTGTACTTAAAAGGCACCCAGCAAGCGGGTGTGCGTGCACATTGTGTATATAAAGTGCTTGAGATGCTGCTCTGAAAGCTTTGCAAACTGGCAGGCGCCCAGGCGTCGTCATCCTGAATTTTCTAGGGGAGGCTGCTGCTCTCCCAAAGTTTATTCTTTGCTCAGGACTAGCCCAGTGGAATGTTTCCTGGAGTGATTTGGTCTTGCTTGCACAATTTCAGCTGCTGTTTGAAGATACTCAGATACCTTGGTTGTTCTGTGTGGGGTGGGCACTGTTGGCTGAAGGAACAAGTGAGAGGCTTAGTGTGATGGGAAGAGAAGGAAGGAAATGATGGGAGGTAGGAGAGAGGCTTTGTGGTCCTGCTATAGAAAGATGTTTGCTGTGGGGCTGGGGTTGATCAGCTGTGATGGTGCTGAGCTGTGGCATCCAGTGGTCAGGATGAAGAGATTCAGCATGAGATCTTGAATGTCCCCTAGTACAAATATAAAAGTTAGGGAAGTAGTTCTGGGATGAGATGAGGTGTTAAATGTGTGTGTGTGACTTTGTGTGTGTCTCCCTTTTATCTTGCAGCCACTGTATTCATCAGATACTGGAGAGTGTGAATCACATTCACCAGCATGATATCGTGCACAGGGACTTGAAGGTAATGTTTCCTCTGTGCTGTAGTCTGAGGAGAGCAGCCAGGGGATCATTGGAAGAAACAAGACAGAAAATATTGTGTTGCCAGCTGGCAGGGATTTTTGTGTAGGCTTTTTTCAGGTTTGGTTCTTTTGGGGATTTTTTTTTTTTTTTTGTTGGTTTGGGTTTTTTTCCCTTTGTTTTTGGTGTTGGTTTTTTGTTTGTTTGTTTTTTGTTTTTGTTTTTTGTTTTTGTTTTTTGTTGTTGGTTTTTTGTTTTTTTTTTTTACTTGAACTGGGTTCAGGGGTTCCTGAAGCACAAATTTGCTTCTTCAGAGTTTTCTAGAGGGCTAGAGGGTGTGCCGAACTCCCAAGGAAGTTTTCAGTCTTTGTGAACCTTGCCAGCTCTCAGCCTCTGAGGCAGCTCCAGGATATGGTAGTTGTGAATCTTGGAGAGAAGTATGCTTCCAGAGAAACTTGGGTAGGATTCATTATAGTGAAGGACACTTTCTAGTTTGTGATTGAAGAGATCTCTAGAGACCTGGAGCAATCTTTGTTCAATCTGCCAGGATGAGTTTGTCTGCACAGAGCATGTATATTTTTATTCTGCAGTGTTGCCAAATACATGCCACTGCACTAGGGCGGAGATGTTCAAAAAGAATTTTTTGTGTTATTTCTTTCTTCTCTCATCAGTAGAAGCACTTTTAATCTAAAACCAAAACTGCTGGCCAGTTAAAGACTGGATGAATCAATCATTTGACACATTATAACACATTTATAGCCTCTAAGCCTCCACAGTGGAGTCACCTAAACTCCCCAAACTGTGCTGGGAGCTGGGCAGGCTCCAGAATGAAGAGATCTGTGCGGGAAAGTCTGCATGCCCTGGAGCCTTCTCTGTCTAAAGTGGGAATGGTGATGGTCACCAGCAGTCCAGTTAAATTAATGCAGGATGACACCTGCTGCTAGCGTTGGTTTGGGCTTGTTAGACAATGTACAAGGGGGAAAGTAGAAAAATATTTTGCAGAGAGCAAGGTAAAAGCACATTGCAAGTTTGGTGGCAGTGTTCCTCTGGTGTTTTGATCTAGTGGAGAACCCTTTGTGTTTCTGACAAACTCCCATGCAACACTTTTGACCTTCTGCTTCATACGCTGTGAAAAAATGCAAATGATCTGCTGTGGACTGTAGCTGCTCCTGATTAGACCCAACACCAGCTCCTGAGAAAGCAATATCCGAGAGGCACTACTGCCCAAAATTAGGGAGTCTATGAAAATCAATAATGTTTTCCAGTATAGAAGCAGTTTTCATTGTGTTCAAATATAATCTGGTTTCCTTCCAAAAGTTTTGTTTGTTGGAAAGCTAGCAACTTGTTCAGAATTTATCAACTTCTAGACACTCCCTGCTTTAGTTAATATGGTTCTTCTGTTGCTTGCTCTGATTGACTGAAAATATCCAGGCTTGAGGAGTAACTGTACCTTTTAGCAATGAAAGTTTCTATGCTTTTTATTTAATATTTATCTCCTTTCCAAAAGCTTGGCCTTCAGGGTCAGTGTCTAATAACTGCAGAGCCTGCTTCAAATAAATTTTGTCTTTTGCACCTCACTCTCATCAGCCTTTTGGCTGACTTGCTGTTAAAGAATGTCGAATGTTGAGCTGCCCATAGGGACTGTAAGAAATTAGGGAGTGCATTCACATCCTCACCAAAAAGTATGTGAAACCTGAGACAACCCATATGTTGGCAAACATGCACATGGGTAAGCACCATTAGCCTTAAGGTGTTTGCTTCTAAAATAGAGGTACAAAGTGCTTAGCTAGCACAAATCTGTCTTAAATGTTGCACTAAGCCTAGGCGCGATCTGGAGTTGGGAGGAATTTTCAGAATATTTAATTGATCTTCTGCTTTAGAGTCTTGTTTATAGTGGTGAATCTTCATTAGTGTAGCTTGATTACAGCAATCTTTTCTTCTTGCCAAGGGTGAAAAGCCAGGGGCATCCAAATGTATCAAGACCCGGTTGTCCTTCCTTCCATGCTGCTTATGGCAAGGACTATGTTGAGGAAGGCTTTTCTCCTTTCATTCAAAGCAGAAGTAGGCACATGCGCAGTACTTTGAGATAGATGAGTGAGCAAAGCATCTTGTGCCTGTCAGCCAGAACAGGGATAAAGAGTTGCTACAGGGTGAAAATAGTGAGCAGGCTGCAAAAAAGACCTTTTTCAGATTTGTGAAACTGAGACAAGCTCCTGTTTCTGGATTTCCAGGGTTCCATCCTGTTCAGTTAAAAGATCAACTTGATACAAATTGCATAAAAGATGAGAAGAGGATAGGATGAGAAACCACGTTTGACCTGCCTATTTTAAGTTGATTTTCCTGCAAAGCCATAATGGCCATCGTCTTAAAGGCTTTGAGGTTTCAAAGGGTCCCCTGTAACTAGCTGCTCTGGTGCTTCAGAGGAAGCTGCCAATTCTCAGTCTAGTTTTTGGAGCTGTGTAAAGCCTTCTGCTGAAGTCCTCTGCTGGAACACAACAGAATTATGGTTTGAGTGAGATTCATTCAAGGTGGAAATGTGAAGGTCAAAAGTCTGTCTCCCTTTCCTGGCACGTTGAAAAAGTGACGTGGTTGCTTCTTCTATAGGTGATGGCAACAATAGCAAAACAGAATATTTTATGCTGCTGTAAATATGTAGCATGAAAAAATTGCTTACAAGAATACTCACTGCTGTGCTGCTTATGCCAGTTTGAGGCTGAGGCTTTTTCCGTAAGGGATGAAAACTACTGCCTAGCCAGATGATGCCTTCCCACATTACAGCAGTGTGTTTGGCAGCCCTTATTAGCATCATATTTACTTTTTCAGTCCCTTGGGGACTGTCTGATGTTCAAAGGGAGAAACATCACTGCAGATTGTATCTCCTGCATTGTCTCTCCCTTCCTCCCTCCCTTCCCTTTCCCCTCCCCCCAGTTATCCTCTTTGAGGAGGGCAGAATGGAATTTTGGCTTAAGTGCTGCAGGAACTGTACTGCCAGTGCCCTCTGGTGTCAGCATATAATGTATGGGCTGGGTTGGAAGAGGCTGTCTCTCACAGAGGAGCCAGAGGATTTGTGTTAGACTTGACGATTTTCTGCCACTCTAGGTCAAGGCCATTTATTGCTGTTGCTGTGTCTTCATCTGAACAGGTTTAGTACTGCATGCTAAATTCAGTCAGCAGGTGCAATTTAGTGATGTGAATACTAGGTGAGAGGTTTTAACAAGGATGTCAGTCTTTCATTCTTACTCTCTTTTTTCTTTCCTCTCCTCAGCCTGAGAATTTGCTACTAGCGAGTAAATGTAAGGGTGCTGCTGTCAAACTGGCTGACTTCGGACTGGCTATAGAAGTCCAGGGAGAGCAGCAGGCCTGGTTTGGTAAGACTGTTTGAGCTTTCCCAGCTTTGCTCCCCTGTTTTCTGGTGGCTGGTTGAGTTGCATCCTCCTGAGTACTTTCTCTCAGCTCTTCCAGCACACTTGTCTGTATTTGGCTGTTTGTTTCTCAAGCATGACAGCCTCTGGGTCTTAGGCACAAGCCTAGGTACAATAGAGGAAAAACTGATAAATAAAGACAGAAAAAATGGCTATGTGTTTCTCTATTTTTCTTCTCAGTTTACAGTAGATGCTAGTGTCAGAGATGAATGCAGCTGCTAAGTTTAGACCCTGATCTGAACTTTCCTACTGCTCAGAAGTGTAGACATCTGGAATTTTGTTTGGTCACTTTACAGAAATGCATTTGACCTGGCCTTCCTCAGGCACATTTGGATCTGACCTTATCTTTGTTTAGCTAAAACATAATTAGAAATGAGACCTTTTCAGACTAAAAATCAGCTCTGATACTCTGCAATGCTGCAGAGATTCTGGAAAAATGACTTCTTCTCCTGGTCTCCCCATAGCATTTGGCAGTCAGATGTGTCCCATATTTGTCTTGTGTTTTCAAACTCCAAGCCATTATATGTAACAATGATATAAGGCCTGGCATACAAGTTTGTGCCCAGCTGGTTGACATGATCCCTATTACTTGTCTGTTTTCCTTGCAATACATAGGCACTGGATTCCATCTGATTTTCTGTTTTATTTTGGGGTCTCTTGCCTCTTTTTGTTGGTTTACTAAGAGATAACTCTATCAAATATGAGATGAAGGGTGGGAGAGACAGGTTTTGGAATTTGTTAGTTACCGCTAGTGGATTTTGTGATCTTTGGCAAGATCTCTTCTGCTTGGGTACTCTAAGTACTTCATGTCATCCATTTTCTGGCAGGGTTTGCTGGTACTCCAGGCTACCTCTCCCCTGAAGTCTTAAGAAAAGATCCCTATGGAAAACCAGTGGATATATGGGCATGTGGTAAGATTCTGACAAAATGTTTTACTCTTAAACAACATCATTCCATGTAAAAGAGTGATTCCTTGTAGCCTGTTGCTGGGAGGGTGCACAGTGCTCCTTCTTACTGGGTGGAGACATGAAGGCACAATTGAGGATACGCACCTTGTGTAGATGGAGTGAATACTGGAGCCTGGACTCATTTGATTCTGGTTCCTAATCTTTTCCTTGGGCCATCTATCAGATGTTTGAGACTCAAGAGATAGGACCTGTCTATGCTTTGCAGAGTCAGTTGTTTAGATAAGTGTAGCAATTTCCTATTACACTAACTATGTAGAAGATTAAATACTGAAGAGGGATGATTCTTTTAAAAGAGAAGAAGTAAGTGTAAATGTATCTGGGACGGATAAGTTTAAAGATTTATGATATCAGCGTTGCCTGACATGGACTAAATGGTTCTCTGCAGGCCAAGAGTGTCAGCTTTGTCAGTGTCATTTTTGTCCCAATACCATGTACAGTAAGCATTTAAAAACAGAGTCCTTCCTAAAACATCCCTTGCTGCCCAGGAACCCTAGGAGATGTGGCTTCATCTTACTCTGAGAGCCAGGTGGGAGTTGTGGCTTGCCAGCCATGGTAGCCAGAGTGGGGTAGAATGACATCATGCAGCTCGTTCCAGCTCCTGGTACTGGTGTTAAGAGCTGAACATGAAGTGCCAGGGTGAGGTTCAGCAGATGACAGATTTGTACTGTGTTTTGCTATTTCAGAAGGCTAAATATGATGGCAAATTAATATATGGAGCAATCATTGCCTTGGGGACTGTCAAAGGGAAGGAAGAGGGGCTGAAGGAATAAATGGCATATTAGCCTAACCATAGTGTATCTGTGTCTCTCCCTCCCAGGAGTGATTCTGTACATATTACTAGTGGGGTACCCTCCCTTTTGGGATGAAGATCAGCACAAACTCTATCAGCAGATCAAAGCCGGAGCCTATGACGTAAGGGCACTTTCTTGCTGAGTACCTGCATGGGTGTAGAAGCCATCCAAAACATGGCACTATCTTACCTGGCGTCCAGCAGCAGGCCCCAAGCTTCTGTGCAAAGTGACCTTTGATGTGCTCATACACCTTGTTGTCTTCACTGCCTGGGATACAGTGCTGTCTGGGGCTACTGAAGGGATTTGTGGAAAGCATCACAGTGGGCACTAGAACATTGACACTTGTTAGGGAAATGCAGAGGGTGGGAAATGGTGTTGTCTAGTAATGCTAATGTTTTCAGTGGAGTAGAGGGAAGATAGAATGAAGGAGCTTGTCTTTGTCAAAGCCTAATAAAAAGTATGGGGATGTATTCTGTAGAATAATAGCTTAAATTATGATCTTTTACTCCTCTGTGCCGTAGTCCATGGGAAGCATGGAGCCCAGTGAGAAAACTGAATGGTGGGGGACCATTGGAGGGGTGGCTTTGTGGTGGGGATCAGCATGGTGTATTGGGTTGGAGGCTCTGGTAAAAAGCCAAGTAGATCATGGAACACTTCTTGGAGCACGGCAAAACTGAGGCGTAAAAAGTGCCTGAAAGAGGAATAGCAAGGAGGTTGGTACTGAGGGAAGCAGAGGTGCAATGAAATGTAGCTTGGGTACCACAGCTTTAATGTTTGACATAAATCCTTCCATGTAAGGAAGGAGAGGGAAGAAGGAACTCCTCAAAATCCTAGCTCAAAGCCTGTGGGCATGAATATCAGGAGGAAGTTGGGGAGTTCTTTTTGTAGGCTATCTCGTGGTTTGTATTAAATAAAAATAAAAACCCAAAAGGTGAGGGTTCTGTTGGACTACTCCTGCCAGTTACCTCCCAGCTTCTGTGCTTGAGACCATGAGAGTACCTGTACTGGTGAGAACAAAGGTCTGCCTATGTCCTGGCTCACTGGATTTCCTCAGTGAAAGCAAAGTGATGTCTTTGTACTTGATAGCCTTAAATGGACTTACGTTCTTCTCTTGCCTTGCTGCCCCTCTAGTTTTTGTGCTGTTTGTTCTTATTTGAAGCATTTTTGCACTAATTATATCAATGCAGATTTTCAAAGTACTTCAGGGATTGAATGCCTCTTTCTGTAAGCCATGAAGAGTGAAGTGCCTGATCCCTCCTTATCTATAGTTTTTGAATTCTTATCTATGGTGAACAAATTTCACTAGATTCTTTCCTCATTTCGCCTGATAGAAAACTGCTGCATTTTACTGATGCGCCTGCCCCTGGTGTCCTCACCCAGCACCAAGGGGCCTGTATGCACAGGACCAGTCTTGACCAGAGAGGAAGTGGTAACAGTGAAAACAGTGATTTTTTTTTTTTTTTTTTTTACTTTGTGCTGTTGAGTAGGGGTTTTGCAAGACATTACCATGAATACTTCTGCGTTCAGATGTGGGAAAAATATCCTTGCTTGAAACTTCAGTGTCATGATTTTTGAGTATCCTCTTGCAATGTTTGCAGAACAAATTGTATAATGCCTTAGTGATGCCTGCGAATGCAGAAATGAGATTATATGCAAATCAAATACGGCAGGTGTGTTATGAGCCAGCTGAGTAAAGTGATAAAAAAGCATGAGAAAAAACAGATGGAATTAACTTTTTCTAAATTATGTAGTACTGTAAGGAAATGTTTTCAGGATAAATCCACTTTTTTTTTCTCTCCCACTTAAAGACAGGGAGCTTTACCCCAACAGCATATTTGTGTTCTGAAGTTCACCTGTATTTGTACAGTAGATTCATAGGATTTCATCTCAGCATGCTGTCATCCATACCACATGCAAGCCTCTGCGGGATGGTGTAAATATCTCATCTTTATCATTACTGGAATTATAGCAGAAAGCAGTTACTCCTCATGGATGATCAGCAGCTGAAGTACTTAAAATTCTTTTCTTTGTTTTCATGCTTCTGAATTCCCATCCAGTGTTACATCTCTCTTGCCCCCCAAGTAATGATCTTGGTATGGTATGTGGTTGCTAACAACTTGCTGGTGGGTTGCTACACCCAAGTGACTGGTATTGTTCCAGGATATTGTGTTTTATGGTGGGAAAAGTATACCTGATGGGATGTTCCCTGTTAGTGGGTTTTGCTTTCATGCAGTTTTGATGTAGTTAACTGTTTGTGATTTTCCATAAGCTGTTAGAGCATTTAGCATGCTGGAGGAAGAGACAAGTGGGGTAATATAAGATATTGGCTGTGTTTTTCATGTAAGAACTCAGTTAAAAAGATATGTAACTTTACTTTTTTAACCGTTGAGTGTGAAAGAAATTCAAAGGTCTGAGTGATTCCTAAAAGGCTTTAAAACTCTTAATCTTCTTGCTTATGTCTGGTGAATGGTACAGGTGTGTCCTGCTGTCTGATACCATTCATTTGCTGGATTCTGGATGATTTTTTTTCAGTATGGATTTTCACAAAAATTGGTGGGTTTTGCAAATGTGTTAGCCCTGGTATCAAAAAGGTGAAGGCTGGAATTTAGCTGTGTAGCAGGGGAGAATCTCTTCTGCTAGTAGAAGATATTTCTATTCAGTTCATCATCTGTTCCTTCTTCCTCTTTTAGTTCCCATCACCTGAGTGGGACACTGTGACTCCCGAAGCCAAGAATTTGATCAACCAGATGCTGACGATAAACCCAGCAAAGCGTATCACAGCTGACCAGGCTCTCAAACACCCATGGGTTTGTGTAAGTGTTCAAGTGTTCTCCTTATTACAGGTTGATTTGTGGTTTGCCTTGAGTGGTCATGCCTGGAAGACTTGAAGGACCCAGTACATTTCAAATATTTCAGGTTTGATTTTTTTTTTTTTTTGGATACTGACCTTCAACGAGCCAACTTTGTCATGCTGTGGTGCTTTTATTGCCACAGTAGTAAAAAAAATCCCTTATTCTTTTAGAATTTTGTCAGTGTCCACAGTTTCTGGTTTTTTCTCCACATCTTTTCCAGTCCATAGCATCCTAAAATGTCAAATGGAGTTTGGCATCAGACAAAAATTTTAGGACCATTTTGTTCTTCATCTCTGCTTCACTTTATGGCATAGCATCTTCACAATATTTGGGACGTTTCTGCTATGCTACAGCTTAACTGGCTGTAAACTTGAAATCAGAAAAAATTCTTTAGCTGTTCTGTGTATGTAGTTTCTGCCTTGCCAGGCCTCACACGTAAGTATTTTTCCTCTTTTGCAAAGTTGGCAAGGAAATCCCAGAACACATCTGGATGTGGGTGTAGGGGAAGGCAGCAATGATGCACTTTTATCTCTGCAGGATGAAATAGTTTGACCTAAGTCTCACCAGATGCTCTGGTAATACCACAGCATACTTCTGGGATGGGTTTAGTGTGTTCCTTCACTCATTTGTTCTTAAGAAACTGTGGTGGTGGTGGTGTCCTTGTATCACAAATCAACAGATAGTAATTTAAAGTTACATATATGAACATCTGTCTAACAGGAGTGTCTGCTGTAAAATGATGCAAGTTCCTTGGAAGTAAAAACTTCACACTAGCTGAGACTGCATCTCTTTTTTTTTTTCTCCTTGCATGCTTGTAATCAGTTTGAAGTTTCTGTGTATTAAACTTTCCTCCCAATGCCTGTAGCCAAAGTTGTATTATGATAGCCCACTCCCTGTGGCAACTTTCCTTCTCTGAGCTAGGGAGAGTCTGATGTCACTTCCCAGCCATGTCAGCCTCTCGCTGAAACTGCCTCCTGTCGAGTCTGTTGTTTCCCCTCGCTTTGCAGTCCCTGTGTGCACAACATATGTTTCCTTTCTGGATATGTATGGCTCCTCTAAAGTAAATGTTGTAGGAAATCTAAAAAAGTTTAAAAGTTTATCTGAGACACTGAGTTTCTTAGCATCACTGAACTTCTGAAGTATGTGTCCTGATTCTTGTAAGTGCACATTGAACAACTGGACATCACTGTCTCTCCTGAAGAGGCTGGAGGAGCAGTGACCACCAGAGTTGTTTAAGGACACTTTGGCTACATTCTCCCCACACACTGCCATGTGTACTGCAATAGGTGACCAGCTTTGACAATAGGATCGAAGCAGACTTCCCATGAAACTAGCTGAATATATGCACAGCTTACAGTTCTCTTGGGTATTGCAGAATTTTTTCCAAGCAGGAGAAGGTTAGTGGAGACTTTGTTCACACTTATCTGCCAGGTTAGAAATTCACCCACTATCCTTGTAAAGGGAATTCAGGCTTGTGATTCTATACAAGAGCAACAGCTACTTTGGCATTAGTTACTGGCCTCCTCATGTGCTCTAAATGCTTGGCAGTAACAGTCTCTGATTTCCTCTTGTGGTCTTAATGGCTGCAACACTTCTGGGAAGTTGTCTTTTTGCAGCTGATGGCATCCCAGTCTACTGTGGAAGACAGATGTACATCACTGCATGGAGATTATGATCATTTTTTTCCATTGGTACAATGGAAATAAGTGATCTTTTCTGTTACATGCTGAGAATTTGTTCCTGCAATACTGATAAAAAGATGCCAAGGCCTCTGCTAGTGAACCTCTTACATTTGGGGAGTTGCCACGTCCAGGAAGGCTGCTGCTCACAAGTATTGCCTTACTGCTTAAAATTTCCCTTTCAAGTTGTAACTAATGCAGCCCAGGTCTTTTCCGTAGTCCCTCTAACTCGGTTCCCCATAGTTATGCTTGTTCGTTTGGTTTTGTCTTCACACTGTCTTAAATCTTGTGTGTGCCTGAAAGGCAGGGAGCACTGATTCTCGTCTTTACCTCAGTCATGAATTTCATGGGTGCAGTCCTGTCATAGTCCACCTTGATTTAATGTGTCTTGATGGAATTTCTCGGGTTATGAACCAATTGCAGTGTTTTGCATCCATGCAGTGGTGAGAGGCTTGGCCATGTCAGCCTGAATGTCTTGATTGTGTGCAAGTGGAATGAATTTCCCTGGCTGATTTGGTATGATTATGTCCTTGATCTTCTGCTGTTCCTGTTTTTCAGCAACGATCCACTGTTGCATCCATGATGCACAGGCAGGAGACTGTGGAATGCTTGAGAAAGTTCAATGCTAGAAGGAAGCTAAAGGTAAGTACATCTTAATTTGCCTTAAGTTTGATTTTAGTTTTCTGAATTTGAGGTTAGTGCCTTCCTAGCAACAATACTTTTTTCCATGACTAGCACAGTGTTAGAGAAGTACCTTATGTTATGTGATCCTCCAGTACAGGGCACTGAAGTAGTGTACTGAGGAGCTGGGTAGTAAGATTCTCCAAGCTCTAAGCTTCCCATGCCTCTTCTGCTACCTATTCACCCCTTCTAGTTTCTGCCGGTGAGTTGGAATAGAGCAGCTAGTTCTGGGACTTGCACTTCTGAGCACTCTGCACCTTCCAGTACTGGTGTTACCAGTTGCCTGCAGCCGGGGCAAAGCCTCTGGCCTGTGCACAAAGCAGCTCTCTGCTGTGTGAAATCTAGGAAGCAGATATGTGTTTAGTTCTTAGTGTCATTTTGGATTTCCTAGGCTATCCTGCCTGGCATCTAGCTGCTGGTCTACAAAGGCAGGACTGCGAGTGATCTCGTGTCAGGCCTAAGAGCTACATGTGGGAATCCTGGATACACTAGGGTTCTTCAGGGTACCAGTGGTATACCTCTGCACTGGTAACTGATGCATTGTGTTCTCCATGGGTCAGCCCAGCCCCTTTCTCAAGTGGCACTTTCTGTTATCCCTGCTTTGTCTTCCCCACAGGGTGCAATCCTCACAACGATGCTTGTGTCTCGGAATTTTTCAGGTATGTCCTCAATGTTCCCATCTCTTCCTTGGTTTTGTTTTGTGTGAGTGAGCTGGAGAATATTTTAACCGTTCTGGGGGTAAGTAGGAGGAGAAGAAACATGGTTTCAGTTCATCATGGTGTAATGGTGGTTACTTTGCCTGAGCTGGTGACCAGTGTGAAATAGGAAATTATTTGTTTGGAGAGGAGCACATGTATTGTAGTCTGATACAAAACAGAAGAAAAGTCAGCTTCCATAATCATTTCATGATATTTTTTAGCAAATTACTTGTGAGAAATTCTAACTGATATCATTAGCTTTCCCATCATAAACCAGGAGTGAAGAGCTCTTATTAGGTAGGAGTGTTTTCTTCAGATCTGAGGCAGGGACAGAGAAGTAATATTGGTGAGAATAGGGACAGGAGTATTTGGGTATTGTATTACTTTGACTCATCAAAAATGGGTCTGCAGTGTCTAGCTATTAGTTTTCCTTCTTGGAGTCTCAGAGGTGGTTTTCATCCTTTTAAATTTAATAGCTGTTAGTCTGGCTCTCACCCAGCTGCATTACATAGTGCATTTACTGAAAATGCAAATCTCAACATGTAAATCCATGCTTTTTGGAAGATTATTGTCTTGGCTCAGCACACCTAGGTGACGCAGTCTTATCTGTGTTCATTTTCATTTGGGTGGAAAACCTCTATTTGTAAGTGCTTTTGGTTTATGGGATCTTTGTTTTCTTTATCCTCTTTCTAATTTTCTTTCTCTTTTAAGAGAGCAGTCATTGAGTGCATGAGTCAGATTTTTATTGCACCTGACTACAGCTGCTTTCAAGTGGAAGTCTGCTGTGTAGATTATGATGGAAGTGTATTAATTTCATCTGGACATTTACTAATGCTGGATACCAATACTTATATTCTGGATGTTGTTACAATAAACTTGTAATTGGAATGAAAACCTCTGTGAAACGATCATCCCAGCACACAAAGTGCACATTCATGCATACATTCTTTTGTGAACTCAAGGCAGCATTTTTAACCTTCTGTATGGTGATATTAAAAAAAAAAAAAAGTGTGAAACCATGCTACGATTAAGGGCCAACCCTCAGCAACATCCAGATATTTTTTTCTTGGTTCTTGCTTTCAGGTGGACCTGTGCCAATATGTCAGCATTACTTGTGGCTACAGGAATTTCTTTTTTCCGCATTTCTCATAGTTTGGCCTTAAAGGGACAGAGTGATTTTATCCATTCATCCGTCCCACAGTTGTGCTATTACAGGACTCAAAAATTCTATTGTTTTCTGAGATTGATTCTGAAATAACTGTTTGAGGAGCTATGGCACAATGACAGGACTTCCTGTACAGAGCTAAACATTTTCTTGGGCCTTCTGCTGGCGTGAGCTGTTTTGTTCTGTTTACACAGCTCGTCTTTATTTCACTTACTTGGTGATTCTGAAATAGTCAGGAGTTTTATTCTTTTTTTTATAAACAGAAGTTTTAGATTAATTTTTAGTTTGCAAATCTTGTCACTTCTAATGAAGCTGCAGAAGTGCTTGAGTAAGAAAATCTCTTACAGCAAAGATTTTGAGTACATGAAATGCCAGAGAGATGGGTTCTCCTTAATGGTCTGTGACCTGTACATCCACTTAATCCCTGAGCTAGTACGGGGGAGGAAAAAGCTTGCTCTGCTCATACTTCTCTGTGTCAAGGGCTGAAACTGCTGGATCCACTTCAGTTAACAGCTGAAGAAAAGGAAATCCTTGGTGGCCCACAGTGAGTGCAGGGTTTGGAGTGTCACTGAGTTCTGCTTTGCATATAAACTGTGGTTCCAAGTATGAAAAGAAAAACTGTCCAGAGAGAGATATTGTGAATTTAAATGCAAAGCCTCTGCTGAGAGTAGCAATTCCATACGTTTTTATGTGTTTTTAGAGGGGTGAGATCATCTACTCCTGTTTCCTTTGAGGGACTGTGTGTAGTATCAGCCTGACTTTTTAAAAATTGTAATTATTTTTTAATTTACTTAGGTTTTCTAGTTGGCTGCAGTTGAAGTAGATACATCTGCTGGAATTAAAGAATAAATGCATGCTAGCTGAAAGTAATAAGTTAAAAAGTTTGTGTGGGAACTTTGGGTAAAGTTCAGACTTTTCTTACCACGGCAGGCATCTAACTGCCCTCGAAGGGTTCTGCAATAATATTTCTTTCTTTCCCTAAATCCCTTAAGGGGTTTTTGTTTTCTCTAATTGGGTGACATTATTTTGTGGGTTTTTAAAAGTCCCATTCCCAGCAGACAGGGAACTAGATTTATGAAGAGAAAAGTTTCTTCCTGCCTGGGGATGAGATCTCCTAAAAGCTTCTTTCATAGATGTTTTGAACAAAGAGGAAAATGAAGGCTCATGTGACCCAGTATCAATTAATTAGACATGACTGTACTGTCTGCAGGAAATATGAGAAGACTCCTTTAATCTTGTTGTCTTTACTGTCTCCTGTGTCGCATTTTGTAATATGGAGCTATGGAGCTCCTTCTCTATGTAGGCCTGTGACAAACTGTATTCCTAAAGAATCTGTAGCAGTACTCCCTCTTTTTAGCCGATCAAAAATTCTTGCTTTTTACAAAGGAAAAAAAAATTTAAAAATATCTGTTGTTTTGTGAATGATTTGTTGCTTGCTGTGCCTTTTGCCCCAGGCCAGTTAAGTTAAAGGATATCTGGTTCCTTTCCCCAGTTATGATACATTCAGCCATTTAATATTGGCTGTTTGTGGTTCTTTTCAGAAGATTGCATCTCAGGCCAGCTTTGGGCTATTTGTTAGAAGCAGATAGAGTTGTACTCTTTTCAGCGTAAGTCAAGAAGTTGAAACTTGGTTACAATAAGGGATTTGTAGCTTCTCTCCCCGTTCTGGTAAGTGTTAATTCAGCTGCAAGAGAGAACAATGCAAACTAAATTTTGCTGTGGGATTGTTAGGGTCACACCACTGTATACGCAGGATTACTTGGGGCTTTGGATGTTCAGATGATCAAGCAAGCACTGATCTGATCTGCATTCACTTACAGAATACAGAAGTGCAGTTGGGTAAATCTACTGATTAGGTCATATGCAAGAAACTCCTAAATCATCTTCTAAGAAGTAAATGTAAATTTATTACTTGAAGAGAGTTGGCAAGCTTTTTAGAGATTCCTGCTGTATTTAAAGGTGCCTGGACTCATTTATGCAGATAAAACTCTGTAAATAGGCTTGCTATAAACTGAGTGAAAGGGTGGAAAAAAATGGTTTTTCATCTTAGGAGCAGCCATCTTCACAAAATGCTGAGAAGTGGTTTTTCACCATAAGCTGATTTTTGTGTACAACTTACAAGTGGCCTATGTGAAATTCTTAGTACTGTTTTCCTAAGTGGATTGCAACTGTTAATTTGGGGAGCTGTTCAACAAGCTTTCACACTGTGAAATTAATTTCTATCATGTGGTTCAGCACAAGTCCTGTGTTCAAAATAGATCCTAAGGCAGACATTGCAGGTAGTTAAGCCTTATGCCTGAAACCTCCATTTTTAACTGATGTTGAGCTTTTTTTTGGGTTGTTGTCACTGCTTGCTGAAGTCAGTTTTGTGAGGGAGCTATTGTGGCAGAGTGTGACAATAACTGGAATTTTTTACATGTCTCTACAGATCCTTATTAACACTCCAATGTGCAGGTTTGAGTTTTTTGCTAGATAGATGATGTTGAGAGAGGCTGGAGGCAGATTTGAGGAGCAGAGTTCTTTCTAACTAAGTAAAGAAGGCCCAAATATGCCTGTGCATATTTAGTGTAACCTGTTCAGAGACATTTTTTAGCTGACTAAAGAGCAAGAAGGAGAAAATAATACAAATACTGAAGTAATGCTGAAATATTTTGCTGTCTTTTTATACCTCCCCTCCAGAAGCGTGAAACAGAATTTTAGCTATTTTGTGTCTGTATATGCATGTGCGTATACATATGTATCTATACTCAGGTTGAAATTTGAGTTCTTTTCTTTAACTGAAATGAGTCATATATGTGAAGTTTCTACTGTGTTATGTTAGGTAGATACTGATTCAGGACCAGAAATTTGTATCTCCTTGTAGGAATCCAAAGGTATGGGAATATGGAGGGGGAAAAATTATTGAGGTATTTGTAGAGCTTTGACTGCATAAGTATAACATCACTGGAAACCACATTTCCCAAGCAGCAGATGAAGTCTTCTTCATGCAAGGTTAAGTTGTTTTTAAGTGTTTTCTCTATATCTACTAAATCTCTTAAGAAAAAGTAAGAGTTTCAGAGAATGGTGCTCAACTACTACAGTGTGGACCTGCCAAAGTAGTTGATTTCAATTAGTAACTTCCATTCGCAACTTCCTAGAGTGATAAGGATTTCATTACTGCATTTAATTGTTTATCAATATAGCCAGAGAGTCTAATTTATCATCAAAAGTAGATATAAATTATTAAAATAATTTCTTCTACTTCTGCGTTCCTCTCTCTGAAGTTCAGGAAAACTCAGTGACTACTTCTTATTGTGGTGTTTGTTCTTAAAAAATAGATATTCTTGAAGTAACACTGCATTCATGGGCATTGTGTGTGATGGTAGCCAAAAGTGCCTCTTGTGACTGTACACTGGCTGTTGACTCCTTTGTGGTGACCCCAGAAGTGACATCAAGTTGAGAAATAGTTAATATTACTTTCTTTGAACTGAGAATATGAGAATGACAGGCTGCAACTCTATGTCATTGAGAAGTCTGTGCTGGTATGATACAATTTTTATTTTATCAAGTCTCAGTAAAGTCCAGAATTCTTCAGGTATAAATGCTTGTGTTTAGAAGCCAGAACTCAGACTAGCATCATAAGTTAGTCAGACTTCATAAAAGCAGCCTCAGTGTTCTTCCTGCATCCCAACAAAGAACTCTCTGGAAGCTTAACTGAAGTGAGAAATGTAACTGAGTTTCAGCAGCTGAGGACAGGGACAGGGACAGGCTGGATGAAGGGTTGCTCTCTCTGGAAGAGGAGGAGCGGGGCTGGCAGTGGGGAGGACGCTATCCGTGGCTGTCTTTGGAGTATTTCCTCTTCAGTCTCCCTTGGCTCTGGTACATACAGAGTGTCTGGTGTTTATTGCTGATGAATTCAGCATTAGGGATTTGTGTTTCTGCCAAAAGCATAGTCCAGAGCCCAGGCTGTTTACTGTGGAGGACAGAACTGAGAAATGTGGGAAAATGGAGGGGTATGTGCAGGAGAGGCCTTTTGTGTTTCTCTTCAGAGTTTCTTGTTAAGCCAGAATTGTGTTTTCAAGTTACTGGATTAGCAGCACATGCTTTCATGTTTCTTTATTCTAGAAGAACTCCTAACTTCTAGAAGTTAAGAGAAGAGGGAATTTAATCCCTTTAACATGTAGAGGAAATGGGAAAGATAGAAAAAATTAATACTAGCATCTCATGCCTGGAACACCATAGAGCATTGGTACAAGACCATTTCAGGAACAGTAAAGAGTCTGCGTGCGTGTGTCTTTGGATCATTCCCCTCCTGTTGTCTCTTTGCTAATCCACTTGTCTTCTAATAGGATTATTGTTACAGGAAGTCTTGTCTGTTGCTTGTGCAGAAATTCCTCTTGCATCCCCTTTCATTTCTGTCTTGTAACTTGTACAAGTTGATCTGTGGATAGACCTGCATGCTTCCCTTTTGTCTGAGGTGTCTGAGTCATCTTTGTGTGTAAATGCATTTCATGGGCTCTCCAGCTCTTATAAACACAGTATGATGCATGAACCAAACACACTACAGACCAAGTTTCTTTCTATAGTACTGGGATGCTCTCAGGCCTGTGGGAGAGCAGTGTGTGCCATGCAGAGGTACAATCAGGGAAGGAGGCTGGACGAGCAGGCTGCACCAGGGAACACGGATCAACATTACATAGTGCTGTGCTGCGTGGAGGGACTCCCAGCTGAATTGGCTTTAATGTTGTAGAACGTGATTTTAGCTGTCTTCTGTCCACAAAGACAAATGTGAGGTTGTGGGAAAACTGCAGAAAGTGTGAAAAAAGTTGGTTCCCTGCTTGTCTCTGGGATGATCCCAGAACATATGGTGGTACTATTTTGCTTCTCTGATGGTGGTGTTTTTTTTTTTTTCACTTCAAGGAGGTCCCATTTGGCGAATTTGTTAAGTTGCAGAATCCTTTACTCCTTCTGAAGCGTTGTAACACCATAACAGTTTCTTGTTTTCAGCAGCTGTTGTGTGAGATGTCTTGATGAACGTATGGTATGGATGCTGGACCCCTTTTGACCCCGTAGTCACATTGTTCTCCTTCTCACTTGCATGTAGAATCAAGCTAGCCTTTGTCATGTGTGCCTTCTGCCAGGTATTTGTTGTGGGCTCTGTGTGTGTGCTTATAATTCTCTCAGTTTTATTGGTAGTGCCAGTTGTTCAAGTTGAGCACAGCAGAGCATCTTTATCTTTCAGTTAAGAAATTCAGCCTAGTTCCCTGTCTCTTTTGCCATTCTTCTTTTTTTTAACAGTTTTCAGATGCTGCCTTTTGCACTTTTTCAGTCCCTTTCTTTTAGCAATCCAGCTATCCCCAGAGAAACTGTGAATAACTGTAATTAAAAAGTTTCTGTGTTATCAGCACTCCCTTTATAAACCATGTCTGTTATGTGAATTGCTGCACTTACAGGTGCAGCCTTTATCCTGTTGCAAAAATCAGACAGGTTTCTTAAGCTTTTCTTCCTGTAACTGCTGACACCTCTGGGTGGGGTCACAGTGTGTGAGTGGAGGATTGACAGAGAAGCTCTAAATTACCATTTCAGACTCAGTCTTCTTGAGGTGGTGAAAGTGGTAGTATTTTGCCTGAATAGGATAGATGACCCTCTGCTATCAGGATGAATTTGATGAGTGACTTGTCCTTGCTGCTAGACTTGGCCTCTTGCTACTAGAGAGGAATTAGCAGGATGGTTGTCCTTCTAAAGTGTTGTGCATTCTGGGGCAAGAGAGAGAAGATAGTCTTGAAACCAAAATCTGACCTACTTCTGCTTTTCTCCACAGCTGCCAAAAGCCTGCTGAACAAGAAGTCAGATGGAGTGAAGGTAAGCTCTTGCTTTGCCATCTCACTGTCTGAACACATGTCACCATCTGAACAGAAGGCGGCCAGTCTCTCTGGTGCCTGTCACTTTCCAGGGTAAAACCACAGCCCTGTGACCTGGATTGCTATAATCAGTGGTTTTTTATGGAACCCTGGGTGGGATCTTAGTGTTCCTTACATGACTAGCTAAGTGCACTGTTGCAGCAGCAAGAATTCCTTTTCCCCTTTCTGTGATGTATGGAGAACTGGTCAGCACTGGATTAGAAAGATCAAGGACTTACTCATTTGTTACATATGCCTCTGACTAGTCTGTTCTGTTCAATGCTTCTGACTGTGAAAATTGCACTGAGCAATTGTGAGTGACTGATGATATACCCAGAAGACCCCATGGAAGTTTCTTGGTCTACTCACTTGGACAGATGCTGAAGGCTGAGCTGGGAAGAAGGGCGGGGAAGGAGGAGCCTCCAAATGTTCATGTTTGGACAGAACAGAAACTGAGGATTGTGTTAAAAGTTCAGTTCATGTGCCTGAAGTTGAGGCACTCTCCTGTTCCCTTCTGAAGGGAATTATTTTTTCCCCACTTCAATGTCACTCTTTGTGTTGCATGGTCATCATTTATTTCTGGAGGTCATACAGGCTCTTGCCAAGGCTCTGTTGTTGCAGGCAGCAGCCCTTTACTGTCTGATACTGGAGGAGAGACAGTTATAGGCTAGAGCATGGTCCTCCTCTAACTGTTCTGAAGGATAATTGTCCTCCATATGCAAAAGAAGAGTTGGTTTTATTTGCTTGCATTTTCCTTTGAAGTCCAAACCTTTCTCCACAGCTGTTAGGTGGAACAGTTCATCTCCTGATTTAGCAGTGTGGGCAGTCTTCATTCTCCCCGTGCTGGTGGTCTGACATTCACGTTGTAGGACCAGCACACTTGTTCTCTCCTGCTCTCTGAGCCCTTTTCCGTTTTAATGAGGCTTTGTTCCCAGAGGGCTCACAGTAGAAGCAGGCTGCTGGAAAAAGAGGTATTTTCAGAAAAGTCGTGTTTGGTTTTGGGACTGCTCTAATAAAACATGCATTCTTACAGTTCTGCAGTATTATGCACTATTGACATTCAGGTTTTGGGGTTTGTTTTTTTTTGATCAAAATGCTCTATGAAAATGCTGTTCCTGCCCTAGGATTCTTGTCTTTGATATGTACCTGCAAGAGTGAGCTTTTGGCCATTGGACCAACCTGCCTCTTGTACAGACATGCATTGAACACATGCACACTAATACAGCAAGTGTGTTAGAGCTCTTTCATCTGTTGATATTTAAAACATTACAGTAGAATTCCAGTGGAATAAGAATGAATTATCCCAAATGTAGTGAAATGAGAACCATCAGGTGCTTGCTTCAAAATCCCAAAGAGGCAGGGGAGAAGTAATTGGAAAAACAGCAGGTATCAACATGTCTACATAGTTTTGTTACCTATCTAGAAAACAAAAGCTTTCTTCTTAAGATTCTTGATTTCTAACAAGCTTTCAGGGGGTGTCACATCTTGAGTTAAAATATTCAAAAAATGGACAAAGGATATACACATAAATCTTGAGGCACAACTTCCTGGTAATGTAGTTACAAGAAGACCCTGTATGTTAGAATCTTCCAGCTCCATAGAAAGCTTGTGGTGTTTGATTCATGGAGTACACAATGTCTTCCTCTGTGAAAAGGATAATTCTGGATTTACTTTTCTTCAGCCCTTTGCAGTGTATGTTGCTCCTCGTATGTGTAATTGAATACTTTGATAAAGTGGAAAGTATATTAGAGAGCACAGCATTCTCTGTACATGATGAATGAGATTGTCCTCTGGAAACCAGTCCTTCTGCAGGACACTGGAGACCTGCAGTCAAGAGTCTGCACGCAGATTCCTCCCTCCAAAGTGTTACAGCAGTCCGGCTTTGCAGTGTGAACCTCAGTGTTGTCCATGAGGTGCATTGCTCATGTTCAGCCTGGGATGAGAGTCCCCAGGAGAGGTGTTCAAGCTTCCCATTTTCCCTAAATGGTGTCTATCTTCAGGTATGGATTTTGAGTCCTCATTTCTGTAAGTGTTAAAACTCAGAAATAAATAATGTGTTTCTTATTAAAGCTCCTGTTTTGAGTTACTCTTCTGCTCTGTAATAGACTTTTAAAAGTACAAGTTGTTTTCCCCCAGTGCTAAGCTTGGACAAGAAAGTGTGTAATGATCTGTGTTTTAGGATATCCTTAACACTTCTGTTGTAGGATTTCTGTGTCTACATGCTTATCTCTTTCCTTGCCCTACTGTAATGGGTGCTGCATCCCATTTGAACTGTAGTTTTTTACCATGTCCATTTGCTTGTTGGAGCAGTACTGGCCCATTGACTGCTGAGGACAGTCTTTGTGCTGGTCACTGTCTGGCTGGTGGCCTCACCATTGTGACCAGTATACTTGTCATGTGTTGCTCCTTATGCAGGAAACTTGTAATTTTAGCTCCACTCACTTTCTCATCCTGTACAGTTCTGACAAACAACTTGTGCCAGTGTCTGGTTGAGGTAAGAGCATCTGGTCTTACTTGTGGCAAACAATGATTTTCTGCCCATTGCAGTAGTGCAGAGCACCAATACCATGGCTTGAACACCAACCAGATTTTCAGCTTTGTGGTATCCTTTTCACTCCCACTTCCTATATAAGTTATTCTACATCTGATGTAGGTTTAGAAAAAGCACTGCATGCTGTAGTTTTAACTGTAGTCTGCTGCTGACCACATGCCAACTGGTTAGGCTGTTTCTCATGTTTCCTCTAGATAAGAAGACTGGTCTGTTTGATTGTTGAGTTTTCTGTTTGTTTGTCTCTTATGAGCTTCTTGGAAATCAACTATTTATGGAGATTTGAGAGAAAACATGTTTCAGTTTCTTCATTGGTTTTATCTGATCCAGGGTGACTATACACCATAGGACTGTTGTCACAGATATCCACAAAGTAGATAAGAATTGAAAGAGTATTTCTTCCACAAATTATTATTACACTAGTGTAAAACTTAATGGCTTTAAAGACATTGAGAAAAAAGCACCATCAGTTTCTGTTAATTTACTTTCTGTTCAAGGTAACTTTCCCTTTTTTTGGCTGGTGTTCAGAGCTGACTGTTCTAGAATTCTGCGTTGTTTGAAAAGAATAGTAGGAATTTCTATTACATAGTATTACACAAGCTTGAGTGAGACATACATATCTTTCTCATGTTTTATTCCCAACAACTCCATGAAAATGTGTGTTGGTGAATTTCTGATACAAGGTACAGCATATACTTGCTGACTTAGCATAAACAAGAGAGGAATGATTTAATAGTCATACTTGGTGATATGAGCACCTGGCGTGAGTTCTGTTCAGCTGATGCATTAAAAAAAGGCACAATTTTAGTTTCTCTAGCAATAGGCTCAAATCCTTCACTGAAGAAAGTTTAGCACTAAAGCAGTGAGGATGCATGCATTTTACTTGGATCAGACCATTTTGGAAGGCAGTGGGAGAAGCTTAAATCAAGAGGGAAGGACAGGAAAGGAACTTTTTTTTTAATTCCAATACTACTGTGTCCACACTGGGGTGGTTTTGATAAATTTCCAAAGATATGACCACCCTCTCCAGCAAATTCCTTTCCAAATTTTATTTGAAGCATTCCTGGTTTTCATTTTGCACTGTTACTTCTATTTCAAGTACTAATTCTGCTAATTGGTAGATATTTCATCAGCTTGGCACTTGAGAACTTTTCCATTATCCTAAATAATGAATGATTTAAACTGCCTTGAATCTTAAATTCTGCCTGCTCACCAAACCTTTGTAGTGCTGCACTCACTTTCTTCAAGCAGAATTTGGATCCAGGCTGTTGGAGGAGTAGCAGCAGGAAGGCCCAAGATTTATTCCCGAGGAATATGGTTTTCTGCTTTCAAATCCAGAAAGTGAGGCTAGAAGATATTGAGTGACAAGTTGCAGAGCCCCTGTAAGATACCATGTATCTTGTGGTCATCACTGTAGGTCCCAGGTATTTTTTTAAGATTCTAAATTTATGAGCAACATTGTGCATCTGCCATTTTAAAATTTACTTTAGACAGCTTCAAATCAGATTTATTTGCTTTTTTGTTCCCCTTTCTGACTGTAATCTGGAGTTGCCATCTACTGCAAGGTGAGAAGGGTTAAGGAGTGTGCTGGGGCAAACACCTGGATGAAGATTAAGGACACTTTATGCCAAGTATCCTTCCTCTAAGCTTGTCAGGGTCTGGGCTCCCTCTAGTTATGACTGAATGCTGTAGAAAAAAAAAAATTGCTTCTGTAGAAAAGTAAAAGTGGATAATATTGACCAGATGGTAAGAAAGCCTTAGTGTGGTAAAGGAGAAACCATGGTTCTCTTCTGGGTTACAGCTGAATGAACTTTTAGTAACATGCTATTTTACAGATTACCTCAGTTTCTGCATCTTAATTAGAGATATGGTGCCTACCCATATCAGGGAAGAAGAGAAGGCTTGGGAACAAGTACAAGTCTTGAGAGTCACACTCCCTCTGAGAAATGTTTTTCTGCATAATGCTTACATTCCTACTAATGATAGTTAGTTAATTCCTAATGTTACAGTCCTACTGCTGATTTTTTTTTGTCTCTGGGTAGCACTTCAAAGAGTCGTATTCCCTTTTTTCCAAAGGGCTATTTAATTTCCTTGCTGATATGAGAGGTTGTTTGTGTTTCCAGTTCTAGCAGGGCCTGTAAGACCTATTTCTGTAATCAGAATTTTTTAATGCACAAAGCCTTATTTTCAGTTAAGCATGTAATGGTAACTATTTTTAAATTGGTCCTTCTCTAAGCTCTTTGTCCATTTCTTTTTTTCTTTCTTGTTTACTTCTGACCACTTGGGTTTGTGACTAGAATTTACAAAATGTGCAATGTTCATCAATTATATCAATGATGTTACATCAATAATGTTCCTCAGGCCCACTGTAACACTGTGTAGACAGTAAATTGTGGAGCATGCTGTGGATACAGGAGATTTTAACAGCATTCACTTGCAGTGCTATGTCAAGTACATTGATTTTCTACCTTGTCTTTCTGCCACATGCACTCTGTTTTCTTTCTCAGTAAAAGCTGAATAGCACAGCTGAAAGGAGAACTTGACTGAAAGAGGAAAAATCCATTGATTTGGTTTAACAAGGTTAATGTTCTAAAATCTGCCCTATATATTACATAACTGCAAAGAGGTACCACATACCATTTGTTCTGCTGTTTGTAAGGAGTATTGCAGTAACTGTACATTTTATGCCCAATGTGTAACAGCTTTTCCTGCCCTTTGCCCAGTAAAGAGTATGTGGGGAAGGAAGGATGCTCTGTAAACTAGCATGGCTGCTGGGAGGCAGTTGGTGAAAGCATGCCTTAAACAGAGAAGGCACAGTAGCAAGGTAAAGCAACCTATAAAATCTCCGAGGGTCAAGTAACATTCACACAGTGACCAACAGGAGTTAATGCTCCTATCTCTATGTGGACTTGTTATAATCTTAAAGCAATACTGTTTAAAGATTGTTTATTGTGAAGGTAAACAGGGAGACCCCAAGTTCATCTGAACAGCAGAGTTTTGTGCTGAACTGTGTTATGCAAGACACCTGGGGAGTGCTTCGGGTCTGTTTAAGTGCTGACACCCAGTAGCACATTGTATCCGCCTTTGATGCGGTCAGTTTTTTCACTGCATTGTTGTAATGCCTAGAAACACCAACTGAGATCAAGGGTCCAGTGTGCTTAGCTAGTGGTGGCTAAGCAGAAAATCTCTGCCTCTGAGCTTACAATTTAAATAGACAAGCTGACAAAAGGGCAGGAGAGAAGATGGATTGACAAAGATTAAATTATTTGCTCAGCATCACACAAAAGGGCTAAAGCAGAAATAGAAATAGGACCTCAAATTTGCTGGTTCAAGATGACTCTCACGATGATGATCTGCTTTTAGGTCAACATTTTTTTCCTACTTTAAGTTCTGAAATGTCTATACTCTCCATAGGAATATGAGTTGCTGGAAGCATGATATTTTAACATAAATACTGTCAGTATCAGACTGGGGGAGAACTGCATGTAGAAGATGGAAACACAGAAAGCTGTCATAACAAAAAAATAGCCATGTTAAGTTCCTGGGACTGTGAATGGGATCTTGCTTGGAATCACTCTACTTCTTGTAGTATGTTTTAGTATGTGCTGTGGAATGATTTACACTCAACATTTCTAGTATTGCTGCCATGCTGAGGAGAAAGTGATTTTTAAGATTGTCTTCTGTCACCTGCTGACTTCTGTTGATTGTTCCCAAAAGCAAGACTTCTTCCTTAAGTTTCACTGGTAGAGAATCTGCTCCTCTTTGAGAGATGAACACATAAAATTCACACGCATAATAAAAATAAAACCGTAACAAACATTCATCCCTAGGTTTGTTATCTGTACTTCTTTAGGAGAATGTTTTGTCACTTAGGTGTAGGGAAACCCTTAAAGTGATCAGTGAGGTACTTTACCATAGGCTGTATCTGCCTTTAACAGTTTTTTTCATTCCCTGGGACATCTCTGCCCTGTCTCGTAGTTCTTAGAGAGTTCTGTGTTATGGAAGAGAAAGAGAACTCTATAAACTTCTGTTCTCTTATTTACTTCGCAAAGTTGTAGTCACATTACAAGAAGAACAAAAAGCTTTGCTCACTCAGCTAGTCACCTTGGGAAGGTAACAATAGATGGTTCTGATGCAGCTGTTAAGATGTATTGGAAGATTGATCTGGTTTAGTAACTTCCTTGTATATGATTTGACTTAATAATTTTTGATGCTTTAGCACTTAGTGCCAGTGCCTCATGTTGGCATTATCTAACCTGTCTTGTGTTTTAGTAGTACTTTCATGCTCTGATCATAATACAGACCTCACTCCCTGCCCTTTTCATACTGCCAACCTAGCTTTTCTTCCGGTATTAATATAGTAGCCAGTAATAATGTGCTTTCTGGGATTTCTACACTACATCATGCCCTGTAATAGACTAACATTGTTTTAAATTTAGCTTGTATTCTAATTAAGTTCTGATTTACAAAAGGTTCTGTTTTCTCTTGTGTCAGTGTTACTTGTGCCTCTGTGTAGGAGGGTGTTTTTCTGCATGGCTTGGTTGATTCTTTTCATATTGAACCTCTTGCTTGTATCTTAATATTTTCTGTCCCTTTTTTCTTTTGTAACGTACTGGAAATCTGTACGAATTTCAAATGAAACTATCTTTCTTAGAGACAGGTTTACCTCAGTATCCATATAGTTTCTTTTTGTCTGCTGCAACTTACAGGATACATTAAAAGTAAAAACAGTGGTTTTTCATTGTTGTGAATTTCCACTTTTCCCAGTTAAAAATTCCCTGTTGTGATGGGTACAAGGATTTCTCTGGGTTGATGGCAGTCTAAGCATTATATTCATGCACTGGTAGTACATGCTGGTTTAGTTCTGGCTTGAGGAAAAGCCTGTGGAGGAGCTAAATTGTCCTGAAAGAAAGAGAGAGGGAACACAAATTTGTAAACCATGTAATGGCAAGTCCTGTATTATGCTTCCATGAAATGGAAGATTTGTGAGCCAAATGCTGAACAGATCAGAGTTTGTCTGTATTGGAATTAAAAATCAGATGAGGCAGAAGCTTTGCTAGTTTGTGTCTGTTCATGCAGTGGCTATGTGACTGTGGACTCTGTGGTGTGATTCGGAATGTGGTTCTGGTTATGAGGTGAACATGGGCACTTCTGCTTTCAAAGACGTGCCAATCTGTGTGTGTGCTTGAGCTCTGAAGTGAGGATAGCAGGGATGAAGGCAATATTGAAGGTAAGAACTGTGAAGGCTCAGTAAGTGCGTGAAGTGGGGAGCTCAACACCATGGCCTCTTCTGTGTTCACAGACTGCTCCAGGGAGTGCCTTGGCAGTGTGCAGGAGTCCAGAGCTACAGAACTGAGCCCATGCCATTGTGGGTTTTGACTGACGTGAGCTGTGCTGTCCTATGCCACTCTGTGGGCTAGACTGTAGTAAGCAACAGAGAAATAGCTTAGATAGTACCAAAGGAGAAGGGCAGATGGAAAATGTACATGGAGACAACAAGGGGAAGGCGTAACATTGCAATGCTGAAAGATATGCCAGGCTCAGCTTGAACTGGGTGACCCTAAGAGTTTAGTGAAAGAGGAGGGAAGTGCATGCTGAGCCTCATCTACTGGAGAGTGCAATTTGGTGTGAAGGTGTCTTTGAAGATGCCATTGAACAAGAGTAGAGTCCAAGAAGGTTGAGTAGTGTTTGAACCTGTTTGTTCTTCTCCCAATATCTGAGAGTGCAGTGTTCTGGCTGTTGAGTGCTTCTGCCTTTGTTGTTTGAGCATTAGTGCACCTTACCTCTCCAATCAACCTCAAATTCTATGTGAGGGAGCCTTTCTCCTCCCTATGCTATGCACACAAGTTCCGTCTTCTTTCTGTAGCTCCTGCGTGTGCCTTTCTGTTGTGGCCTCCTTCCTACCCCCTGATTTGAGTTGCAAACACACTTCTGCATCCTCCAAATGTGAACACATAGAGGATTCTGCCTACCTCTTCAGTTTGGCTGCCCCATTTTCTGAGGTGGGAGAGCACAGAGAGACACCCCTTTGTATCCCACATCTTGTGCATATATATTGCTCTCTCTTCTACTCTCCTTATATCAGTGTGTGGGGCACCTATATCCTGACCTCAGTGTCTGAGGGGATGGGAGTCTTCAGCTCTGTCCTTTCCTCTGGTGTGTAGTCATGTACTTTAATGGTGACTTCTCTCTCTGTTCCTTTTTTCTGTGTCTGTGCATTTCTGCTGCTGCTTATACCTGCCTCAGGGGAGCATTGTTGGCAGGGGGGCCCTTGCTGGCACACTAATGTGTGAATAGTTTCTGTGCTTTTCTTCTCATCTCCTCTCTTCCCTTCTCTTTCCCTCTCTCAATGATGTGTCCAGAAAAGGAAGTCGAGCTCCAGTGTGCATTTGATGGTGAGCACCTCCCGTAAGCTGCCTGCGATTCGTGCCTCCGCCATTTTCCATGCCATGCACGCTCGGCTTGTGCTCATCACCCTACATAGCATGTCCGTGCAAGGGGGTGGCAGGGGGGATCAGTGTGCACTCAAGGGTCCATGTCCTCACGAAAAGGGCTCTGTGATCCTCTGGCCACAAACAGCTCCCGTTTTGTGCAGAAAATCCAACTGCTGGCAACTCAGTTTGACTTTGCCTGCTCTGAGTGTGAAACGAAAAAAGACAGTGGTTCTCCTGGGCTCAGCAGAGCAGGTGTGTGCCTTGCCTGGACGTGAGGCTTTGTCATTCTGTTGCAGAGGTGCCAAAAAGAGGAACAGGTGCTTTGCCTGGTGTTGGTGCTGTCATCCTTGATAGGAGTCTTGCAGTGTAGAACAAACTGGGAGTCACTCCAAACGTGGCAGAAACTGATGGGGCTCCACTGTTCCGATGAAATGTGTGGGCACAGCACCACTGGGCAGCTCAGAGCTGCTGGTCACTTCTTTTTCTAGCATACTTGCTGAAAAGGTTTGTCAGAGCCTTTACAATCCAAAACTTCCTTTTGTCCTGATCTTGTTTATGTATCCCAGCATGACCAAATACCCAGTAACTGCCTCCCCTGTCCTGTTCATTGCCTTTTTCATCCATCAAGGTGTTTGACATTTCTAGAATTTGTTTAAAAAGTAGTCAAATCCACTCTCAAGGGTCCAAAGAGGAAATTGGCCAGTGTCATATTGTCAGAAGTCATACACAGCCCAATGACACACTTTGACACCAAGATATGAACAGTAACAAAAGTACAAAAATTAGTTATTGTATTATCTGCTATACACAGAAAAATAACAGAAGAGTTTTCTCTCCTGTTTTAGATAGAAGTGGGAACGTTACAGTACCAAGACAGCAGAATAATTGGTTTTGTATAACTACCTGGAAGATATTTTTTTCTTTTCTTCCTTCAATGACACTTTAAAACTGTGTGGAAAAAAAAACCCACAAAAAAAGCAATCCCATAGTACTGCTTTGAAAATCTGAAGGGAGTGATTAATTTTTCACCAGCCCTGCCTTTATGCAGGGCAGAAGTTCACTCTGCCTTTCTTACCCTTCTTTTTTGCCCACTGCCCGCAATACTTAAATTCACTTTGCATATTGTTTGAAAGCAGCTGGGATATGTAAACCATACAAGCATCAGCCTCTGAAAACATGGAAGCAGTGAAAGTGGCTGAATAACCAGAGACAGCCCATGTGTTGGTATTTACATTCTTTTAGTTGGCTACACGTGTGTGTCCCTACAATATGAGCACTGGTCTGTTTTCTTTCTCTGGCATCCTCTGTGTTGTTTGTGCCTGTCTATCCGTCTCTTGTCGAGCTCAGTTGCCAACTGCTGTGCCAAAACTAATCATGTTATAGATCTTAAGAAGGGCCTAGCACCTTTTTAGGTGAATTGGCCTCTTTTAACTTGAGTTGTACAGAATTACCAAGGATTGTACCCTGGCCAGTGACTGATGTTGGCTGGCAGCAGGAGGGAAGGAGGGTAAGAGTTGGTTGTGCTGCCTGAACCTCTGGGAAGGAAAAGCTAGCTTTTTCCAAGGAAGAGAACTTGGTTAGATGGCCACATGACATGAGTGTGTGCAAGAAGCTCAATGTGTCAGATACCTTCCTTCACCTGAGAAAGGGCTGTGAAAAACATGTAGGCTAAGCTGCCTCTAATTTCATTGGGACACTGTCTTGTAGTAAAATGGTATCCAATTCTGGACTAGCAAACATGATACTTGGTCTTCTTCAGTCCACTGGCTGGGGAAGAGTATCGTGGGTAAGTTGGGTGCTCAGTGCAGACTGGAGGGTAGGCTGTGTGCTTCAGGTATGTGGGGGTTTGCACTTCATAAGGCAACATAACGCTCCTAACAGGCCGTTGTCAACTTTTTTTTTGGAACAGTAGCTTCCTGGATGTTTGTTTGTTTAGGTTTTGGTTGTTTTGTTGGTTTTTTTTTCCTCATTTAGCCTTAGTTATAATGCCTTCCAAAACACTGGAATTATTTTTGTATAGCTTCTTTCATGCTAATTTTATCTTCTTACGGGCTAAGAAAAATGGGTTACCTTCCTCTCACTGGAAGAGGTTTCGGAGACAGATATCTGCATTAGGATCACTGTTTCTGAAGAAGTACAAGAGCCTCAGTGCTGTGTGGAGAGGTGGACCATTGTCATAAGTTTGACTGTGTTTGTGTCACAAAATAGCTAGGGATTAATTTTTTCAGGTTGATCTGCTCCTCTTTGACATCCACAGTGACCTGTCATCTCTTCTGCTATCAGGCTGCTATCATAAAACAAAAACCCTTGGAAGGCCAGAGTTTCAGGACAATGCAGGGATATATAGAAAGAGGCAGCAAACCATAATTTCTGTGGTATTTCTCCTTTCTAAGGTTGTAGTTTGAGTGTAAATGTTTGGTTTTCTTTCCCATGGACTTCTAAAGAGTTCATTTCTATCTCTCTCTCTTCTACTTCTTCCCTGCTCCACCTGCCCCATCTTCCTCTTTTGTTTCTCCTCTCTCCCTCTCCAAAAAGGATAGCTAAGCCAAGACATGTTGCTTGTGAAGAAAAGCCAAATTGTTAGTATGTGTTTGTTAAGTCTTGGTCTTATAAGATCTGTCACTGGTTGACATAATTATACCTTTGGCAGATGTTTTCCAGCTTAGCATTTGACTTCTCCATTCTTTGTGGTGTTTGTGGTCTGGTGATGAAGGCCTGATGTTTTGCAGTATGAGTGTGCACTCCCTGAGTGGGATAGAGAGCCATGGCAACAAGGGCACACTACTGTGAGCTCCCATCGAGTGCCCTGGTCTGTAAAGTAAGGAGTGTGAGCAAGGCTTCTGCAGTGCCAATTTTGACCTTGCTGCTGGCATCTAGCAGCAAAAGAGACATAGCCTGGTGTGGGGGTCACACGTGGGCTGGATTTGTGGGCTAGGAACTCCATACTTATGGATAGGTTTGGCTTCCTACAAACATAGACTTGACTCATTCCTGACATACATGACTCAATGGGATGATTCTTTTCAGCAAGCTGGTGATGGCCTCACTGTTGTGCTGTATGAATGCAGGAAATGGAGATTTTATACTTCTACCACAGCTACAAGAGAGTCTGAAGAGGGCAAAGATGAAAAGCTGCTGGGCACCATCCAGAGAGCTTCCTCGTTGTGGAACTATATGGCCTTTTCCTTATGTCCCAATCCCATTCCTTTCAGTATTTTGGTCCTGAAGTCTCTTTGTTCAGGTCACAGCAGGGATATCACATATCATACATTACCCTTTCCCTACCTTTTCTAGGGCTGACCACACTTTTACTTGGCTCAATAGATTCCCTGGAACTCTCAGCATTATCACATACCTAGAACTGTTTCTGTACATTTTGAGACACTTCAGACTTGACTCCCATTTGTGCCCTGTTTGAGACCATGACTATTGTGTGTCTCTCACTTCTGTAGTCTCTTTCTCTCAGGACAGCTGTCGTCTCTCATTTTCCTTGACCAGATATTTTTATTAGTGCTCATTGCAGGATTCTCCCCACCCCTTTGGGCTGCTGCCTTTTTGCCTTCTGTTTTCCTTCCTTATAGCTCTAGCAGTCCATTCACATTTGAGTTTTGGTACATCCCTTACAACTTCTGTTGCCTCTAGGGGAAGGATGATGTCCAGGAACTGGGGCAGCACTCCTCCTTCCTCCCTCTTCTTGGTGATTGAGCCTCTGGGGAGGGTTGGGTCTGAGGAGATGGTTGGGGTTGAAGCAATACTGTCATTTTCTTGCTGCCTCTGCTGCCCAGCAGGGGAACTAAAACCATGTTTTTCTGTCTCAGCCACAGAGCAACAACAAAACCAGTATAGTAAGCACTGCAAAAGAAACACCCCCAGTGCAGACGTCCATGGTATCTTCCCCAACCGCTATTTTTTTTCCTGTTTGGTTTAATTTTGATTCTGTCCTCTCCCCTTCTCCTCCCAAACCCCTTCCCGAGTGCTGCTTGTGCCACTCTGTTTCAGCTTATGTTTTGGCTTCGTTCTGTCTGTGTCCCTGTGCTGCTGTGGGGCCTGATCACAGCCTCACAGGCTTTGGGATGGGGCTGCTGAGCAGAGCTGTGGTTGGATGTTGGGATCGCAGCTTGCCTGGACTTCCCCGTGTGCCACCCCTGTATAGTTCTGTGTGTCCCATTCAACTGTTCCTGCTGGCTTTGGGGAGGATGGTTTCAAAGAAGAGGGTGTCAAGCTCCATCCAGTCTCCAACATTCAGGAAATGGAGGATGGACTTCAGGACACCAGAGAAGAAAGGGCAGAGAGAGGGTTTTTAGAAGAATCCTTTGCTGGCCTATTTGGCCTGCTCAGTTGAGTGGCTGAGCTCCTGCAGCTCACTGACTTGCTGGGCTGGCATTTTTGTTTGGCCTGTGTGCAAGCTCTACAGTGCCAGTACAGTGCCAGTGCCAAGTACATTGAACGGCATAGCTCGGGTGCGTGGCTGCCTCAGTACCCATGGATGATCAGGCAGCAGGGCAGCGGGTGGCAGAGGCAGATGGGTGAGTGTACAGCACTGCCCAGCACTGTGCCTGATGCCCTTGCTGAGCCACCCAGCAAGAATGACAGCAGTGGGAGGAGATGGTGCAGGATCCTGAAGTCTTGTCCTGGTAATGAAGGGATGAGTGCAGGAGCTAGTTAGCACCCATAGGCCTAGTAGCTGCTCTTTGTTGTCTGTCTCTGGAGAGCTGGATTTGGCATTTTTGGGGCATGGGAGGGTGGGACTTGGTGTTGGGGGTTTTTTTTGATGTAGAATGAAGGATTCTTGGGACACTTCATAATTTTCTGCTTTCCTTTCACTAGCTTTTTCATGATGTTTTTGATATTGAGAGAGCCTTTCTAAATTATTAAATATGGTTATTATTGAAATTGGAGCTCATTTCAGAGACTTTTAGAAAGATGTGCCTTTTTTCACAGTTCCTTAGCAACTCCTCTCTGAGAGGCATTGAGGTGGTCTGGCTCATCCTATTTTTATTATGGAAATTATGAATGTCCCTTTTATAGGGTAAAATACCCAGCAACCTTTCAAAAAAACTGGGAGACAAAGGCCCCAGCCCAGTATTATCCTTTCTTCCCCCTCTCCTCTTCTGAAGCGTTTTCCAGGGAGGATGCTGCTGAGGGGTCATTACTTCATGAACGGCTGCAGAGGGTGCAGGCTGGTTGCTTGGTTGCCCCCTGGCGTCTGTGCCAGCCTGGTTCACTGGAAGAGAGTTGGGAATCAGGGGCAGTTGTAGGGAAACTGGGGGCTTTGTCTCCTTGTGACTGTAGCTTTTAGTGCAGCCTCTCCCTTAATGAAACCTGTGCAGTAAGTGTGTGCACACGCACGCAAGCACACGTGTGCTGTTTGGAGTTTGTGATTTGATTTAGCTTTTTTTAATGTCAGTCACCTTTTCTCCACTTGCTGGGGAATGAAAGTAAATGAGAGAATCCTTTGGAACTAGAGTTTAATGATTCTTCCATCCTTTCCTAGGAGCCTCAAACAACTGTTGTCCATAATGCTACAGATGGCATAAAGGTAAGGGATGGGAGTGTTGCCAGAAAAACCTCTGCTTCTCTCTTGTTCTTGTCTTCATGTGTCTCAATTCAGTTTCTACCTTTCCAATGTCTGGTTTGTAGTATGCTCCTGAATACTGCTCCAATAGACTAGGAGGGTTGTGTTATTTGGCTGTGGATCTCTGAAAGAGGCTGAGTAAAGACAACTGTTCAGATAGTAACACATCTTTCCTATTGTGGTGTATAACCACCACTCTCTTTCATATGTGGGATGAAAGAGGAGATATAGGCACTTATGCAATTTTTTTTCTTCTGCAAATGGACATTTCCTCTGAGAAAGCTTAGGAACCCTTCTTTAGCTTCTTGTAGCTATTCTTCCAAACTGAAGCAACTCTCGTTAGATTTAATTTGACAGAATTTGGTAACTTCCACACTTGTAAAAGTTCTGGGTTAACAGCTCGAACGTGCAAAAGCTGAGCAGAGATGCTATTACATTATGCTTTGTATTTGGCCTGCTTACATTCAAATCTTCCTTGTATCATCCTCTGCCTTCCATCCCTGCCAACATTTTTGTGCTTTTCCCCATCCTTCTTCACAAAGAAATTAAACTATTTGCTCATTCTACCGACTGCTGATGCCTGGTAATGCTCTGTTCTGCCGTGCAGGGTTCCACAGAGAGCTGTAACACCACAACTGAAGATGAGGATTTGAAAGGTAGGTATTTTGCTTGTAATTTCTAATACAGTTAAGTGTAGGCAAGGGATTCTAGAGATTCAGTCATTGCCTTGAACTAGCTTCCCAGATTTCTGTGTCTGACTCAGTTCATAAATTCGCCATGACGCTGTCATTCCTGTCACAGTGGGACCATGCATTGGGGAACCATCTGACTTGGCCTCTGTGGTATAAAAACACTGAGTTAATTTGTTTTTGTCTCACAGTTGGAATTCTTTTCTTGCATATATCATAATCTGTTCATCTCCAGTCCATTTCTAGGTGTGGAAAATCCCTACCATTCCCTTGAGGTTTGAACTCTGCTTGTGTTTTTGTGCTTCTTTGTAGATTACAGAGAGTTGAAACCTCTCTGTTACTACTCAGTCTCCCTTTTCACCCCGTTCTGGGAATCTCTTTGACATGCAAACACTTCTCTTGTTATTTTTTCTCCTTGTATCTATTTTTTTTCTAAGATGAAGATCATTCTCAGCCTGTTGTCCTTGACTGACATATCAGTAGAGGGAGAGGCTGAGATTTCATGGCTTTCAGTGATCATATGATAAATATTCTGTGCTTGAAAAACTCTTTAAATGAAGGAGCTCCAAGTTCCATATCTGCTCATGTTGTTTGAGCAGCTATCTTTTGCCTAACCTCTCTAACAAAGGATGAGCAGACATTTTCCTGAATAAACAAGTTTGGGATGGGTGAAGGTAGTTTGCGTTCTGCAGTAACTTGCATTTTGAGGCATAGGTATTCTCATTCTCCCTGTAGTTCATCTGAGTTACATATCCAGGGAAAAATCAGTGCTGACCCTGTGATGTCGCAGCAATGTCACCTCTGTCAGTGGGGTAGCTCCTGATGCTTTTCCTGTGGCTTGTCACAAGCTGCTGGCTCCTCTTCTGAGGAATTACAGGGAGCAGAAACACATGCCAGTGAGTGAATGAGCTCTGCAATACAGATTGCTTCAGATAAGACCTGGCCTCGTTAGAGGACAGTGTTCTGGCTCCACCTTTTTGCCAAAGAGTAAGCCGTGGTTTAAGAACCTAGCTTTGAGGGACAGGACCTGGATGGGTTTTGTAGTGCAGTAGTAAATTTGATTTATCATCTCTGCTGGATAGCCATCCAGAACAGGTATTTGTCCAGAACCTTGTCGCCTGTGGCACTTTTTATTCTGGAGAGGTCCCATGGTTGAGCTAGCTGAGCCAATGGGTGTTTTAAGTCAGGAGTACAAGTGCTGCAAGGAAAAGAAGTCTAGGACTGCAACAGAAGGTGGGGAGGAAGGAAGGCAGTTGGTCAGTGTATAGAGTTGTATAGGGCTACATTGCTACAGATCAAAACTGTGTTGTGGTTTTTTTGGCAGAGGTTAGAAAATTTTGTTATGATTTTAATAGAAGGGAGCATTTGAATGGTGATTGGGAGGGAAAGAGTTTGCACAGTAGTGGTTTGTGCTGTGGCCAGCTCTGGTAATTTTAGTCCTCCAGTTTTAAGTGTAGCTGTGTTCACCAGTGTTCTTTTTCCATTCCTGCCCTTCCACATTTTAAGATAAGCAAGCACCTGAGCAAAACTACAAAGACAAAAGGTTTGGGAGTGTTGGAGTTCTCAGTGTTCTGCATAGCCATGATGCTCGGAAAAGAGAAGTCCTTGTGCAGTTCCTCTGCCAACTTCGTGTTTTAAATAGACACCAGGATACACAGATCAGTTCTGCTGTGCCGTAGAAGACGTTATCTTTATCCATCAGTGGCAGTTGCCTCAGGGATTTGTTGTTTGCACTGTGGCAGGGCTAAAGGCAGTGTGTGTCGTCTTCTTCCTCTGCCCCTCTGCCCTTGTGTAATTCCAAATTGCACAGCAGGTTCATGTGGTAGAGCTGTCTACTTGGCTTTGCCCTGGAGGATACTCCTGCATGTTTTGTGCCCAGCATTGTGGTTTCTTTAATGCTCTCCTATTTCCTTTCTCTTTTTTTATTTACTGAACTTGCGTGTTTTGTTTGTGTTTGTGTTTTAATTCCCTGCCATGCTAGCTCCCCCTCTCTCCACCGGGGACGGCAGCTCAGTGCTTGAAGGACGGAGGCACAGTGAGAGCAAAACACAGACTGAGTCCATGCAGTCCCAGCTTTCTCTCTGTTTCTCAGCCAGTAAGTCCAGGGGTGCAGTGCTTCACAGCATCTTTTTCCCACCCCTTCCTCCACCCTTCCCATTTCTCCTTACCTAAGATTTTTCCGGTCCTCAACTTCCTTCCAAAATTGATTGTTGATTTTTCATTTTCAGTGTTCTAGGGTAAAAAGAAATCATCTCCCTTCCTGCAAAATACCCTCCTTTGCACAATGAAATTTTCCAAACATTTCCTTCCCTTTCTGAAAAACCACCACCCCAGAACGTCATCCTAGCTAACTTCATTCCCTTGCTTTCATCTGGGTGAGATGTGGAGTTCTCTGCAGAGACACTGCCTTTTGGGGTTTCCTTGGGCAAGTCACTGCATCTCTTAGTTTTCCTTGTGGTAAATGGGGTCAGTGGTGCAGGCCTGTTTATGGAGGGGATGCATGAGACTGAATTCAGTCTCACTCGTCAGAACTTCTGAGGACCTCAGACATGGATGGTGCTCAGAAGTACCAAAGAAACAAAAACCAGTTTTTTCAGACTACTTTAAGGTGCTTTAAAAGAGAGGCTGTGGCTCCTGAAAGAGTCCAAAACATTTTTGAATCCATTATCAGGTGCTTTGAGTGAAAATCCTGGGATAATGTTAGCTCTGAAGAGCATTTGTCTGTCATGAGCTTTACCTTGTGTGTTTGTCTTGCTAGCTCAGTTAGCTGGTATCATGGCTAGTCTATGAGTTATGGTAAATTCTACCTGATATCTCCTGAATTTGCTAGCTCTGTAGAGGAGCCTGTGGCTGAAAAACTCTGAAAATGCATATGAAAAAAGCTGTTAGGTTAGAGAAAATCTAGGTGGAATTCAGAGCCTATGTCCTACACAGACATACTGTAGGACTTGCTACCTGACTATTTAAAGCGATAGTAGAAGGATCTTTATTGTGAGCTGGGAACATCTGGAGTATTTGATTCTGTTCAGGTCAGTCTAGGAAGGAAGAACCAGGCATGCCTTCTTCTGTCTCTTCCTGTCATATTTCCCTAGTTTTCTACACACAGTATCTCGTACGATGCAGCAGTTGGAGCATCTCTGTTACTTGTTTTTGAAGTAGCTCAAAGGGATGTCAGACTGCTGTTTTGTAAGGTGCAATGGGAAAGGTGTTTTGCCTAGCCAGAATGGAAGGGGAATGATCTCTTCTGAAGTCCTTTTTGCTGGGAGCTGTCCATCACTGCTCTTTTATTAATTCCTTCCTCTTGCTCATAGCAAGGCCCTGCTTGGTACACTGAGGAGTTCCAAATCACTTCTCTGCCAAGTGGGTCAGTGTTCTCCCATTTTGCTTCCCTCCAAGTTGAGATATGCGGTGATTTGGATATCCCTACTTTCTTTAACCCCATCTTGTACTTGCCCTTGTGCTGCTCTGTCACTATGACGACCACTGTTTTAGGTCGCCCTCAAACTTCCTCCAGCATTAGTGTAATTCCTGCTGTGCTTTTTGCACCAGTGCCCGGGCGGCCCCTGCCAAGCAGTGTCTGGCCAAGTGATGTGACAGAGGCAGAGGACAGGTAGAAGTTAGTGGGATGTGGATGTGTCTGTGTGCTGACTGGGGTTGGGGCTGTGTGTGTCTGTACTTCTTTGTTGGTTTTTATTTTACTTTCTAATTTTTGTCCGTTTATTATTTTAACGCTTACATTTGTTTTGCAGCTACACAATCTTGTGAAGAGAAGCTCCATGCCTGGGACAGCCCAGGGCAGACATTGGAGTTAGAGCGTGCTCGGTCGGAGCCTTTGCTAACTCCAGTAGTTCCCTTTGTACTTAACCGAGCACCGTGTAAGTTAGCTGCTGGGTAGCAGTAGTGGAGTAGTGCAACTCATGCTAGTTACCCTGGATGTAAAGTTCCCCCCTCTCTCCTCCCCTGCCCCTCATCCTATTCGTCCGAGCCGGGCTGGAGCTGGGCGCTCCGCGCCGGCGCGATCGGTCCCGGCGCGGGGCGCGGCCGCAGGAGCCGGGTGCGGAGAGCGGCGGTGGCCGCCGGGGGGCGCCACGCGCAGGGGCGGGGAGCGGGGCGCCCTCAGCCCGTCCCGCCCGCGGCCGCCGCCCCGCCCCGTCCCGCGGGGGTGACAGAAGCTGGCCCAAACTCTGCCCTGGCCGTGGGCGATGCCCGCTGAGCATGCCCGCAGCGCTCACTGGCCGGGGGTGTAGCTGCTGTTGCGAGACTGCCTCCTGGCCCCCCACAAAGTAGGGTCCATGCTCCATGACCGTGCTGGTGCATGTCGCCTCCCGCTTGTGCCTCTGCCTTGCCAGTTTGGAGGCCCTGCGGATTCATCGGGAGCGGCAGGCGCTAATGCCGTCCCCCTGGACATCCCGAGGCTCTCTGTCCTTTGGACAGAGTGGTCACCTCCCGTGTGCCGGTTCTAGCTCAGGACATGTAGTGAAAACCAGGAGACGAGCACAGTCTGATGGGATGGACTAGTGTTGAAGGACAGGCCTGATGGCACTGCATGAAGGCACCTTGGAAGGGGATGCAAATCTCCTTAGGATGAGCTAGCACACCATGACTGTGGTCTGCAGACTCCCTCACTCATCCCAAATGCAGCCTTTTCCATGGACTCCATCTTCGGGACATTGGTGGTGCATGGTTTGGAGGTCCAACAAGTAGCCCTTCTTCATGTGAAAGTAATTCCAGACAACTTGCTTGTAAGGACATTTTTCACAACAGACATATCCCACTGTGTCATTTTGACCCATTCCCCATGTACATCTTTTCACGAATGGAAGTCTATACAGCCTGCATAGCAAAACCTGCCACCTTATTGTTGTGAGCCAGATGTCTCCTATCTGAGGGGTTTCTGAGGCTGGCTCAGTAGTAAAATTCTCTTAAGTGATTTCCAGAGTGGGTAGGAACATCTTTCATAGCCAGTGAAATTGTTATCTTGGCACTCTTTGTCTGCATTTACCAATGGTGGAATGAGGTGCATAGGCAAGGGGTAGAGCAGTTCAGAGTAGCATCTTCTGGCATTTAGAATGGAATTCAGCTTCCCTGACTTGAACATCTAAAGATGGTAGGTCGGATTTAAACACCATCCCCCTAATGACAGGCATCTAAGATGCCTACGTGGGACTTCCAGAAGTCCCAATTTGTTTCAGGGCCCAAAGGGAGAACAGTCAGGGGACTGGTTCCATTTCAGACACCTATAATTTAGATGCTGAAGGGCACAAGAATGGCACTTCTAGTGGTAGGAATTGTATATTATCTGATAACATTGAAAAGAATGCTAGAGAACCTCTTAAATGCCTGTATAATGTGCAGAAGAGTATACCTACAGGTGTGGGAAGGCTGAAGTGATGTGAGGTTGTGCATATAGGTTCAGGCATAGATATGGTGCACATAGTAGTCATAGAATAGAATTGTGTTGATTAACAGACCTAATTGAAACTTTGTAAACATTATTAATTCTTGAGACCAGCATGGATGATGGAACACTGCAGAGGGGATGGGGCCTGGGCAATCTGCTGTGGGGAACCAAGAGAAGAGAGTGCAGAGGTGCTGGCCAGATGGGGGCAGAACAACAGTAGACAGACGGCCCTTGTTTTCATTCATCTTGAAGTCCAGTGTGCTGGGCTGGGTTAATGGCAACACTGTTAGAGTGCTGGAAGGAATTGTGCCATAGGGATTGGCAGAAGCTAGCTGCCTGAGGAATAGTGTGCACTCTCAGACGTAGCCATCCAACCCATCCACCCTGCTGCTGTTGTCTTTCTAGCTTGCAGAAGCCATCCCTACATGTCCCAGTTGCTTGTTTGCAGCATTCACAATAGCTGAGGTATTGATGATGGTGATAGGCAAGTTGCTGGGAGACTCTTTCCAGTTGGCTTGAGCTGTGTGGTGGCCATTTGTATATGGGCTTCACTGTGGTGAAGGTTTTCCACATCTTAGCTGCCAGACAAATACTTCACATGGGCAGAGTCACTGGCATTCATTGGTCGGACTTGCCAGAAGCAGCTCTGGCTGTCATTCAGGAGACACCTCTGATGCCTTAGACCTTTCTAGAACAAAAAAAAAGAATATGGTCTCTTTATTTCCTTTCTCCCTGCATTATGGGATCACCATTTCCCTTTCATACCACTGCCCCCCTACTCTCATGTGGATGACTGTCTTAACTGCATATCTCCAGAATGCAGGGAGCAACATCCTATGAGATCTAGACTAATGGTGCTCTACAAATTGCTTGTAGGAAGCACCCACTAGCCTCATATTTCTGCTGAACTCTTCAGCATAGCTAAATTGCTATTTCTTCTTGTTCACAGTGCGTAAGCAAGAGATCATTAAGATAACAGAGCAGCTGATAGAGGCCATCAACAATGGAGATTTTGAGGCTTATACGTAAGTAGAGATGCTTTCTGACAGGTTGTTTATCAGTTTGTGTGCAAGTGGTGCTCTGGCTCCTGGGTATGAGGAGCTGTCACGCAGTCAGGGATAGTAAAAGGTTTTATCCTTCTTAGCCTACATCAGTTAGGAGTAAGGGATGAAGTAGTAGAGCTCTAAACGAATATCAAGTTAGGTAGCAAACAGCAACAGGAGCAACAATAGGAAAATATCCTGGGTTTGTAAGAAAAGTACAGGGGAGGGCAACAAGAAGAGCAGAAAGAGAATGAAAGGCAAGTCAGTAACTTGGAAATGTATTTCATGTGAAATGTCATCTAGTTGGCTCCTTGAGTTACAATAGGGCTTACTTCTTGGAGTAGGGAGATGTAGTTACAATGGACACAGGGTTTGAGTCCAATGGCATACCAGCACTTCACTGTGTGAATAGCTCTTGGGCTCAAATGCAAACTGTAAACCTGTGCTGCTTTTCTTTGCAGAAAAATCTGTGATCCTGGCTTGACCTCATTTGAACCTGAAGCACTGGGGAACCTGGTTGAAGGAATGGATTTCCATAAGTTTTACTTTGAAAACTGTGAGTGGGTAGATTTGGTAACTCCAACACCTTTTTCTCTATTCTTCCTTTATGTCACATTTGGGGGGGAAAATTTGCCTTATTTTTACAGGTTATCAGAATAAGCAGGAACTTGATTGTGCTTGGGTTATGATGCATTCATAAAAGCCACCAGCCTTTCTGTGAAAAATCCTGTTCAGCAACAATTTCAATTGTAACCCCCACATCCCTTCACTCTAGACATATAGTCTGGTGGAAATGTTTTATACTTGGCATGGACTGCAGGAGCTTTAAAAGTTTGACTTATTGGACTTCTTACTGATATGAAAATGGAAAAAATTATCAGGTTTTGGTGGAATCAATCTGTATGTTTGGGGTAGATATACTGAATGGTCAGGCATAAAGATGTTTTTGCTTTGAGTTTTTCCTGGATGGTTTCAGGTCTCTAACACCTAATAACCTTTTACATAGATATAAGGGTCACCTTGTCAGCCTGGGCAGGAGAGAGTTGGGAGAAATGCTATCATTTATACTATGGGATTTGTCTTCCTTCCTGGATGCCTCCACAGGATAAGATAATTGAAATTTAAATCCTGAGCTGTTCAATCTATTTTATTTTGGGGGTCAGGTCAAGGTCCTTAGTATGGGCAATATGTAGTTCTCTAAGTGTGCAGAGACTTTGTCTCTCTCAACAGCCTATTATGGAGTGATTTTAACACTTCTCCGAGGTTTGTTCATATTTAATGCTGTCCTAGCTTAAAGATCTCCAGTTACTGACTCCTTTGCAACAATATTCTGTAAGTGAAAGATCTTTCCCCATAACTGAAGACACAGAAGCACTGATGTTGAAAAAGTGGCAAGTATGCTTTGCAGAGGAAGTGGAGCAAAGAGGCCAGAGGATTCCTGGCAGTAAGTGTGCAGTTCCTAAGGAGAACAACAGATGATAGGGGTAAGAATTGCTTGGATTTTGCTGAAAAAAATACAGGAGCAGTTTTTGTGGTATTCCAGAATCCAGTGGAAGATGAGTAGAATATAGAAGAGGTTGGAGAATGTGGGATGCTATTCCTTCTCAGTTGTAAAATTAATCTGATAGTTTTGCCTGTCCTGCCAGTACTGTCGAAGAACAGCAAGCCAATCCACACGACCATCCTGAACCCCCACGTCCACGTCATCGGGGAGGATGCCGCCTGCATCGCGTACATCCGCCTGACGCAGTACATCGACGGCCAAGGCCGGCCCCGCACCACGCAGTCGGAGGAGACCCGTGTCTGGCACCGCCGAGATGGCAAGTGGCTCAATGTCCACTACCACTGCTCTGGAGCTCCTGCAGCACCGCTCCAGTGAGGATCAAATACGGGTATGGACTCTCAGGGAAGGAGTATACCACACACACAGCTGAGGCCACTCTGTGTGGGAATTCAGCATTCAAGGCTGTTTAGCTGGCTGTGAGAGAGCCATATTTAGCTGTCTGTAGGCTGAAAACTTCGGCTTGTAGATGGTGTTCCTTTAAGTCCTGTACTCTGGACTCAATAGGGTTGTCTGCCACTCCTGACAAATGGAAGTGCCAGACAGCTGTTCCTAGGCGTAGGTACCCTTGTAGCAGCTGTGCTTCCTCCCAGGTGCTCAGGTCTGTGCTTGGACAATGGCTAATCTGGGGCAGAGGGGAACAGTGCTGTGCACAGGTTGGCCCTTTCACATCTACCTTTCCATGCTGGGGGTCATTTCAGAGGACTTTTTGATGATTATGTCATCTTCTAGAAAGGATATTGTAGAATCTGTACAGAACAATTTCTGTTCTGTAAGGGGTAAAGGTTTATTCATATAAATTTTACCACTGATTTTCTGATAAGCAAAAGCAATTTAATGTACCATGTTGAGAAAACTCAGAGGGGAAAAGAATCTAAACAAATAGTAATATCAGAGGATTTAAAATATCTCCCAATTAACTTGCCACAGTTCATCATTGGAAGAAACTTTGACTCTAAAATGTGTCATGAAGAAATGATTGTTGCTTGCTTCTGAAGGACATCAGATCCATTTACTTCCTCAGCATCAAGGCATTCTGGTTTATTGCCTTAGTTATTTATTTTAATTAGATGTACAAAGTCTTGCTGCATCCTTTAGTTTTACGCTGAAATATATGTCACATTCATTTTATAGACCAAAGTTTCCTAATCTCAGGACCTTTTTACTAAGTATTTTCTATTTAAGGGCAAACACAACAAATACTTACAACTGGAAGGCAACCTTTTTTTAATGTGGTCATTTAAGGATGAACCACTCAAGTATAGTTGCTGCTTGAGTCCTAGTTCTGTGAACAACTTGGTACTAAGCCAAGAGCAGTTTATATTCATGTGTTGTGAGGTATTCAACCCTACTGAAGGAATGGGAAGGAATGTGAACTATCACAAGCAAGCTGCAGAGGTCACAGATGGAATTTGAAAAGCAAAAGCCAGTTGGGGGCACCAGAAGCAGGGAAGCTTTCAAGAGAGCTGGAAAATCAGCTGAATTTCCAGAGAGTAAGACAATGAGAAGGAAAAAGCCTTTGCAGGAAAACAA
>VWZV01011457.1:0-379598 GCA_013397155.1 Irena cyanogastra | reverse complement strand
AAAAAAAAAAAAAAAACTTGCATCAGATTTCATCACAGAAATGTTGAGGGAGACATCTGTCCTGGATTTGGACGTCTGTCCTAAAAAAGATGCAGAAGAAATTATTAAATTAAAGATCAGTATGGCTCAGTGGCTATGCCTAGGACTTCTGAGGAAATTTAGGAATGGAAAGTCTGCTGCAGAAGAGGTATGTTTCTTGGCTGCAGAAATGCTGAAGCCCTCCAAAAGTATGTGCTGGAGGGTTTCTGAATACTGCAAAGCAGAAGCTATTTCCAAACCACAAAATGTTGGTTAAAACAGTATTTAAAAATACCCTGTAAACTAATAGAAGTTGAAGTATTTGCATGCATTTCTGGGTTCCGGAAGAGGTACTGACAAGCAATTACAAATGGGGTCAGTGTGGGCAGCCCCCATCTGAATGTACTGAATCATTCTGGAGTAGTGTTATCCCATGTGCAGTGAAAGCTAAGGATGAAGAATGAATGAGGTGAATAAGAATGCTTAAATAAAAATTAGTGGTTTCTTCTCACCTGGAAGGCAGAGTTCAGTTCTGGGTAAATCATCTTGAAAGGAAACTGCAGCCAGAAAAGAAGTTTGATGTTAATCAGACTGTTCTGTGTAAGGAGAGAGTGGGAACCAAGAAGGGAGAAGACTTACAAGGGAGATTCTACAAAGACTTGCAGACTAAGAAATGTTAGAAAGAAGGGTTTGGTTGTATTTTCATGACAGGATAATGCTAAACAGATGTGAAAAAAAACCCAGACTTAAAACTGATCAAAATAAATCCAGTAATTTGGCACATGAGGGTTAACTAGGAAGGGCCTTTGCTAAAAGCAGTCACTAGGGCTACAATTTCACAAAACTGCAGAGGAGCTCATACATTTGTTTAAATATTAAGAAAGTTCAGAGACAAAATTACTGAAGATTTGAAAAAAAAAAACCTAAGAAAAATATAATTATCCTTCGGTTCAAGGCAAAAGCAAATGGAGAGTGAGGCAGAAAATGTTCCTTAGGACCAGAGCCTTTGAGCTCCCCTTAGGAAACTTCTTCAGTTTCTGGGTCATGGCTATGAAAGAGTGGGCCCAGGGCTGCTCCAAAGCAGCACGTAATACATTTTAGCAATTAGTTAATTTTCATTGGCACGCTCAGCCACCTGGAAGGGGAATTGAGTGCCTTTAACTTTAGAGCTCTCCTCATGAGCCCCAGCTTGTCTTGTGTTAGGGGTTTCTACCTCCACCAAATAATAAGCCTGTAGAAAATGTGGGTTTTTAATTGTGTACAGCTAATGTATGGCTTTATTTCCTTCCATCTTCCATCCTGTTCTCCTCTCTCCTTTGTGGGTGGACACTACCTCTTCCTGACTGCAGCAACTTGTGGAGATACTCAGCTGGAGGGCAATGTCTTCTTAGCAAGCAGCTCTGGAGTGCCTCAGTGACAGCAACGGTCATGTCTGTTTTGACGTTAAACAAATAAATACAAATTACAAACAGGCAGCAGCCAAATGCACGAAACCCTGCATGCATCTGATGCTCCGGGCACTGCCTTTCTGTTATTTTCCATGGATCCATCGTGTCTGTTTCTGCTGTACGAAGGTGTTTTTAAATCTAAAAAAAAAGACATGTTGTTTGTATAAAATAATAAAAAACAGGAATAATGCTAAATAAATGACAGATTATCCAACATGCCCCCTCCCCCAGGGCTGAGAAAGTGGCAATAGCCGGAACATCTTTCAGAAATGAAGTGAGGGGGAAAGCAAAAGTGAAGGAGAGAAAGAGAAAGGGAGAGCAAGAAAGGAGGCGGCTTGAACAGCGCATGGCTGAACTGTGCTCCGCAAAGCGATGGTGGAAGTTAATACGGCATTCGGGCTGTGCTGCAACTACACTCAGTGAGAGGTGGCAAGGAGACCCCAGAGGAGCCAGTGTGAAGACTGGGGTTCAAGAGAGAGGAGGTGCTTCTCTTCCTGTTGCCCAGCAGTCTGACTTCAGCCTGTTTCTTCTTCGATTTCTGCACAGCAAGAATGCTATGGTGACCTGGTTGCTCAGCTGCTGGATCCCAAAACAGACTTTTCTTTTTCTTTTCTTTTTTTTTTTTTTTTTTTTTTTTTTTTTTTTTTTTTTTTTAATTAAGAAATAAAACAAAATGGAATGCTGATTTAAAACTAAAGATGGAAGTAGGGATTTAAAAATGGGTTTAAGTAACCCATTATTAACCCAATTAATTAACTTGAATAGAAGCTCGCTCTTTAGTGATACTGGTTTTAGAAACAGCCACTACCTGGACAAACATGGAGTTTTGAAGCCAGCTTATTTAATTTAACAAAATAAAAAAACATTTCATTAAGAGCAGAGATTTTAGAGGAAGAGGGTATTTGTATGGGATTTTCTATTTTTTTTTCTTTTTAGTAGCATAGTTGGGATCCACAGTGCTGCAGAACACATGTTCCTTAGGAAGCAGACAAAAAACTTAGTGTTATGTTCTTCATGAAAACTTGCACATACACTCCTATATGAGGCATAAATAGTGTGTGTTTTTTATACTGAAATATATGCACCCGTAGAATTAAAGGGGTTACCTGGCCTCCTATTTGATTGTTGGTCTCCAGTAAAATAGCAGTGGGAGCCAGCAGCCCCAGCCAGGTGCTTCTCCCCACCACTAACCCATCTGATGTTTGTAAGTGTCATGTTTCCTAGTGTTTATTTGGGTAATTTTTCTATTTTTTACAGTGATGTTGTAACACAGAAAACTATCAGATCAGAACCTCAAAAGCTGTAGCTGAAGGAATCCAGGCCACCCCCCACCCCATGTTGCCTCTGGGTGTTAGAGGATACGTCATGAAGCAGAGGGGAAGGGGAATGAGCAGTGATCTGATGTTCGTCCTTTGGGCCAATTCATCTTCCTTTCTTTTCTTTGCTGCAAAAGGAGTTCAGTTCCTTTATTCATTGGGTGGGAGATATGAAAGTGTTTTCTTGACCTTACCAAGGAGGGAGCCTAGCCCCAGGAAGAAAATGGCCTTTCTGCCATCAGGCAGACCTGATGGGTTTTGTCTTGACCAAGGTAAGGCATCACTTGCAGAAGTTGGAATGGGCTTTTACCTGAATTTATCTACCCCTATTTATCATTTTTTGGATCTCTAAAGGGAGTTAAAATGATTGCCTTGACAGTATACTAAGTGTGTGGCAATCTTTTAGCAGATTACAGAAGAGAAGAAAGACAATTTGGAATTTTAATCCTTATTCAATAAAATGCAGAAAATAAAAGCTGTTGCACGAAGTGGAGCTGTCACTTTGCAGCAGTTAGCGCTCTGCTCCCTTTGTTGGAGAGGTGCTATCCCACACCAGGATTAGATCAGCTAACCACTGATGAAGGAAAAGACCATCCACACTTCCCAGGTTTGTTTGAGCAAACATCCTTTTCTTCCTCCCTCTGTTATCCCAGGGGAGGAGTGAGGAGGGGGATTGAACCGATGAGGGGGCAAACACTAGATTTTATTATTACAGAACATTTTTAAGACAGTGGCTGAGGTGGAAAAGTAAAAAGCCTTGATATTTCATTCAGAAAAATTTTTAAGCCACAAAGAGAGCAAACAGATTACAATTATACCACTTAAAAAAGATAAATACAAAACGTTATGCATGCCTTCTTTCGGTCTGATCTTCCTTGTCTCTTTACCTGATGATTATTAGTAGTTAAAAAAGAGAACCCTCTGTATTAAGTATATGCATCTTTCAGAGAAAATTTTAAAAGAACAGAACTGTTGGGTTTTTTTTTGTTTTTGCACAGTCTTGGAGACAAACTCGTTTGGATTTTTTTTTTGTTTTGTTTCCTTTTAAGTTAATGAGAACCGTAGCTTGGTATGGCCATTATCAAACACAGCTGTACACCTTTAGCATTCTTAATGTTCTCTTATGGGGCTAATGTAAGCATCTATATAATATATATTATAAATATCACATTTTAAACAGGAAATGGAAGGCATTTGATGCAGAATTTTTGCATGATATAGAAATAATTAAAGTTAGCTAGTGTTTGTTTGTTTGGTCTGAATGTTGGTAGAACCTTCATAGCTTTGTTACAATGAAACCTTGAACTGAAGATATTTAATAAAATAACATTTAAACAGTGTAAAGTTTGGAGTGTCACATTATTCTCCTAAACCATGGAAGAACATGAAATTGGTACTTCTGGGATAAGAATCAATTGACAGAGGAGGTTTTTTTATTCCTGTATAATTTAAAAATGTAATATTTAAAAAGTTAAGTGGTACCATACCTAAAAGGGGGGAAGGGGAGAATAGTAGCATTAAAAACAAAAAGACTACAGAACTGTTAAAATGACCTTTATGGCATTTCCCTGACAGACTAGGGAGAATAGGGAAATTCTGCTTTTGTTCCCAACAGCCTGATCCTTGGAAAATCTGTGCTGTTACTTCCTTTCCTGGTCTTTGTTTTCCTCACCAATATTTAAGCTTCTCCTTGTGCGAGAAACTGTCTTGCCATTTGGTTTGCGTGATGTAAACATGCTGATCTCAAGTTGTGTGACTTAGTTATTTGTCAGCTAGTGTATTTTGTGTCCCAGCTGGGATGCTCTTGCAGAGGCACAGAACTTGTCAGGTCTAGTAGCGTAAGCATCAATTCTTAAGAAGTTAAAAGTTAGTTGGATTTAAGTTGTTTTGTTTTTATACTGCCTCTTGTTGTTAGCATTTCATGTCTTAGTATTGGCATTTCACATATGCCCCATTAAGTAGGCTTTGTTCCCCTCAGGCCTTTGCTGCTTTGCCATTTCTCTTTATTTCCCACCTTGCAGATCTCACCTGCTCTTGAGGGCAGGTGGCTGCAGTAGGTGCTGCCCTCACCCTCTGCTGAGCCCCTGCCCAGCACGAGCGTGTGGGACAGAGACGCTCAGGAGCTTCTCCGCGTCTGTGCTACCCATTGTTGGCCTTGTGTCTGGCACAGTTACTGCTGGGATTGTGTGGGGGACACACATCTCATTTTGGCACTGGCTGCAGCAAGGGCTAAGGGGCTCTAGGCAGCACGTGACCTCCCATTTGGCAGGCTTGGCTGGACTCCATTACCCTGAACTCTTGCCAGGTGTGTCTGGGAAGCGCAGCAAAGAGAAGCGGGTGGCTTCCCCTTATCACTGAAAGCGACTTCATTGTGCTTAATCCCCTTTAACTGCAGCAATTACCCAGTAAATGGGTGTCAGCTGTTGCTGCTTAAAGAGATTATTACTTTTGCTGCGTGATGAAACAGGAGGAAAAAATCGTCCTTAGTGTTTAAAGGGAGAAGGTAGGAGTTTTACAGTCCATTTTACTGGGGCTGGAGGCAATCTGTTTGTGCCCAGAAGAAATGGCTCCTGCTATTTCGGGAGTAAAGAGATGTTCTGCTCTCATTTCTGACATATGAGGCAGGAGCACTGATCAGGTATGGTTTCTCCTGAAGCAGTTAATCCTGTCTTAATGATCTTTGAAGACATGTTGCAGTATGTGCCGATAAGCACTAGGAAGGTACTCATAAAATTAGTGATGATATCCCATGTTTTTAGTAGCTCTTTTAACCAGGATAAGAGTAATTTAAACACTTGTTGAAAGTGAAATAGTGAAAGAATATTTACTGTAGCATATTTATGGGGCCTGCTTTATATCTTATGTTTTAGCTGACAGCAGAGATTGGGAATGGTATTTCCCTGAACTATAATAGTTCCAGTACTGAGCTATCAAACAGGGATATTCCCAGAACCTTACTTCCCAGTATGCTATAGCTGGTTAAAATATGTTCATCCTATTAGATGAAGTTTTGCCATCTTCCTGCCAAAGATGAATTTCTGAGCATGACTTTTTAAGTTCCCTCTCAATTTATGCACATGCATAATTGTATACATAGGTGGATTACTCTGTGGGAGACCTGTAATTCATGGTAGCTTTTACTTATGCCCAAGTAGATTTCCTTTTAAACTAGGATTGCTCTGCTCTCATTTGCTGGGCTAGTGGCACAAAGGCCTGGGAGGATGCTCCTATGCTTATAGTATCTAAGAGATGTGGGGAGAAGCATGAGAAGAACTGCACCCTCAATGTCAATATCCTGTCCATTTTATTATGAAAATTGTTGCCTCTTACATATGTGTAATTGAGAATGTAAAAAAACAAACCGATCATTTGACTAATGATTGGATTTGTGGTCTGGTTTTGGGTTTGCTATGGCTTTGCAGGGTGACTGCAGATAAGCCAGCTGTGTGCTCTGTGCTTCAGCTTTCCCATTTGTCTATGCATATGATAAGCCTGACCTCTGTAGAAACCACTGTAAGAGACTGATGAACAGTGCTGTAGAGAAGCTAGGTGGTATTGCTGCTACACATCACAGATGATTTTTTTTTTTGCCTGAGAATTTGAAAGGTTTGGGACTGCAGATTAATGCACCTGGAATGCTTGTTTATTTGGGTTTGGTATACATTTATTTAAGGGTAGAGAAAAGTGATCCTTTGGGCGCACTTAAAGCGGCTTGAGTGGAGGATTATGAATTTTTCCCTTGAGATCCTTAGTGCCTCCTCACCTGCCAGAATGTCCTCTTTGCCTGCTGGTAAGGAATAGGAATTTACTGGTTGGTGTGTAGTACTCTGAAGAATTTAAGCCCATTTCTTACGTATTTAACAAGTATTAGAAAACAAAAATGCATATGTTCTTGGTTTTTAAGGCAGAGTGGCTACAAGGAAAGGATGGATATAATTAAGCTAATAAAATCTCATTCTGAAAGTTTCTTGTGCTAGGACAATCTTCTAAAGCACTGGTGGATGGGGGAAAGAGAAAGGTGGTTGTGCCTAATCTGTTGCAATTTATATAATTTTACTGTAATTATCCATGAATGGATGGGCAGGATGACATTTATTCACAGAAAATAATTTTGTTAATACATCATATGACTGCATGTTGGCAGACTTGGGATTTGGCCAGTACTTGCAATGAAATACTGTCTCATCATGGTTTATTTCTCCTTCACGCTTCTGTGGGAAAGAGTAGTGCTCATACCAACAGAGGACAGCCTGCAAAAATGGCACCAGGGCTCTGCTTCAGAGGCTTGTTTAGATTGGAATGTGCTATAGGTTACGTCAATAGTCAGAGCAGTGCTACTGCTGTATGGCTCTTCCTGGTCCAGAAAGTGTTTGTTTGTTTGTTTCTTACTACATGTCTAGAAGTTCAAAATAAACTGAAAAAATTACTTATACAAAAAAGATATGTTCTACTAAAGTGACACTTGAAATTCATTGCTTTAGATGTAGCATATTTTTCTTCTATAAAAAAGGCCCAAACTTGGCATAGATAGTTTTAAATGTTTTTAAGAATTGTAAACAGATTTCAGTCTTGTTCATTCCAAAACAGTATTAATGCTGAACTTGTTTTATATATGGTAAATTAGCAAATTTTAACACCTTCTAATCTGTTACAATATGTGTAAAAATCTTCCATACCTATTGCAAAGACTATATTGAGCTCAACAGAAACAGCAAGACTTTTAATCTTCTACTTCAACTTTCCCTTTAGGAAGAAACAGGCCTGAGCCATTAAATGGAATATCCAGGGAAAGATGGTTTATGTAACCTTAAGAAATAGAAATTGCTTCAGTGAAGTGTGATGTTACCAGGGATAGCACATCCTAAGTGAGGTAGGCACAGAGCAAGATGATAACCTGGAAGATGGGAGTCATAAAGCCAAGCACTCAGAGTGGTTTGGAGTGTGAGGAAGAGCACGGAGATGCAAGATGGGGTTGAAGGTGTCTTGCAAGTGAGTAGAGGAAGTTACATATGGGGTAGCTAGAAAGGCATTGAGGACACTGGGATGGAGAGTTGTTTTGAGGTGAAATGAGAAGGAAAGCAGGTGAATTCTGTGCTGGTGGTTTGGAGAGATGGGGCATATTTTGGGGTAGTTTCTTCTGTGGCACATTTAACTGAAGTCTTAAGCTGATACTCTTGCACTGGTATAGCAAACTATAGTGTACAACATACCCTCTTGTCACTGATTTATCTCCCTCACTGTAACTGAGATAGGTTGGACTGAGGAAGAAAAATACCTTTTTTTTTAAAACCTGAACATCAAATTGTACTTTGAAATGGTAAATCCTATTGCACAGAATGTAGTACTGGACAATAAATGCTACAAGCACATGACACAAAGTTCTGAGCTGTCACATACTCCCTCTGTTGGCTCAGATTTGATCAGCTGCTTTGGAAAGTGCAGTGTCTGTCGTAGACTGGGCATCACCTGTTGCTGCCACACTAGCTTTGGGATGGCTGCAGGCAGGGGGACGATATTAATGTGATATGAGCACAGTGGCACGTGTTTGGATTAACTCAACAGAAATGCAATCACGTGTTAAAATACGTGCTGCTGGGTATTTTGGCAGCGCAGACCTGTATGATGGGACTGCAGGTGGTGGGAGCAGCTGCCTCATCCACCTCTGCTGAAGAGGAGGTGCTGTCAGCCAGAGGCAGAACAGGCTTTTGAAGCATGCTAAAATATGCTTGTTCATAGCTTTGTCTGCTTTTCTTCAGTTATTTGATTCACCTGCTTAACAGGCTTGACCAGAAGTCTGGTCAGTGCTTCAGGTGCCAATTGATAAGGTGAAGATTAAAAACCCTCTATAAAAGTGTCCGTAAACCATGACTTTTGAGCTTTTTAAACTTTTCAACAGAGGAGCAGTGCAGGCTTCTGTACAGCAACTCTACATATTGCATTGCGTTTTTGAGGGTTTTCTGAGAATTATTCACAAAGTGCCAGCAATCTCCTGACAGCAGAATGGGAAGCAGTACTTTGCCAACATGAGGCCTTGTTTCCTGAGCACCTGCTCTCCCTTTACTTGCTCCTCTTCTGTCGCTTTTGACTGCTCCAGGTCCCAGTCGTGTTAACCTGTCCCAAATGCTCGCTCTCTGCAGTGCAGTGGTTTCTTTCTCCACAGCAGATCCAAAAGCAGGACCGTGTAATAGCACTTCCAGACTACTGTCCACTCCTCCAGCCTCCCCTGAGAATAAATGTTTCTGTGATGTGGCTTCACATCCCATTCTGTCTTCCTACTACAATTTCGTCCACCTCTAACGGTGCAAATTGCACCGTGCGTGTTTGTATTTCTCGGGAGGCTGCTGCCGGCGATGTCACAACAGTGTCAATCCCTGCCTATTGCTTTCCTGGGCATCCCACGCCTTCCGCGCTGCCGGGAGCGCGGCGGCCGCAACCGTGCCGGGCNGGGCTGGGGGAAGTTGTGCCGGCCGGGGGCGATGGTCACGGGTGGGGGCGGTCTGTGAGGGGCGGCCGGAGCGTGGGAGGAGGCGGGGGGGGCCGGGCCGGAGCGGGCGGTGCGGAGGGCGCTGCCCCCCGCCCCAGAGCCACCTGTGCGGCCAGGGGACCCCGCCGGGAGCCCATTCCGGGGGGCCTGTGCCCCAGCATGGTGCTCCGTTGCCGGCCGTGTCTGGGGCCGAAGGTTTCGCAGCCCTGCCCGGCTGCTTTTGTCGGATGCTGGGCCCCCGACACGCGGCTGGGAGCGGCAGCCCCTGCCCCATCGCGGCTGCCGCCCCTCGGAGCCCCCTGTGCTCCGGCCGCCGCCGCGGAGCGGGGTCCTGGGCCGGAGCTCGCTCCCGGCCTCACTCCAGCTTTGTTTACCCCACGGCGTCGTGTTGTGGGCGGCGAGGTTGCTGAGTACGGCGGGACCGGCGCCCGAGTAGTCGACATGCACCGGGGCAGGGGATGCTCCTGTCCCCGTGGCGAGGCTGCGGCTGCACTGCCCGTGCTGCACACGCTGCTCCCTGGGGGCTGCGCTCAGAGCAGGCCAACCGTGGGTACAGTTGTGGTATTAGAGAGACATAAGAAAAATTACATAGAGAAAGCTGATGGAACGTGAGGAGTCATTCCTGTAGTATTTCCCATCATATTTTAGTTGTTAGGACATTTTTGCAGAGATAAAGTGATAAATAAAAGCATGAGACATCCCTGTTTGTTTATGCAAGAGCGAGTAAACTGTGTTGCCTGAATTAGAAGTGAGCGAATGTCAGACCTCTGAATTCAGCCACAAGTTATGCTACTCCACACTGGGATCCTTTGTGACCAATTTTGCCAAACAAATATTCAGAGTTGTTAATTGTATGTGCGTTTCTCATTGGGAAATGTAACTTTGTCCTTTGTGGTAGAGGTAAACTAGAAACTTCTGATGAATTGTTCAGGTTATGTGCAGTCAATTACTTGACTGCACATCCGGAAATTTTGGATGATGGTATGGGGGGGCCACATCAGATACAAAAGCACCCAAAGAGCCAGAAAAAAACTAGAAGCTTAGCATCAGCCCCCAGAGTTTATTGGTCTGAGTACCCACATGTGCTGACATTGCCCATGTAAGCTGGCTCTGCACCTGGACAGTGATCCCAAAGCCAAGCCCTGTAAAACTGCTGCACAAAGACACCTGAGGTGCTCTGTCCACAGTGGGTTTGTGCAGTGTTTCTGTATTGGGCTTCTCAGTGCAGCTGTTTTCATGACACTGAGATCACTGATCTGCTGACAGAATAGACACAGAAAGGCATTTTAGTTTGTTCTTCACTCTGCACAAAAGTGCTTGTGATGTGTTGAGATTGTTGGTTCTGAAAGCAGCCTGACTCCAGCAGACCAGTTTTGAGCCAGTGGAAAATCTCTGTGCTTAAATCTGGCTACCAGCATAAAATGGTCTAAAAACTTTCTGCTGTCAGTAGCTGTGAACAAGTTATTATCTTGTCCAATTGCTGCTTTCTTCTTAAATTTTTCTTCCTTATCCCGAATTCCTCTTTTTGTTTGTTCTTCCCTTTTAATTTTTGTTCTCCTCTAAGCCCATGGTACTGTTTTCCTTGTTGCTTCTTGAACATGGTTTCCTAATGGTCTTCTCTTACTCTGTTTAACTATTTTTCAGCCTTTGTAAAACTGCTTTTTTGTATGTATATATGAACTGTGAAGAACTGGAATTTTCAAAAATGGTGCATCTTAGAATGAGCTGAGGGCAAGGACACAGAGCAGGAGTAGTGGTACATCTGTCCATATAAAATTTTTTGCTCCAGTTGCAAAAATGACTTTTGCTTGTGGGTATGGGCTCTCAGAATGGAGAGTGGAGGCCAATCTGGCAGCAAAATGAGATACAGAAAAATTGAGAGTCAGTGTTTTGAAGTATGGTATAATATGTATGATTGTTTATCAGGACATGAGTGCATGCTCAGGCAAGCTGTGTCTCCCAGCAGCATCTGGTAGTGCAGTCATGTTGCATGGATGCTGCATGGATTTTGCATAAAGCATGTTTCACTGTTGTGCTTAACCTTCAGTCTGATCTGCATCAGAATTCATGTAGGGAGCTGGTAAAAATTGTTTGAGCCTATTTTTGTATTTACATTTATAATTCCATGTTTGTTTGTTTGTTTTTAAAAATGGGGGAAGGGGAAATAACCAAATGCAGCTGAGATTTCGATGTGTCCTGAGCCACAGCCTATCTCCCCATCACCGAGCCTTGTTTCAGAGGACTGAATGACTGTCTCAGATCTCTCCGTGGTATATCTGGAATATGTGGTGATTCTCTGAGCAAAGCTGCACAGATAAGATAATCCATTTCATTTTAATTGGCAGAGTTGTTTACACATGATCTCTTGCTCATTTTCCTCTTCTAAAGGAATGCATATCCATCCCTGATTACAGCTCAGGTCAAAATCCCTCAGCACTTGTAGCAAATCTCCTTTAATTGGTCTCATTTAGCTCTCATAAGGTTGTGTTTTAATTCTCGCTCTTCCGAATCCTTTTCCCCAGTCTGTAATGTAATTTATTACAGGATATTTTATAGACAAGGCAGCAGCCTCTGGCTGTCAGCAGCCTTTGCGGTGTATCAAATTTCCAGCTCAACAGGCAGCTGCAGTGGAGTTTGTGGGTGTAAGGCAGTGATGCTGCAGCAGCAGCAGCACACGGGCAGTCAGTGGTGGCGGCACTGGGCATGAGTGCAGGGTTTGTCCTGGATTCTGGAGATAATTGGGATGAATGCTCCTGTTTGCTCTCTCTGCTTCTCTAGTCTTATTCTTGCTTTGCTGATGCAGGGGTCTTTGAGTTCAGTTTTTTCCTTTCTAGCTGTCTTCCCCATCTCTTTGTTTCAAGTTGCTGCTGTTTTCTGATGACGGGCTTTGAGCAGCACAGAAGTGGAGAAAAGCTAGTACTGGGAGTGTATTTTTAAAAGGCCCAAAGCAACATTAGCTCTCTTCAGAAAATTCCCTATGACTTTGCTGAACACAGTTGCTTTGGTTAATTGAACATAATGCAAAGAGGTGAAACTCTGTGTTTCATTATGCCTGTGCTGAGGTGCTTTACCTCTGGCCTGTAACAGCACAGTCTGCAGGCGCCCATGCGCTGGTACACCTCCTGCGTGATCTCGGGCCATTCTGACAGCAGCTCTGAAAGTCTCCAAGTCTGAGTTTTGTTTTTCTTTTTTTTTTTTTGAGCTGTGTCTTCTGCCTTTACACTGGCAATTTTCACACTACAGTAGAATCAGAAGGGATCGTGTGCCTCTGCTTCAGCTGCTGGAGATGGCAGACTGTGTGGTGCATCAGTGAAGGTACAGACAGACCTTTTGCTTTGCTGATCATCGCGCTCTGGGAGCAGGAATCTCCAGTAGAGCTGCGGAGCGCAGTTATATCTTAAATCACCACTGAAAGATTTAGTGGAGTGTGCAGATGACAGCCCTACCTGTTCCTCCTGCATAGTGATATTTGAAGGTCTTTGTCCTCTGGCAGTTGCTGTTTGAGAATTGTTTTTTGATGTAGACCCATATCCTGAAAGGAAATTATATAGATCACTGGACTCAATCCATATGTGCTCTGTTAAAAATGCAGTAGAACTCTCTAGATGTGAGTGATGAATTAATCTTCTGCACCAGGAAGATACCCGCCATCACATTCTTGCCTGCTCTAGTATTTTTTAGTAAGCTGGCTGATTTAGCAGTGAATGTGAGGGTTTTGGTAAGATTGTAAGTGCAGTTTGGACCTTCTCAAAATATTTATGCCTTATGCTGGGCAGTGTAACAAGATCTGTTTTCACAGAAGTGGGATTTGCTGTTTGCTTGTTTGCTAAAGCTGCCCAAACTCTTCAAACAAGGAGAAGGGATGGGCACACGGTCTCTCTGTATAGACTCAGCCTGCTTCTAAATCTGTCAAGTGAAATGAGTAGCGCAAAATAAGAAAGGGCAGCTTCATGCAGCACTTGCTTATGTACTAGCAACACCAAGAAGGTGTTTGGAAATACCTGTCTCTTCCAAATGTGTTTGTAGCTGTGTGTAACCGCAGCTGTTCTTTCTGCTGGTGTTGCAGATGTGGAGTGTCAACAATGCATGCAACTCTTCTCAGTTTGAAATGTTACCGCCTTAACTTAGTCTGTGATAGTGCCTTCTTCTTTCCATTAAGTGAATTTTATATTTGTCATCACATACAGCTTTTGAAGTTATGCGTTAAAAGTAACAGTGATCAGATACCACTGTTCATATTTTTTTTTCTCCAAGATCAAGGGAGATGGAAAAAGGAGAGATACATTCTGTGCTTTGTTCAGTGTACAGGACTTTTGCAGGTCCTAGTGCTGGTAGTCCCTGTGCTTTGGGTGTCTCACACTGGACTTAACATCTACAGCATTTTGTCACGTGTTTTGAGTGTGGAATGGAAATGAGGGAGTGTGGGATACAGTTGTGCTGCACTAGTACTGATCTGTTTTCTCTCAACACTGCAGTACATTATTCTGAATTCTTTTTTTTTTCCCTTTAGAAATATCTCCATTAGTAGAAAAGATTGTCCAGGGTATTCTCTGTAAAGAAAGGGACAGCAGAATCTGTCCCCTCCTCTCCTACCTTCCCATCCCACTACAGTAGCTCATAAGAGGAGGATGCCTCCTCAGGGAGAGTTTCCACAGTGGGGGAGAGAGTAGGTCATAAAGCTGCATGTGTTAGATGGCACACCAACAAGTCATAGCCCTCTCCAGGGTCAGGAATCACTGCTGATTTTATTTGTTGATGTATGTTTTTTCTCTGTATTCAGTTGTTGGATTGGGAGCTGGGTTTGCATAACTGATGGAAGAGGAAAGGAGGAAAGAGGAACAGCAAAATGACAATTTTATCCCTACTTAATCTCTTTTTGCTGTTCTGGTCTGCCATCTGGTCAGTCTCTTTGAAAGCATACAACCCCAGCACCCTGTCCTTACTCTTCTCTTTGTTTCTCCAGTCTCCTACTTCCTTCAGATCTGCATTAGGAACTCTCCAAGAATATTATGCTCCTCTGGGTAGTTTGTGTTGGGAGACTCCTGTGTCAGGACCATTAGGTTAGGTGATGGAGCAACTTGTTTTCCTTTGATCGTGTTTAGTTTTACAGTTCCAGATGATTCCATTAGCCCAATATTTTATTGGTCTTGAAGACTGTCTCTAATTAATGCTAATTTGCTTGGCAGTACTTCTGAAGTAAAATCAAACTTGCACGTGGGTTTTTAGAGCTCTTCAACTGATCTTAACTCTTACATTTTCAATCACTTTGGTATTAATTCCTCCTAGGAAACAGTGGAATGATAGGCCTTAGCTGTGCTACATTGTGAGTAGTAGAGCTCAATTTAGAAAAGCAGAGAAACCTGAGATTTACTTCAGAAAGGTTAGAAGAACCACAGAACATTTAAAAATGCCTGTTTTTGTTTTAAGAACCTCTTACTGAATGACTTTGCATTAGCTCTTCAGCCCTTACTGGTGCTTTAGAGTGAATGGAAAATTTTGTGTCACAAAGGACTTTTAAAACAGTCAGATCTGGCTTCTCTTGGATGATGAGAGTTGGACTCATCTGATTACATGTGAAGATACAGTATGTAAATACAGCTCAATTGTCCATATCTGAGCCAGGCACTCTAAGTTCCCTTTATGTTAAGGGTGTGTTAGGGCACTCTTCATTTCTAAATCTACACTAAAGTAGATGTCCCTATTTGTTGAGGTGAATCACTTGCTGGCAGTTCTTTTTTGTTTTTCCACTGAATATATTAAAAACTGAGAATGCCAGTCTAGATGTAGAGAATGTCAGCAGGATAAGTATCTGAGCAGAAGCTCAGTTGAACACCTTCCAGAGTGACAACTAACTTGCTCCTAATCCTGGATTTCTTTTCAGTGTAGCATTTTTAATATCTTCACTATTAATTACTTAAATTTGTCTCTTCTTAACTACCTTTCCCATATTCAGATAATTTTTACTGTACATTTTTCTTTTTAAGCTAATGCTGATATGGGGATTCTGTGCCACTCACACTTTATTCTGAAAGCTTTTGCAAGTGCTGACTGTTATGGCTTGTTCTGCGGCTGTTGGTTGTATTTGCCCTTGCCTCTGTGGTTAAGTTGTTCAACAGCCAGAATTCCATTGTAAGGGATAGCCAGGACGTTACTGTGGTCCTGGACAGCCATGCCTGTCCCAGAGAAGTCAGACCAAATCATGGGTGGGGCTTTCATTCAAAATCTAACTGCAGAGATTGTAGTTGACTCTAAGCAAGGAGAATGTCAAAATGTCAGGTACTAGCCAATGATTTTTTTTCTGTAAAGAGACCGGTTTCTCTCCTGCACAGTGAGTTTTGCACTGCTGGAAGCTTAACTTTTGTTCAGATGGAGAGGTCAGGTTTGGAGTGGCCCAGCCCACTGCAAATTGCACAACAGAGATTAATAATGTAATTTCACAGCAAGTTGAATACCTCTTAATGTTTAATGGCCCAAGATGAACGAGGAGCACAGCAAGACTGGGAACTCCTGTGCAATTTAATAAAAGGCAGAAATTTCAGTGAAGAAAAGTTTGATGTTTTGGCTGACTTCTTAAAATGTCATCCTTTTGAATCTATCATTACCCGTGTTTTGTTTGTATTTCTTTTCTGAACATCACCTGTGTGTAGGTCAGTTTCAAGCATAGATATGTCTTTTAAGTGGCATCCTTTGTCTCAGCAATGGAGCTACAGAACTGAAATCGTCATCACCTCACTGTTGGAAAACTCCTTGTCCTCCAGTTATTGAGGGCTGCAGAGGTATTAAAAACAGCGGACAGAAACTAGTGTAGACATTGCATTGATCAACACAGAGTGTCTGTGCGTGAGGACTGCTGCAGCTCCCTGTTTCATCAGCTGTGTGAATCCATTTTCAGGAGAACGATGTGAACTATTGTAGTGTTAAACCTGCTTTTTCAGTAGGATAAAGTGGGATCCTGGCCCAGTCCAGCAGTTGTGAAGAGGCATATTTGTTTCAGCATTGAAGCCTGCCATAAATTGCTAGTCTCCATGTCTGATCTATTGTCCAGAACAGCTCTGAAACATTCACCTTTCCCCTGCCCCCCATTTTGGTTACAAATAATGTATTTAATTTGTTACTTGTAATTTCATTGTTTTTATTTTTAATTAAATGCTCTGGATTCATTCAGTGATACTGAAGCTCAAAATGTATATGCTTTGCTTTGGCTGAGTCATAATCATCTTCCTCATAAGCAGACATCTGTGCCTGTCTCCTGATTTAGTTTTGTCTGGAGACTTCCGTCCATATCCTTCCTTTATGTTCCTTTTTCTGATCTGGTCACTTCTATCAAAGCATGATGTGAATAAGCCTGCTTTCCTGAGTCAAGGCTACCATGAAAATGTGCTGTTATCATGTGCTCGCATCTATATTTTAGTATCCTGTAACTGTGCGGGGAACAGGGTGTGTTTCCATGGCCCAAGTTCACATAAACAGATAAACACTAAGCTTTCTGCAGGAAAACTTGCTTTGCCTCAAACAAAATATTGATGTTTGCCTTTCCTAGCATTACTTATAAATACAAATTCCTCCCTAACCACACGCAATGCTACAGTGCCTGTGGTAGCAGGCAGAGCTTGAAAATTCTTTTTAGTCTTGTGTTGTGTATGTGGGCAGGTTAAGAGCAAACTGGTGTTCAGGGGTTGTCATAATTGCAGTTGGTGTTGAACATAAGGTTTCTCTGAATTTGTTAACTCTTGCATGTAGTAGAGCTATGGTATAATTATTTTTGTGTTAGTTCTAGTATTTTCCTATTCCTAAATGAAAACAGGGTGAATGCCCTTTGAACACACTCCTCTTGGTTGCATTTAAACTGATACTACCGCTGAGGAAAGCAATCCAATCCTATAGTGACGCTTCTCTGTATTGGCGCAAGAACTCAGCAAGGAGGATCAGGAAACTCATGTGGAAATTAGAACAACAGAACAAAACAAATCTCCTTTTTTGCTATGTTACCATTCTCCAGAAGGGAAGATGTTACTTATATCAGTAAGAAACCCAGTCAGGCTCAAATGCTCTTGTTGTGGCACACCACAAAGTACCTTGAGGATAAGATGAATTGATGGCATGCTAGGGCAGCTGTCTTTGGAGGAGAGGAGTGACCACCTAAAGACACGCCAGATGAGCTCCTCAGTACAGTTTCACATGGTGTAAGCTGAGGAGGAGTCTTGTGCTACTTCTCTCTGCATCAGTCCTGCAAAGTTTTTAAATCTAGGTTAGCCTTAACTAACAGTGGTCATGAGAAAGTCTGAACCAAGCAGCATGATAAGAGCCAAGCTGCATGCCCAGCAGACTGAGAGCCAGTAACTGCAGTCTTTTATTGCTGACTGTTCTTTTCTACTTCTAATTGGACACTGGATTAATTTTTATATCACTGATTTCTTGTAAGGGGTAAGGTTGAAGAATAGCAATAGTAGTTTCTGAAGAAAATGGATCTTGAGGAAGAGCAAAGTAGTAATTTTGATCATGGTAGAGACCAGCCCTGAGTTCACAGGTTCTGTGCTTTATTTTTTTTTTTTTTTTGCATCTACTCCAAAACTTCCCAGCTTCTCTGATGAGCAGTGCTGTATTATCTTTATGGTCCCATGCGATTTACCAGAACAACATGACATGTTATGTCAGAAAACTAGTTATATTTCTATGGAATTGTTCTTGGGCTTGGTTTTGTTTTTTTCCATATCTTGTTGGGAAAAAAAGAAAAAACACCAAAGGAAAAATGAAACAAACAAAAGCAATGTTTCTGTGTTTTCTTCAACTATTTTTCTAGTACCCTTTCGCAGACAGTCTGTCCCATGATACTATTCTGGACAGATCTTTGAGGACTTGTTGGGAGTGCTCAGGCCCCTTTCCTCTTCCTGCAATTATATCTTCCTGAAATGCATCCTGTGCAAGGGTGAAGATCAACTCTAGGCAGTGCTGCAAGACAGGGCAGTGGAAATTGGTACAGTGTCTGCAGTGGAAGCAGGGCTTTTCTTGAAGGGTATGTCTGTAAACGCTTTGGACTTAAAGTATACTGAGTACTTCTAAAAATGAAAAAAGAATAAAAATACAGCCAGACGTGTCTTCATACACCTCTAGGGTGTAAACCACAAATGTGAGATTCTGGTTTTCTCTGCCATTAGGCTTTATCTGGAGAGAGCATTTGGTGGGGATACCGATGTTATTTGGTCTTCATGGGTTAGTGATTTAGAAACCTCATGCTTGATCTACTGGGTTGGGATGGGTAGCGCCAAGCTTGAAAATGAGTGTTGAGAGCGCTGCTCAATTTGTCCTGCCTTCACAACTCTTTCACGCTGGTGTTGCACAGTCTCTGCTAGCTGCTCTCTGTTGGGATACTGTAACTTTTCCTGGGGCTCTATGGTGTTTCATCCTTTTTTGCAGTCATGACCTTCTACCACGGGTGTCTTCCAGTGTAGCTAAGAAACTGCTGACAGAGCTGGGGAAGTGATTGCAACACTTGTGAGCACAAATGCTAGGACTTTCACGATAGCCGGAATAACATGAGGAAGCTCTCAGGCAAACAAAATAGAAATGACCTTGTATGCACAGACGTTAGGATATAACACTCAAGTCTTAAAAATTCATAAAATTTCTTATCCTCAGGTAATACTTTTTAGAAAATCTTACCTAGCTTGATTCCATCTGTCTTGAAGAAAAAGAAAGGAGATTCAGGAAGAAATGTGGGTTGGGGGGGTTTCCTGTAAAGTTATGGGAACAAGTGGCTACTGCAGTGAAATTCATTCTGTGAATGTGAGGAGACTTCTTATCCCTTTTTTCTGCTTGTAAGGCTGGCTTCACTGAGACTGCAGGAATCAGTGTGAAGTACAAGAAAAAAGGAGAAATTAGTTTTGACTAATACTGATCTGAATCTAGCTTCGAGTTGGTAATATGGGTGCAGAAGATTCTTTGTCCTATCACTGTCACCCAAGATCATCTTAAACAGTGATGAGAGTGTCACACAAAAATTCTTGGAAATGTTGGTTAATTATTATTGGGTTTGGAAATTAAATTCTAGGAAGCAATCCTTGAGAGCAGTGAGTGCAATGCTTTTTCCCCTGTTACAGTTGCTCAGATATATTGTCTCTCTCCTGGGGACCAAGTCATACAATGCATTTTTTTGGCTTGGCAAGCTTCTTGTACGAGGTCAGCATTGCCATTACACTGCTAGCACAGCACAGTCATGCTTTAAATGTACTAGCTGCAGAGGTTGTACATGACTACTGACTTTTTTGAGTGGTACAATATGAAGTATTCAGCTTGAGGCCTTTTGTTAAAGGGGCCTTGTTGGCAGTGCGAAGTGCTGTAAAAATTTTGTGCCTGTATAATGTAGCTCATATTAGGCATAACTAATGACTGCTGGGGCTTAAAACCTTTGGTGTATAGTGCATCTGGGAGTAGGTAACTATAAGAGGAATCCCCTTTCTTTCCCTTCTTCAGTGAAAGCTCTTTCTTAATATAAAGGTCCAGTTGCTTCTGTTTCTTGTATAATGTGCAAAGCACAGCAGTATGTGGGCAGCAAACTAATGCAGTGTTCTCCTGTCTAGTGTTTCATTGTTCTTTCTGCCTGAGGCTTTGCAACCTTGGTCTTTTTTAGTTAAAATCTTTTAACAGTGGATTATCTGTTTTCTCAGGCTTTAGAGGATTTGAAGTAGCAGTCACCCTTAGGCATTTGGCTTAAGATTACAGCAATAAATACATTCATCAGAGCCCCCTGGCCCTTCCAAGAGCCAGGCAGTCATAAGATTATCTCTACCATGTTCATCTGTTTCTAACTCCAGTGAAGTGTGTCACCCTGTTAAGAATTCGAGGTAAGCCCTGTTCTTCCTGAGCATTTGCACTCAAATGGTTTGTAAGAAGAGGAGGGGCTGTGTGGGGTGAGGTTGAGAGCACCTGCAGTAGGCAGACTTCATTCTTGCGGAGATGTTGGCTTTTACGGCGTTACTAGTTTGTATTTTTCAGGAGATCAGAAAGGTTTTTGGAAGCCAGCTTTGCTTCTTCTCCCCCGAAGTCCAGAAGTCTGAAAATTTCATATGGCTTTAAAATTTTGACACTGGAATGTAATTTAATCAATATTGACATTTCTGATCTCTATGTGCCAGCTGCTATTATTCTGAATGGTTCTGGGACTGGTGGGTCCTGTGCCAGGGATTACAAACCAGTTGCTACCCAGTTGTGATATCTGACATGGCAATTTCTGTAAGAGTGCTTCCTGATTGCACTGTTTCAAGAGTCAAGTATGATGTTTTTATTCTGTTACTGTGAGATCTAAGGTAGTTTACAGATATTGGACAATCTGGTGTATTGCTTTGGAGGAAGATATGAGCTGTCAGAAGGAGACCGAAAAGTCAGTTTCAGTAAAAAGCTACATTTTCTAAAGGAGTTTATTTCTGGGTAGAAAAGCTGTTTGTTGTATGACTTTGCATGGGCAATGCTTTGCAGGGTGGGGCTTACCTCTTCTAAAGAGAAGCTTTATCTCAGGAAAGCTCATTGCATAGAGAGAGATCTGTGATATCTGTCTATCTGTGAAGATTCTGCTCTTAACGGCTTCTATTAATTTTCACCAAATGTGATTTCCTGGCCTTCTGAGCTGTTGTTATCGCACCACATCACAGTTGCTCATCACAGTTAAATGACTTGTGCTGGTTGGCCACTGGCTTGATCAAAAGACTCTCCCAACACAGGTATGCAAATTGGAAAAAGAGAAAATGAGATTCTCTTTGGCTTTTGTACTTTGTTTTATTTCTTCTTTCCAGCAATAAAGTAATGATAAACATTTATTAAACTACTCTGTGTGTTTTCAAAGTATATAATACACGTTACCTTTGCCTTGGAAAACTTCTGGCTTAATTTTCAGCAAAAGGTAACAGTATTTAAAGTGTCTGTGAATAGAGTGAGTCAGCTTCAGCACTTAGTCCCATAAATTTTTATCAGAAGATGGTGGAAACATGGAGTCTTTTTTGAGGGCTAGTACATGCAATGCTTGCAACGTTTCTTTACTGTAGTTTTAGTCTTTACCGCCATTCCTTAATTTGCTTTCCAGGGAAAAAGTAGTCTCTTTTTTTTTTTTTCAGTAGGTGGATGAGAATTGGTAACTTAACTGAGCATCGTAGCAGGTTTGTCTTTGCTCTAGAGAGTCTTGGGATGGAGACTGGGGTCTTTTTTTGACATAGATAGTGAATATACACTATAGTGAACATGAGTATCTGTTACTATGGTTCTGACTATCAAAAAGAATAAAGTATATATACAAAATAGATGTAGTATGTGGTTACTAATATTGACATTATACCTAGAATACTCTTCCATGTTTCCATGAGAATCAACTTAGAGGTGCAATGTCAAGAGAGTAGCTATATCTTTAGCATGCTTAAGACTTTGTAGGCCTCGTTAGAGATGCTGAAGATGCCAGCACCACTGGATATGTTTGAGCCTGGGCCTGAGGCTGATGTTTCCCCTGGATTGCTGATCCATGCCTGTTGGATATGATCAGCACTGGAGCTGCGCCAGAAGTGAGAAGCTGTCCTGTAGCCTGGAGTCTGCAGTTTCTGTGTAGAGGGGAGAGCAGGGAGCTCCTGTACTGGGACATCCCAGAGTTGTGAGCTGGAGCAGGCCAGCGTACAGACTGATGGTTAAGGAAGATGGAAGCTGAAGCTTCTAGGTTGTGAGAACTATGGCTGTTGAAAAAGGATTGCAGAATCCACTGTGGGAGAGCAGATCCCAGAGATGGTAGGATAAGTGATGGTTGGATCCCTCTCCTAATCCGTCTCCGTTTCCTAACAGCCCAAATCTCTGAGCACCTTGCATTTTTGTTGCCTGTGAAGAAGCGTGCAGCTCCAAAATGCATTCTAACATAACTAACATCCAAAGTCTTTAGACGAAACAAGTTACTGTGAGTGAATGAGAGGAAATCCTTTTAGACTCAAGACTGAAGCAGTTGTTCAGAGAGGTATGGCTCCCTTTTCATCCTAGTGCCAAATTATCAGAAAGTCATTTCGCTAGTTACACTGTTTAAAGTTTCCTTTAGAGGGGGAAAGACTACCGCTTTATTATTGTTTTCTACATGAATAATTAAGTGATATTTTCCAGGAGAATTGGTTCATTTGTAATTTATGTATGCAGGTATTTAAATCTGGGTGCTCTTAGTGGAGTTACTGTGTTTTCTATGGACCTGAGTATCTGGTTATGCTAGTCCCATTTGTTTTGTACTTGATGTAGCTTGAGCAGTCATATGGTCTGGTACTTCATTCTTAAGCAGTTTTGAACAAAAATACTGTGCAATCAGTGGTTTTAGGTACTATAACTAAACCAGACCCATTTTTTCATGTTACCTAGTTAAAATTCAGATCTTCACGTTGAGGAGACTAGAGAAGTTAACAGTACGTTGATCACTATGTTAAAAAAACCCAAAAACTTCACCTCTGTGCTGTTACAAAGCCACCTTACTGACGACTCACACTGCTGCTGACAACCTGCATGCAAATTTTGAGGTGTCTGCCTCTTTGGTAACTTTGTTGAAATTGTTTATTTGGAGTGGTCAGCCTACAGATTGAACAAGTATAGGATGCAGCAAACACTGGTGTTACTGCCTGCTTACTAGTGGCTGGTGTGGGCTTCATTTCTAAGGGCTCTGCAGGGCTGGTTGTGAGCCACGTGCCCTTAGGGATGGAAGGGAAGGAGGGCTGGTGGTGGAGTGAGCATTAGATCTCCCAGAGCAGAAAGTTGGGGCAGGAGACAGTCACAGACTTTGCTGATGGATTTTAAGAAAACAAACAGCAACTCATTCATCTTCCTCTGCCTCTTCAGCAGCACTTAAAATGAAAAAGTTGCTGCCTACATTTTTCTGTATTAAATGACAAACTCACTGTGCAAGGTGTTGAGGATTGGAAGAGAAACTTAGGTGAAAGAGGGAAAATAAATGCAGAAAAGTCCTTTTAGAAATGTTTTTTAAAAAAAATCTTGATTTGTGATTGACCTTTTGATTTTGTATCCAGTGTTGAATTTAGGTGTTTTGAAGTTCTGGGTAGTTTATCTTTGCTAGAAGTAATTATTTGGGATCAAATTAAAAATTACATTTGCTTAAGGAATTTTTGTGGAGTGCTCTTGCCTTTTATTTCATCTGCATAACATAACCCAGTGGAAGGTGCCCATACTATCTACTACCCTGCTCCTTGACTCCTTAATTTGCAAGGAAGTATTTTTATTTATTTGTTAGTACTATTTCAAGGTAAGGTAAAAACACGTGAATTCAATAGAGCACGGATTAGTCTGGTAATAGTTAAACTGATTTTCCCATGATGGAAGGAGAGAAACAGGAGAGCAGTAACTTATCTGCACAACAGATCTTTGTCCTTTCAGTATTTGTGGGTAGATTATACATTGTTCTTTGTTTTTTCACAAGACTTGCTAAAATGATGGTTCCCTAAGTAGGTGTCTCTGAATTGCATCACAGATTCACTGGAAGCATGTGTGCAGTGGAAGGGGTAGCAGTAGATACAGTGTCTGTGTCTGCTGCATCACGAAGAGGGAATAGAGTCGAGCTCCTTCACTTACAGCCTGTGTGGACAAGGAGGAACTCAGTGAATATCTATCATATTTAACTTCTTCGCATTAGATAAATGTGCCAAAAATGCTCTTTCATTGACATTTTGTTGTATGAACAGTTTGAATGTCTCTAGCTCATCCAGAAAGATCACTCTTTTTCATAACCTCTCTCTAAAGTGCCAAGAGACCTTTTTATTGTGATCTAAAAAGCACAATGTCATCTCTACTTGGTTATTGCCAGCATCAAATGACTTGAAACGATTGCATAAGCTTTTGTCATTTCAGGATTAGTGGTGATCTCATCATTAGGCCTATCAGAGACATCCTTTAATATTTTGAAGACTGTTGAATCATCTGGAATTGTTCTTCTAATAAATGGAGAGATTATTTGACCTAAGTAAAACCCTGATGGCTAACATCAGGGAGATAATACTAGATCTCTTTAGCAGTACTTAGATATCCATCCATGTTTTTGAATTATCAATACAAGAAAAGCTGAAATCAAGTAAGAGTACTTTGAAGATGGATAGCAAGATATTTAATCTATTTCAGAGACACCATTAATTGCAAGAGATGAATTAATGGCTATGTGAGGCTTTTTAACGGGGCAGAGGGTCACACAGTTCCTGTCCAGGTTTTCAGATGATGGACAAGAAGCCAGCCAGCACACTGATGAGGTTTGGCTTTTGCTGCTCTAGGTAGTTCTGGCCAGATCAGGACAGAAGATCCAGTTCATGACAGTGAAAAGTATAAGAAAATGCTTTACTCAGCTGTTCTAACAGTTTGTGGTGGATGAAGAGATAAATTACTGTATTGGAATCTCAAGTGGGTTGTTCATTGTATTTCTTTCTTTCTGTCTCTTAGTTGAGTAATCTCAATTTTTATGTATTGTTTGGCTGGTTTTTGTATGTGTTACCTCAGATTTCTCTAAAACAGCATTGTGGGGACACCAGCTGCTTCAAACTTGATATTCTGCAGGTAGGAATCATATATAAAGGCAAGTTCAAAAGAGCAGCATTCCAGTGAATGGCTAGTTCATACAGCTGTTCCAACCGTCAAGGGAGGCGTGAATCTTTCTGGTGTACCACGGCTATGCTGACATGCTCAGAAAGTTTTGTATTTATCATCATTCCTTGTGATAATGGTATTGCTGGTCCTGTTGTTCCTAGGCCTGGGTGTTGAGCTAGGTGCTAGGGTGTGAGGAAGGTGCTCAGAGCTTTGCCCTTTGAGCCTTGGCGCAGGGGCACATAAAGGGTAGTCCTGCTGTTGAGAAACATAGAGAACGTGCAGTCCATGCATTGTCAGTATCTTTCGTACTGATTGCAGCATCTTTATGAATTACTGTGATTGCAGAGTCATTTCTACTTGTGAAATTTTTCTCTGTAAAAAAGATCTTGTAGAAGGGATAGTGATGATTTTTTGTTTGAAGTAGTGGCTTAGTTAGAGATCTCTTGCTGTCATCAGAAGGTGAAACTGTCAATGATACTGGAAGGTAACAAATTCAGTTCTGGCCAAAGGAAATACATCTCACTCAGTATACAAATTAGTGTGTGTAATGTATTGCTACAGTACATAGTTGAGGTTAAAAATGTGTAAGGTCAAAAGTAATCTGATATTTATGTGTCAGTTATGTAGACAAATCCTGCAAATGAAAACAAACATTTTAAGGTCTTCTGGACAGCTTCCTTGAGTTCAAGATATCCGTAAGTGTAAACAATAATAAGACGGACTAATTTTCCTTATTCCTATTTTGCAAATTTGTCTTCAAAGCTTTCTTCTGCTAGTCTTTGAAATACCTGGAACTGAACAGTATAGATTGTAGGAACTGATGTGAATGAGTTTTAGGCCAAATTCAGAATGAGTTTGTCCTGTGTTTTTGAAGTGTTTTAAATAGCTATGATTCTTGTCTGATCACAGAGCAATTACAAATATCCCATTAAAAACAAGGTGTTAAATTCAAATTATATACACTGGTGATAAAATATTTGGTAAAAATGTATTCTGCATTGCAGATTAACACTAAAAATAATTGCAGAGTTTTGACAGGATTGAGGAAAAATGTAGTTCAAGGGAGGGCGGTTTCCCCCCTTTCTTGTGATATGCTCAAGAACTATAACATAGAGTATAACTGTAACAGAGAGTAGACCTAGTTGTTATTTGGATGGGTCAGGCAATGGCACATCTTCAACTTATTGTCCCACCATGTTCAATTTAAACCATGTCCAGTGTTAGCTCATTTTAGACAGAAGTCTGTGTGCTGTCGTGTTTGTCTAAACCTTTGTCCTTGTTGAGAAACTGAGGAGAGGTTACAGGCCTGTGCCAGTGCTCAACCCTTGCTCCACAGGAGTGTGACTTGTAAGTGAGCAGTTTCTGTGCTGGTCACAAACACAAAAGTATTTCCAAAGCTGTTGCTACCTCTCCTAAATTATTAGGCTTCCCTTTGCGTTTTTTTTTGGCGGGGGAGTGAAAAGGTAATATTCAGATCCATATTATTCACAGTTTTTGAAAAATTCATTTGCTTTGTGTATTTGGAAACTGCAGTTTATGAACGGAAGGTCACATCTGTAGTTGAAGGTCAAATTACTGATACTGTGTATGGGAATTGTTGTTTGCTATCCGTTCAATCATCAAGTGCCAGTAAATTAATGACACCAGAGTACCGCCATTATAGCATGTTATCTTTTGGTTGTATAAAAACAGGAACACTTGTCAACAATAGGAGAACTGAAAAGAAGCTGTTGAAAACAATACAAGCATTATGGTTTTGGGCATCTTTTTGCATTTGTGTGTCAGGCTTATGCTTTTTCATCTATATGCTGGAGTTTCTTGGCTTGAGCTCTGTGCCCTTTTTTGTTGTAATGTCAGATACTGGCCTCTCAGACAGGCATGACTGACCTGATGTGCTATCACAGTTTGTAAATAGCCCCAGAAAATTAGGGCATACTCCCAGTGAAGGCTGAGCTCTGTGTGTTGGAATTGCAGTGGTGGACCAGGACTGGCATGGTAAGGTGTGCTGCTGCCAGGACCTGAGGTGTGTTGGGAGAGGTTCATGGTCTCAGGCTTGGAATAGTAGATAAGGGAATGGAAAAACATGAAATGGGATGTGTGCATTTTAACCAGATGTTTTCTGGTTTTTAGTTTTCCTTACTTAAAAATTCACTCAGTGTGTGTTGATTAGTTTAAATTCTTTGCTACCTCCTTGACTTGTATTATTTCAAAGTCTCAGTGGTTTGACATGTTAAAAGATTTTTGTATACAGACTGCTGGAAGTACACAGTGCAAACAGGGAAAAGAGAAGCCTTTTCATAGAAGGGTCCAAACAGAATACATTTAGATGCCAAAAGCACCTTTGTGTAACAGCTGTTACTTAAGAATGATGTTTTTTATTATAATCCACTGGAGAGAAACTAATGCTATTGAGAAGCTACTATTTTGTATAGATATGTGATATTTTTATGTCTCTCCTCTTTTAGCATATGGTAATTCTGCACAATGCTTTATTGCCATCTATGTCTTCTTCTCCCACTGTTTTCCTTCATATCCTGTTTTGCCTTTTCAATGCTGAAGTCAGAATATATGCTGCTAAAACTAGAGATTCTCTTTTTTTTTGTGCCTTGGAGAATAAATTTGTAGTTGGAATTGTTTTCATCCAAGCTGAAATTCATTCTGCTTTCCTACAATTTCTTGGATACTACAGTTGAAAGGATATTGGCCATGTATTGGTGCATATGTGGCTGGAAAGGATATGTGGAAGTAGAAGTCAAAAGCTGGTGTTTTCTTTCCTTCTGTTTTTTTTAAGGCAGAAACTAAATGTAGTGAATGTTAAACAGATGGCTATGTTGTCGCATAATAAATATTTAAAGAAAATTAAATTATGTCCTGCCTGTTTGCTGACGACAGTTCCAGCCTCCATAGTAACAGCAGTAATAATAATAGGAGGATTTACAGTGTATTTATTTTTTAATTCTCAAAGTGAGTACCTAGCTAGGTCGTTTAAGGAGATATTTTTTAATGTGGGAAAGATAAGTGATGCACTTGAGGTCATCCAGCATGTCAGAGAGTCTCTTGAAAGAGCATACAGAGTCCCCTTGACTTCCAGACAGTGTATTTCCATTTTAAAACATGCTGACTTGCAAACACTTACTTGAGTACTTCCTGCAGAACTTTGGGCTTTGATGTAATTTTTTCTCCTTAAGTCCAACCTAATTGTTCATAAATGTTAAGTTGCCAAGATGAGATAATAAAATCAGACTTGCATTCCTGTCCAGTGTACTTGAGCAAAAAAAACCCCTGCACTGTAGATCCTCCTGAGAGTTTTGTTGTGAAGAGACAGTGGTGGATACCAGAGAGATGACGAAGACTTAGCTGAAGTGAGGGGTTTTATTTATACAGCTGAGTTTCATCTTGTGGTATTAATAGCATACAGGCATTTCTTTTGGAGAGGGAGGATGGATACTGTATTTAGCAGAGGTGGGTGTGCTACTCCTTTCTGCCATGAGCCAGAAAATCCCATTGCCTTTAACTGTTTGCATGCATTACCGATCTTTACTGGGAGGAGTCTTCTGTAAATCATTCTCATGTTGCAAGTTTGGAAGCTCTGTAAGAGATGCAGGATGAGGACAAGAACTGTAATATTTCACTTAAAGGTGAGAAGGCTGGACAGCAGATCAGGTTCATGGCAGCAACAAAGTTTCTCTGGCCCATGGTCCTCCTCCTTTTCTCAGGATTCTGCAGATATGCTGGAGAGCAGGTTGAGGAGTTCATGAATTGTCTCAGTTACTTATCTCTTGCTAACTTTTACTGATACTGTTCCATCCTTTGCGAGTAATTATATCACATTATAGAAGTGGAACTGGTGCTTATCACATGCAGTTTGCTGCTGTATTGCAGCAGAGCATATAATCTGGGGGGTGAGCAGGATGGTTTTTGGATTTGAGGGCAGATTTTTTCCAGTTATAGGGAAGCAAGGCCTGGAATTCTTCACTGCCTCTGTAAAAAATTTGTCATCTGCTCCAGCTTAAAGATGTATTAATAGTATCGTGATCTCTTACATGCATGGTTGGTCCTGTTGCCTGGATACAAACATAAAGTGATTAGAAAAATATCATTAATATGAAGTGAACAAAATAGGTCATGGAAGTACCCAGTTATATGTTTTTCCTGTGTGCCCACCATGCATGTTGGTACTTGACTCTTTTGCTTGCTTGTTGCAGATTGTGCTTTGCTGTGAAGCTGCATTAGGCTTTTTGCTAAGCTGCAAGTGTAACCTGTGTGATATTTTCTGCCAGCCCTTTCTCTGTGGTTTCTTCCCTCTTCTTTGGAATATACCCTTATCAGGTACATCATTTGTACCCTTCTGTGGTCTGTTTCATTTGTGTGTCTGATCAAATGCTGTTGTGTCTCCTGAACTTTTTTCAGTATGCAATTGTATTTTTAGTTTCTGCATACTGCATTACTCCTCTATATAGTCTTCTAATATATGCACTGTGTCACATAAAGGAGTATTAAAAATGCTACAAAAGCCCCTTGGTTTTTAACATCTCCTTAGGGTCTTGTGATGGATTTGTTAGGGCTCTGGGGAGATGTCCTTTTCTAACCTAGCTTCTGGTTTAGCACTTTGCTTTTCCATAGTTTCCTGCAGCTTTTCTAATTTTCTTCATAAAAACATATACTCACTTCTGATACCACGCCTAGCTGTTTTTGCATGGCTTTTTTTCAAGTGTAGATGAAAATGTCTGTGGCTGGCTTGCTTTTTTTTCAGTTACTCCTTTATTTCTTAAAGTCTGTACTCTAACTTAAGGTGTTATTTTTCTCTTTCCAGCTGTTCTAGTGCAGCACTGCATCATACTGTAGTTTTAAGAGTGAAGAAACTAAAGAAGTTTTTTAGTTCTCCTGATTTAACAATCAGCTGCTGGAGGTGGACTGCAGTTACAGAATTCCTAGTTTCCTTCAGGTGTGAAATGAGCTGTTCACTTAAACCCTGCTTGTGTAGGCCTTTGGTATGAACTGGCATGAACTTAGGAGAAGAAAGAATGAAAATAGTGATACTGGCTTCCTAAATGCAGGATGGTAAAGAAAGAAAATATTTCCTGATTTCTTTTGGAGAATTTTTGCATGTTGTTTGACCACCACTATTACTGTGAACGAGTGTTAGACGCGGGCATCATACGTGTGTGTTATTTGGTGATAAGGGAGAGGAGAAGAGGATTGTTTTGTGGTTTACGTGCTTTTAACTGTGATTAGAAAATTGGATCTAGGCTTCTTGCTCTGCTTTTCATGTGAACTTTGGTAGTTCACTTAATTGCTGTCTCAGTTCTGTTTGTGTAAAATTCGAATAATACTTCTGTTCTACTTGTGTGCTGTATCCATTTCTTTTGAAAAAAGATGTGGTACAGCATCTGTCTTTCGTTAGGCATACAGAAATCTGATTACACATACAGATACTGTTAGAGTCCTAGTGGTTTTGGTTGGAAGAGACCTTGTCTAGTTATTAGCCCTCCTGCCATGACCAGGGACGCCTTTCCACTAGCCCAGGTTGCTCAAAGCCAATCCAACCTGGCTTGAACACTTCCAGGATGAGGCATCTGCAGCTTCTCTGGATGACATGTTGCTGTGCCCCACCACCCTCATAGTAAAGAATTTCTTCCTAAATGAAACCTGCCCCTTTCAGTTTAAAGCCATTCCTCCAAGTCCTATTACTACATGCGCTTGTAAAATGGGCAGCTGTGTGTTTGGGTAGATACAGAATATGCAACAAACCTAACCTTGGCTGAAGCCTTTTGGTGTGTGCTGTAATGTAAATAGAAGTGAGAATATAGTCGAAACAAATGATACAAAGTTTTCTCAACGATTTGGTCACAAAATACTGTTTCCTATTTTTTTATAGTAGGTGACATTTTTAAGTGTTGTCATAATTACTTTGTGATGGCTTTCAGATATCATATATCCATGCACAAATACATTAAAGAAAGATTGCTGTCATTTCATTACTTTGTTTCTTTGATATCATTATTGTTTTATTTTAACAGCCAGTCTCCTGTTCTGGCTTACTTTGAGGCATAGAATGCACTGATGAGAAATAAAAGAGGAGAAGAGAATGCTGCATCCAGTCATAGAAGTGATATGTGTAATACGGTGTTCTGTTCTTAGTACATAATCAGTTGTTTTGGAGGAAGTGATAGAATCTTTATTTTTTGTATTATGGAAAATTGGTCAATGGAAGAAACTGACCTGGATTGTTCCAGTTTGAACTCAGATCATGTAGGACTGTTGTAGTTTTTCTCTTTACTGTGTTCTGGAACAATAGACTGCTGCAGATATTTTTGCACGCCATATTTGTGGAAAGATGAGTGCCAATTTAAAGTAGTTCAGGAGAAAGTAATAGCAAAGCAAACATGATCTACCAGGAGAGAATGGAACAATCAGAATTATTCAGGCTGGAGAAATTACAATAATTTAAAAATTTTTAAGTGTGCTGCAAAGAGAAAAAAAAATTCTCTCCTATGTTCACACAGCCCAGAAGTAAAGGGTGTAAATTATATAATTAGAATTCAGGAAAAGCTTCCCAACAGCACAAGCAGTAAAGACTGGATTGCCTAGAAACCAGACATACTCTGTCCTGGAGGATTCTAGCAGAGATAACAGGCAAATGTGAAAATGCTTTAGGTGTCACTGATTCCAAGCCTGTTATCTGTGATTTCAAGGATACTGAAATGGTTTCTGTGTAGTTTCACTTCAATCTTAGGCATATTCTTTGCCCTGATAATTTTCATTGAATTTTCTTCAGGATTTTTCTTTCTGCTAAATATTGCTTGAGTCAAGCTGGACTTAAATACATTAAAGGTGAAGTATAGGTTTAGAAAGTGTATGTTAATATATATAATATTTTTTTCTCCTGAACATCTTGTTTACTTTTTTTACACTACTGATCACATGACTGTTTTCACTTGACAGACAACATAAATTCTTGCAGAGTAACGTCAGGAAATTTATAGTTCATAATTAAGGCCCTCTCTTTCTGGTTTTTATTTCTTTCTCATTTTCTTTCTTGCTATGGTCCCAGACTGCCCAAGAGTTCTCTCTGTTAGAATTTGCTTAAATACTACACATTATTCTGTGTATTCAACCCACCTCACTCAAAATTGTGTCCAGGTGAAATTTTATTTGGTTTTTCTTCTTTTGCAATTATTTAATAACAACCTGCAAAAAAATAGATGTTAGTCTTTGAGAATTTCACAGGTACCCTTCTTCTGTGCTCAAAACTGATCAGTGATTCTTGTTTTATTTCATTTTGCCAGTTTCCTGCTTGTGACAGTACTTTGTTCTTCTTGCCTGCACAGTGACTTGAGTAGCCCTTTGTGAAGGACTCAACCAAATCTTTTGAGAAAGTTCCAGTAAACAATGTGTTCTGGTATTCCTTTACTCCAGCAAGTTTTTTCCTAATCCTTGAAAGAATTCAGCTCCTTAACAGATCTACCTTGTGTTCAATTCATCTTGTCCCCTCAGCTAAGCAGAAATCTTCAGTGTTCGTTCACATAGTCTTAAAGGATTCTCCTTCTGTTTGTTTCTGAGCAGTCTTTGGGTTTTTGCAGATTTCCTGGTTACAGGATTTCAGGCTTACTTTCTGACACTAAGGGGATGCTTACAAGTGGGAATTCAGTACAGGAGCCGATGGACATTTTCCAAGGTGTAAGTTCTCACATAGTCCCACTCTTCTGTCCCTGCATAATCTATGCAGAGTGCCATTACAAGTATTTGTGCAGATGCACAATGCACTGAATCTAAAACAGAAAAATAACCTGGCTCGCCACAGGGCAGTGGTGGCACGACAAGGGCAACGTGCAGCTGGTTAATGTGGGGAAGGGAAGAGAAGGGAGACAGCTGCTGCCTTCTGATAGCACCACTGGCATAACTGTGTATCGTAACTGCCTTAAGAGACATCAGATTGTGTGTTTTGGGTTTTTGCATTAGATAATTTAGGCTGAGAGTAGGAAATTCTCAACAGGAAGTCTCAGAAACATAAACATGGTAGTGCTGAAAAATGCTCTATTTAGCCATGTGGAGTCCTTGTATTGTTGAGTCTTACTGAAAAATGTATGGTTTTACACCTTTAGAAAGACCTCAGCCTCTAATAAACATGTAAGATGCCCAATGTTAGAAGTGAATTAGCTATGAAGACACTAGCCGAGGAACTAGAGATAGTAGAACTAATCAGAGAATATAAAAATTAAGTACTTCCCACTTTTGGGGAGGCACTGGGGAGAGTTCAGTCAAAAAGGTTTAACCAGAAATGTGTTTGTGTGTGCTCCAGAGAAGGAGTGAAACTGGAAAAACACTAGTGTTTTCAAGCACCAGAAATATTTGGAGAGAACAGCTGCACAGCAGATAAATCAGTTTATGGATATGTCATGGTAGCAAGTGGTAAATTAGTATGGTTTTGAGTTACAAAAATTAAAGAGAAGTTCCTTCTTGAATAACTGTGAGAGTTAACTTGCAAGTTGTACCAGGCCCAAACTTCTTGTTTTTAGGAAGATATAAATGAACTAAAGAGATTGGAGGGACAAATGGCGAAGGAATAGACACCAAGGGACCCACAGGCACACATGCCTTCTTTGGCTGTATGATAACCAGAGGTGTAGCTGAGAGATGTGATAAGAGTCTACAAATATTTGAAAGGTGCATACTTGAAAGATAGAAATTAATTAAATGAGTAAAATGAGAAAGGACTTAACTAGAAACAAGGGAATGAGGTTATAATATATATTGAAGTATGGAATAGTCTGCCCAAAGGAAAGACTGGAAGAACAAATATATAAAAACAAATATATATTACAGAAGACTTTTAGAAATAGTCAGGAAATAATCTAACATCAAAGAGTCAGTTTTCTAATGAAAATATATTAAATAATTTGGAAATCTCTTTTAGCCATTTAATTTATGTTTGCTTTTGAGGTATTAGGACAAGTTGGCAGACTCTCTTAACTCTTTTATATTGCCTCTCTAATGCTTCCTGCTGATTTGAATCTACGTTATTGCATACCAGTCTTAGATACTGCCTTTCTTCAGGAAAAAAAGTGTTTTTAAAAGGAACAGTTGGGCAAACAGCATGAAAAGGTATAAGGGGAGAAGAAAGGTGAGTAAGTTTCAGGGATGATTTTTCAAGAATGGTGTCTTGCTACATTCTGCTTATAAACTGTAGCTGCAGATAAACAGGAGCAAACTAATACCGGATACAGAGGTCTAGTTGCACTGGTTTGTTCCTGCTTTCAGCTAGTGGGGAAGGCTAATGGAGCTTTTGAACTATGGATTAACTGTTTTTGTTATGTGTGGCCACCTGTGCATGATGGGATGGTATGAACAGGATTGAAACCTTTTTAATGTAGAGGAAGGCAGCAGAGAATTTTTCATTAATGGAATAAAGCGCATCTTAAAATTCCATTCGGAAAGTCAGTTTGGCTGCATCTGAATGGACAGGGAGCAGCCCCAAGCTGCTCTGTTTGGCTGGTGCCACAGGGTAAATAGTAAAATGTGTTTAGGTTCACTGCTCCCCTCAGTAACTTCTCTGGGTAGGTGCTGGGTGCCTGCTGGGCTCTGGTGTGATGGAGATGGACAATGAGGAGTCATCACATGGAGCTGCTGCCCCAGACCCCAATTTGGGGGAGAAAGGACTTGCCTCTGCTTGGCATTTGCTGGGTGATTCCTGTAGGCTGGAAGGCAGCCCTGTAATTAATTTCAGGAGATTATTTAAAGAATTTGGAAAGTGTACCAGTCTGGGGATGTCTCTTTGCAAAGCAAAATCCCTGAATCTTCGTTTTCAAACACAACTATGAGACAGTAATTGCTCCATTTAATTTCTATACATGGTCTCTATATATCCCCAAGACCAGCTCAGTTGATCACAGCATGGTGCTAATAACTCCAAGGCTGTGGGTTTGATCCCTGTACGGACCATTCACTTAAGAGTTGGACCCAACCGTCCGTGTGGATCTCTTCCGGCTCAGAATACTCTGTTATTCTGCTATTATGCAGTCTGCACAAGAATTTCAGTTGTTGTCTGAGCTCTGGTATTGAGGGCTTCCTATGGGGGCATGTTTTAACTTTCTCATGAAGAAATGTATTTATGTGAAATTTAACGCCAAGTTCTATGGCAGTTGTAGTCAAGGAAGTTAGAACTCTCTTGACTGTCAACTCTTAAAACAAACCAAGGGGTTCTTAGCCTACTTTTTCTCTTCCTGCTTTTCCTTCTGTATACTTGGGGATTGGTTTCCATGATTGGGAAATACTGCATTTGCTTTCACTTGACATGTTTTTAGGGAACCACAATAGGGTGCGCACTGTGTTATTGAATATTTTCTGTTTACAACAAAGCGGTTGGTTGCACAGCCCATGTGTAATGTTCTTCATATGTGTATAAAATAAAGTACTCTTTGATCTTCCTTTCCTGTGTATCTCTAATCTAGACCCATTCTGGGTTATTTTTCCCCAGCTGGAGGGTGTGCTTGTGAGCCAGGCATTGTTGACTTTGCTCTGTGTGTTGGCTTCTGAACAAAGGCACTGCTGAAAAGGTGAGTGCTTAACTTCCATCCTCTTTGATGCAGGTTTATGTTCAGAGGAACTGATAAATCCAGACTTGCCAAACCTGTCACCTTAAACTGTATCTTGGTTTGCAATGGAGAAAGTTTAATCTACCAGCTCATAAAATTGTGAATGTCAGCCATTGAAACACTGTGAGACTGGTTTAGTGTAAATTGTGTGGCATTCTGCAGCACTGGAGACTAAAGAAGCTGAAAGGCAGGCATTTTCATCTCTTGAACAGATCTGGATTTAGAGCTAGAGAAGTCTCTTGAGCCCCTGAAAATAAATGATACGAATACAATACCTGGCCTGTAATCTACATGGGAAGGGATGGCTGAGGGGTACACATGACTGCCTATTTCCTACATAGTTGTGTGAATTTCTCATGAGATTCTATGTTCATCAACTGTCTTCTGAAGGTAGCTGAGGTACCTGAGCATTAACTGAGCAGGCTTTTATCAAATCGACAAGACTGTTTTATAAGATGGGGAATAAATTTAATGGCATTGCTCTGCTGTGAGTACTTACCAGGAATTTTTAAAAACCTTCCCCTTCAGTCAGTGAAATACTGAGTATGCCAGGCATGTAAAAGTGCAGTGACTAAGAGGAGTGCAAAACTTAGTTTATAGGAAATAAGCAAAACTTTGTTTATAGGAAGTTATTAGTACTCTAAAGAAGGACAGATGAAAGTAAATATGTGATATTGTAATGCCTATATTTGTCTGTTCTCCATGAGACTGCATTAACCATCAACCTGTTAAATTTCGGGATGTGTCTTTGAAACCGTGGAAGGCAAGGCAAGATTTTCCTCCTCATTTTGTGTATAGATAAAATTTGTCTGGTAAAGCAAGATCTTGTTCTGTGATTATCCTACTCTGTGATTCCAATGAGAAGAACCTCTCTGACCAAGGGTTCTTACAAGTCTCCTAACTGAAGGACACTAAAATCAGTAGTTTACTGCATACAGCTCCAGAAGCAGTTCTGTATGTCAGAAATGTGTCCCTGGCTGACATTTGACACAACAGTATGCATTGAATTTAAAATTCCATTTGATTTGCAATGTTTCCTCTGTTGGGGAGTGGTGAGATGCAGTCATGAGGAATACAGTATCAAGAAAGATTAGCAAGCAAGAAATAAGTTTAAGAGGTGGCAGGTAGATGTAAGGATCTGTTCTGGAAGAAGTTACAGTTATGAAATTGTAATTTTATTAAATAATCATAAAGAATAATTCTCTGTACCTGGGGGCTTGTAGAGAATAATCATTTCTAATAGGGTTGAGTTCAGCAATTACCATGGTACTCTTGAGACTGCACGTTTTTGGTCTTTTTGCTATTAGTGGCTAAGTCATGTGAGACTTAGTGATACAACTGAGCTGACATGGAAATAGCATTTTGGGCTTTTTCTTCTAAAACTTGCTGTTGTAGACAAGGCCCTAAAAGCAAGTAAATCTTAAATGTTGAAAACTGTAAGGGAAGTTACTGACGAGCCATGTGTTTTTGTGCTTGTCCTCTAGAGAACATGGATTCCTTAAACAGAGGCAAACCTTCCCTCATCCCAAGAAAACTCCCTTAACTTTATTTCCCAATGTGATGCTTTTATAAAATACGTAGTCTAAAGAATCTGCATCGAGTTGCTTCTTTCCTCTTGTCATGTCCTTTTTAAACAAGTTACTCTTTGCCCTCTGCTGTATCCATGTAAATGGCTAAACTGTACGTGTGCAGTGACTTTGTGCAGTTACAAAAGTAATATATAATGCACAAGCCAGGTTTTTTAATCAGACAGCCTGATGAGACCAGAAAGTCAAACATCGCTGGATTTAACGATGTAGTTTTAGGTATCGAAAGAAGCTGATTGCTCATCCCTCCTGTTTGGTGGTGTCTGTTTTTATGCTTGGATTTGTGATGCAGAAAGGCTTGAATATCTTTTTTGATACACATAGAATCTTAGAGGGATCTTTGGAGTCCTTAATTAGCATACTGCATTTTCGCTTCCTTTTCTGTACCAAGAGAATGGATGATTTGGAAGTGGTTGTAAGTACATAGGTTTACTGCTGGAAAACTTTCTGAGATCCCTTTTGAGATCCTCACTCACACCAGAAATTCAGGTGCAGGACAAAGTTTTGCACCTCTATGTTGGAAACACCAGATTTGAACATGGAGTTCTGTTCTGCTGAGAGCTCTGGGCATGTAGGGCTGTACTATCAGCAACTGCCTGAAGCAGACCCTTCCTGCTGAGGAATCTTTTTCAACCAGACATCTTCCTCTCCAGTAAGCAGTAATATCCCTGTGATTCCTTTCAGATGTGCTGGCCGTTGTGGACTCGAGCATATGAGGATATTGCACTGAATTTGGTGTCTCTCCCAAGCTGGCAGGGTAGTTCCCAGCTGTCAGTGACTCACAGTAGCTGAGTTGCTGTCTCAGAGTTCAAGTTAATGGAATCTGTAGTTCAGTTTCCCTTGATTTGTTTGGCAGAGATGAAATTTCCCATGAACTAGCAGGAGTAGGAGGGAGATTCCACAAAGTAGTAGCTTTGAATATGTCTTTGGGTCTGAAAAATTGCTGAGAAATGCTGTCCTTACTTCCTCAGCTCTTCCTTGGGAATAGCTCCTTGCCAACAGTCATGCTTTCAGGTGTTTCCTTTTGTTTTGTCTTGCTTCTTCCACTGTACTTATTGGTGACACTCTCCAGTTTCCAGAACTGTATTAAATATGTGATAAATGTATGCAACATGATTGTCATCTTATTCTTTCTCTGAATGGATGGTGAACTTCATTTGGATTTACAGGTTCTGTTTTCTCAGCAGGGTAACTACTTTATTTGTACCAAGGAAAAAGGGCACAAATGTCATCAATGCAATCCATTCATATAATTAATTTGTTTACTGAGTGAAAAGTTACATTTTATCCTGTCTTTTTTGCCTCTTGACATTTTTACCAAGCAGGTTGTCTCACGGTAATATGAAAGGATATTTGAAATAACTGGAGTGCACCACATACAATGGGGACCTGGTTTTACATGTTGATTTTGACAGTTGTTCTGATAGTGTGTGATTGCTCTAGAGAGCCTGCTGGACTCCTATAGAGCTGTGTTTGGATGTAGGCCGTATTGAGTGCTGGCTACTGAACAGCACTGATTCTTCCAGAATCAGTAGGAACCTTTGAATCTTATTTTCTTTGAAGACAGCTGTTAGGTGACTGAGAGTCACTGTCAGTTTCCAAAATAAATAGGTCTTCTGCAGCTTTCTTGTTTTGCCTTCTTGTTGCTTTGTTACAGAATATCAGAAAATTGGATGCAAGTTCAGTCTGAACACTTGTAGCTCGAGTATAATGCCTGTGAACCTTGAGCATGTGTATGAAGAGTATTTTCTAGTTCAGGGTGCTCTTAGGAAATGCATGAAAGTCCAAGAAAATAGCAGATGTTTGCTATTCAATGTTGTGGCTTTTCTGTTGTCATTGATGTATTAGAAAGAAGCTCCAAGAACCCAGAGTAAGAAGATGATATTCAGTTCACTAATCAATAAGCAAAGAAGGGAAGAAGTAATAGTTACAGTTTTATTTTCTGGTTATACTAAGCAAGAACAGCCCAAGAAGATTAGATGTGTATGTATTTCAGACTTCAGGTGTATTTTTACATTAAGAAGGATTGCCTTCTCTCCGGCTTTATATTTGCTTCCTTTGATTCTACCCTTTTATAAGCAATAATCCTGTCTTTTTCAATGCAGTCACAGTGAAACTCCTCTGTTTCTATGTAGCACAGGTTTGCCAAATCGACTTTATAGGGCATGGTATTTGTAGTGAGGTTAAGGACCCTTTCAGGGTGCTTTTCTCCATTACTACAAAGTACTTGTTTTACTGTCTGGGACTTTTTGTTACATCCACCATCACAGGGAAATATTGAAATAGTTTTCCTGCCTCAGGGTTATTCTCAAGGCATGTGGAGGGCAAGAGCTTCATGGGTTGACTGAAGACTTGTTTGCATGAATGCATTGAGAAAAAGTAAATTCAACTTTTTACAGCTAGGAAGTCAGTATGTAGTAAACTCAAGTACCTTAAATCATGGTGTAGACTTCTCATTCAGAAAAAAAGTTTACCTGAGTTTGCTGTGTCTTTAGCTTTCTTTCTGAATACCTGAAGAATAAAAGCTCCTTCTGTGTATGACAAGGGATTTTGTAATGATCTCCCCTACTGATTTCACTGACATATTCAATGCTGCAGAAGTCATACAGTACATGCAAAAGTTCTTTGTTTATCACTTGGATTTTTTCACGTTGGTGTTGCAGCACTGACTTTGGTGGTTGTTCAGAGTCCTAAGAGCAGTCTTTGCTAGAGGACATGTTGTAATTAATATCAGACTGATTGGAGTAATCTGTTTATGGTCTTAGAAATGTACAGTAGGTGGTAATGCTGAAAATACTGTTAGATACTGTTTGTTACCCAGACTTCAACATGCAGTGTTTTCTAGTCATTTTAAAGCCTAGGAAAGGATACAAGAGAAGCAGAGGCAGAGAGTTACATACACAAATGAGAAGTACTGCAGTACCAGATAAATACGATTCTAACTTTTTTAAAGTATTGATTACTTCGGCACGGTGTATTTGGAACCCATCAGGCATGCATGATTGATGGAAAAGAGAAAAAAAAGAGACAGATAGAAAACAGATATAAGCTTGCACCATTGTCCAATATTTGAGCACCATAAACTCTATCTCTGAATTGTCCTCTGTACTATCTCTGTTCAGTTTCCTGATTTCTGAACTAATATAATTAACTGCAGGGAAACTGCATCAAAATTCAGTTTCTAGAAGCTTTTTGTGGAAGGGGATCTCCCACAAAAGACTTACTAAATTTATCTTACTTTGTCCTCTGCTCTACCTTTTCACTCAGTTATGTAATTTATAGCTTTTGTTCTTCCTTGCCCTCTTGATAGTTCAGAATTCTAAATCCTTCAGTCATTCTCTCCTTCCAGTTGCTGTTTGAATTAATTCCATCTGACTTCTGCAGTCTAATAGAGGAAATCTTAGACAAAGCATGTAATTTCATGTTTTGGAAGTTAGGAATCAAAAGCATGTGTTTCAAGTGAGGAAGGGACTATCTCCATTTCAGAGTAACAGAACTGCTGTCCTAAGGGGCTCGTCTTGTGTCAAAAAGTGAATAATCTGATAAATTTCCAATTGTCATCGAGATAGCCGGTCAGAAACAGAGCTTTTAAGACAAGAATACTGTAGACAGTTTCTTTTACTGAGCCACTTGAGGGGCTCTGAATGTAAGGGACTTCACTGTATTTTCATGTAGCATCAAAGGCAACAAATGTGCAGAAGGCCTTCAGCCAGGTCCTAAAGGTAGCAAGCAGTCTCACGGTCAGCTGTGCAGCACTGACTAGTTGGCAAATTGTCTTCCCAACCTGAAATGGCACCTGGAGCTTACCGTTTGTCATGTCATTATTAAGAAAAGTACGCATTTATTCTTTTGCCTCCACAATGTTTTAGAAGCAGTTTACAGCTTCATGTCTGTTCTCTCTTCTTCTAGTGCTCTATGACTCTTAACTTGTGTTTGAGCTGTTTTCTTGCTCTTTTTTCTTGAGCTGAAATATTTTTATCTTGTCGTAAAAAGAGGTCCCTCTTGTTTTTGTTGTCTGTGTTGTAACTTCAGTAGCTGAATTTGTAGTATGGTAGTTGCTTACTTTCCAAGATAGTAGAGGTGAGGAAAAGCAGCAATATGAAGCGGGTAGGTGCATCAGTGTAATATATGAGAGCATAGTGTGATGATGAAAGGCAGTGAGCTTCTAAATAAGCACAAGGAGAATGTGTGTGGTAGAGAGGGAGGTGTCTCAAAAAGCTGTGTTTGTTCTCTTGAGGCTCCCAAGTGCTATAATTGAGTCAACATGTCGAAGTGAAGTATGTCCTGAGCTTTGGGAGCAGGGGAAAACTGCATCTTCTGTATGTACGAGTTGAGGTGAACCCCATCTTACAGCAATAATAAGCGCTCTGCTTTTGCAATGCTGAAACTACAGCTCAACAGAACAGCTGCCCAACCAAGCTCTATAACTGATGTTTCTCTAAGAACTGCTTTAAATCTTCGCTTGGTTGGGAAGCTATGAGTAATTGGCTTCACCTTTGCTTCTGATGCAGATGTGAACAAAGGTGATGAACAGAGGGGAATATGACCGAATGCACTATTGAGATATTGGCAAAATAAGCTGAAAGGGTCTTCCTTAATTTATTTCTAAGTCTTAGAGGACATACATCTGTATGTCTTGCCATATTTCTTATGTTGGTGTAGTGGGGATATACTGACTTGCTTTTACTGTTCGATTTTTGTGTTTCAAATGGATGGAAAAGGGTTGATTACAGCCCTTTGTCCTGGCGGTTTGTTGCAGCCTTTGCCTGTGTGACTTCATGCATGATGCTGCACTGGCAGCTCTCTCCTTGGCCCTAGCTCACTGCAGCATTGCTCTAGGAAATCATATGAAATTGAATGTTCTTTAAAGCCAATGTTTCCTTGCTAACACGCTAATTTTGTCTTGATTGGGTTTTGTGTAGAATATCTACCTTTGGTGCTTTCTTATTTTATAAATCGTGCTTACTGACATATCTGATGTTCTGATTGTTTCCATAGTGACAGCAATGGCAAAAACCTGAAAAAGGAAGGTGACAGCACTGTATTTTTAAGATGAACTGTTTTACAGAGGAATGGTTTGAGGGGGTGGGAACACAGTAGATTTTTTTTCAAGCAGTAACAGGATATATTTTTTCAAGCAGTAGTAGTTATTTGGAGGTTAGAGAGGAAAGATTTGGTCTGGTATTTTGGCATTTATTTGTGTGGGGAAGAAATGAGCACAAGGTTAATCTAGATAATATGAGATGTTTTCAGCAATGTCTCCTTTCTTGCTGCTCCAAAAGATAATAAAATCTTGAAATGCAGAAAACTGAAATGTACAGCTTATCTTCACAGGAAAGGTAGAAGTCAATATGCCTGTGAGAAAACGTGTTACATACTTTTTTTTCATAATTTCTCCCTTCCAAATTCTTAAATTAAATGCAGGAAGCTTTTAGCATTACAAATCAGACACAAAGCCATTAGTGAGAGCTTCAACCTTCTCTTCTCCTTTGGTAAATTCAGTCAGTTGTTTTATTTTATTTTCTGGGAACAAGGCTATATTCCCTTTCATTACACATCATATTTTTTGCATTTGAAAGTAAGATACCTTGAGAGAATATAGGCATTTGTTTAGAGTCTATGCTGCAACAGAGAGGTGTTTTTTCTAACACATTTTGTAGGAGACACAAGCTTCCCTAACATTCCCTTTTGTCATTGGTGTTGATGCTTCTTCCTGTGATGTGGTCACTTGAAGCAGTTGCTGACTTATAATACATGCCCGCTGTTCTTGCATCAGCACAGCCAAGTGAAAGGAGATAATGTGAGAGATGCTTGTACATGATGCCAAGTATTTTCATTCAGGGGCTAACTTTTTTTCTGTGAAGCACTGGTTAGCATTCTGGTTGAATCACCATACCTAGAGGTATTTAAAAGATGTGTAGATCTGGCACTGAGGGACTGCCAAGTGTACCACTTGGTTTGATTTAGGTGTACCTGACAGTGCCAGCTGAATGGCTGGACTGCATCTTAAAGGTCTTTTCCAACCAAATGATTGTGTGATTCAAAGCATTCGTCTCCTGCCCACGCTGTCGCAGTGCTGCTGGGATCTGCGGTCAGGCTGGGGACCTTGTGCCCAGGTAGTTCTAGAAAGAGCTTAGAATAAGTCAGGCTGTGCTGTGGCACACACATCCTCCAGCCCTGGGGAAATCAAGCAGGCTGGTAGTAAGACACAGGTGCTACACTCCAATTTAACACATTGTTAAATTCATATCTCTTATGCCTTCCAGCCAAATGTGGCATCATACTGTAAACTGAATATGTGTTACATCTGATTACACTGGGGAAGAGAAGCTGGCAGCTGGGAGTTTGTGTTGCTTTTTAAGTTGCACAGGTTAGTTGGTTATCTGTGCCTGAGGCTTCTTAGGTCACATCTGCATTAGTACCTCAGCTGGTTCTTCTATAATTTTCTTCTACCATTTTGGTGTCTTGGAAGTACATAAAAATATGTAATTTATGGTTCTTCTTTATGTTTATCTGCAGCGTTCTGATTAACTTGTTGAAAAGTGATTCTGGTTTTCCATTGACCTGAAGGAAGGGGAAGTTTCCCTGTTTTTTACAACTGGGATTGTTGTGTAAAACAGGGAAGTGGTTTAGAAATCATGGGAGCAGTTAGTTGTTGCAGAAAGACTGAAGAAAATTTTTGTCTGTTCTAAATAATATTCTCTTATTTGCAGAATTATACAAATTTAAATAATTTTTTTCTTAAGAGACATGTTCATTTATAGATGAGTTGTTGAAATGCTTACTTAGTGGAAAAAGGATTGGTTAGTTGGTGTTATCTCTATGGTCCCACTGCTCCCCGCCCAAAAAAATCCCCAACCAATTTTTTTTGTATTATTTTCACTGATGGAGTTTTAAGGCATTGCTTAGTGCTTTAAGTACTATCCTGTGTCCCAAGCATATATTGGACATCACTTGCATTTCAGCAGTATTATGAAATGTAGGCAGAAGTAGACATTTAGACATGCCTCGTCATGTGAAGCATATTTAGTTTCTTCATCTGTAAAACTTAGGGGTTTAAATTTGCAGCTTCTTCTGGTCCCCATTGGAATGAAGGAGTAGTGGTTTTCTTTCTTGCACTGCTAGGGATAGCATTAGTACTGATTCATTGGTGTTGACCCCTCTGCTGCTTGTTAAAAGACAGCTTTATTTGCAGAGGTATCACAGTGAGCTTAATTTGGCTTGCTGCATCTTTGTAGCTGTTTTAATCTTATATGAAATAGATGAAGTCCAAAAGGAAATTGAGAACAAAAAAAAGAAAAAAAAAACAAACCAAAACTAATTATTCACATGTAAATGTACCTGTTAAAGCCATAGACCATGTAGATTTAGATAGTATTATATTAATTTCTTGAAGTAGAACTTTCTCTTAGATCTTGGGAAAACATCTGCGAAGAAGAAAGCATCTCTTATATGTCTTTTGCTCCTGGTTCCAATTACAGGCAGCTGTCTGATTTATAAGCAGGGAAAACTGCTAATTGTGCCCTTGTAAACTCTTTTAGTTTAGAGGAAAATGTATTTATTTGCATGTGAAATACTGAAAACCTTTCCTGCAGATACAAAATTTTAGAATTCAAAACATATAAGCCTCTAATGCTCTCCTGAAAGCTGTTCCTTCCCTGGCTGATAGCTTTTATCTTGCCGTGTGTCATTAACATTTACTGCTGTTGAAAGTTCTTGGATAACAGATCGAGGTGACTTTGCATGCTGGTTTAGATGTGATTTGCCAAACAAATTGTTAGGAATCTTGCAGTCATTTGCTGTGTTTCTTATGGAACATGAAACTCTTGCGATGTGAAGGATTTTGCCTTTATTCTTTTTGTTTCTAAAGTAGTGGAGAGTTCCTATTTTATGAAAAGTTTTTAGAACACTGACTAATAAAAGTTAACCTCAAGTAGTCTTCACCTCTGTGGTGAATAATGCTGATTCTTTTGAAGAGCTATTTATTAAAGTCTTACCTTTGATTAATTTTGTGGCACACTTGAAAAGAGGAAGCTATTGGGTTAGTATAATTTTGCTTATTAGAGAAACATGTTTTGATAAAATTGTATGCATGAAGTACACCTCTCCTGTTTTGGGGTGGTGCGTCTGCAGTGGGAAATTCAGTGGCATGGTATGTTCTTTTATTGGTGGCACACACACTGTATCATCAGGTCAGCCCTGTGTACTCTGTCCGTACTCATTCCTACCTTGAAATCACTTGTACTGAGAATAGCTGAGAGATATTTCAGCCATGGTTGTCAATTTAAACCAAGATGCTTTGGCTTTCCCAAGTGCTGTTCTCTGAATTTTTTGATGTTTTGATGATTTTTGTCTGCTTTCCAGTCATGTTTTTAGCCTTTTTTCTTCCCAGAAACCATTTAAATATATGTTTTGAAAAATTCATATGTAGTATTTTTTTATTCTTTTGTCCTCTGAATCTTTATTATTGAGTATCTGTCTTTATGTGATTGACTGAGCTTCCATCAGGGTTAGGAGTAGGAACAGGAAAGAATTTGGTCTCCACCATTTTCGCATGTCAGGTGAGTCAGTCTGGGGTTGGAGTCTCTCTCTGGTGTTTTAAAACACCTTTAAAGTCATCTTCTCTGGAAAGTGTAAATTCTGGCTCAGTCTTGGCTGTGTGGGTCAGTGGACAAATACTTACCTCAAAATGTGATGCATTTGCTAGGGTTTAATGCATCTGTTTTCTTTTTTAATGTAGAATGGGCTTGCTGATTTCCCTGTTTTAATGTGATACTTCAGAGAATAGCTGTAGAAAGCATTCTGCTGCTGTCATAGCACCTGGGGTGCCTTGGGAAGAACATTGCCAGCAGGTTGAGGGAGGTGATCGTGCTCCTCTACTCAGCCCTAGTGAAGCCACATCTGGAGTGCTGTGCCCATTTCTGGGCTCCCCAGGACACAAGAGACATAGAGCTCCTGGAGCAGGCCCAGCGGAGGGTGACAAGGAGGATGGGGGGACTGGAGCATCTTTTTTATGAGGAAAGGCTGAGGGAGCTGGGCCTTGTTCAGCCTCAAGAGGAGATCAGTCAGAGGGGATCTCATCCATGTCTGTCAATCTCTGAAGCGAAGGCATTGAAAGGATGGAAGGATGGATCCAGGCTCTTCTCAGTAATGTCGGGCAATAGATGTGAGAGGCAATGGGCAGAAATTAATGCACAGGAAATTCCACCTGAACGTGAGGAAGAATTTATTTACTGTGCAGGTTATCACGCACTGGAACAGGTTGCCCACAGAGGCTGTGGAGTCTCCCTCAGTGGAGATGTTCCAGAACAATCTGGATGCAATCCCGTGCAATGTGCTCTACAATGACCCTGCCTGTGCAGGTAGGTGGGACCAGATGACCCACCGTGGCTCCTTCCCAATGTTACCCATTCTGTGATTGTGTGTTAAAGTGAAGTCACATCACATGTTAATATTCTTGGTAGGCATGGCACAGTTTTCAGAGCAGGCATCTACTTGAAGAAGGTGAACTTAATTCTGGGCTCACAGCTGTGGCAGCAGCAGATCTGTTTGTTACCTGTGCAGTTCAGGATGCTGTGATGTGCTGCTGCCAGTGCTGTCCCAGTGAGGTTCACCACTGGTTCACTTCTCTGTAAAATTGCTGTCAGTTGAGATGGTAGCTTTTGTAATGCAAGAGCTGTGTGGAGACCACCAAACTTGATCAGAACTCAAGTCAGTTTTGTTCTCAGCCAGCCTGAAGCTATTGATGCATTTCAGCTTTTATTATTGCCTGGCAGGCACACATGGTGGGCAGTCCTTTGAATCTTGGCTGTACTGTACTGTTTATTCTTCTGTTTTGGAAGCTGGATAAGGCCTTGATTCTTGTGGGCATGCTTCACCCTTCACTTCAGTACCTCTTGGTAGGGTGCCTTTTGAGATACTAGTTTTAGCCAATTCATAGTAGATTTGTTTCCAAAATGTGTATCTCTCTGTATGCCATTGGTGAGACACATCAACATTTCCGGTCTGGTGGCTGAAAAGGAACACACAGTGGGCACTGTGGTTGGTATGACTCTATGCTCTTGGACTGGTTTTTGTCACATTTCTGAATATTGATAACATTGTCAGTGTCTTCTTTCTTGCTTAAAGGATGCTGCTAGAACAGATTTGGGAAAGCTCTTCATTTCAAAGGGTATAGTTTTTGAATCATAGGAAGACAAGTGGATAATGTTAATAGATGGCAACTCTTTGAAGTACATTAGAATCAACTTCAGAGAAAAAGAAAATCCCTTCCCTGAGCTCCAGATAAACAAGAATGCTTTCAAACCTTCAAGAGGATCAAGGTGAAATGCAGTGAACAGCAAGTGCAGCAAAAATGATTCTGCTTTTATGGTGATGGGCAAAAATCCATTCTTTCCTTTTTGTGCTCCTGTAACAAAGCAAAATAACAAAATACTCTGAGCTTGTTCTATGAAAAGAACACAAAAAGCTTTCTATGTTTAATATCCTCATCTTGATAGATGTGGGTAGAATATATTTTAAATAGGCTGGAAATATATCCTTGGAATTCTGAAATATCTTCCAAAGTAGCTGAAAAGAACTGCATTCATCTGATTGTGCAGGTGCATTTAACAGCATTTATTTGCTTATGTAGAGTTGTAGGAGGCTGACGTCTTCCTGATGGTGAGGTGTATGTCACTCCCACTTTAGTTGTCTTTAACTGGGAAAGAGAGAATGGAGCAGTTTCTTTTCTTGTTTTCTTGTTAAAGTCTTCAGGAAAAAAAGGGAAATAGTTCTAAGCCATGGATCTGAAGTACATTTCAAAAGGTAAATATGCCCTCCTTTGCCTAAGGAAAAGACTGTCTCAGGAAGGTAAGTTGGAGAACAAGTAGCAAGTGACTGTAGGATTGTTCCTGCTGAGGTTCCGTTTTGGTTTTTCCAGGAGTCAGTTATGGAGGACAAAGGAGAAAATAAAACAGTTTTTTTTCAGAGGAGGAAAGTGATTTTCAAAAGCAAGAATGTATTCATGTGGCTTTGAAATGACTGGTGAGAATAAAGGCTGAAATTCAGTGGGTAGGGTTATGTATTAACATGCCTTATGGGTTGCAATGTCATGAATAGTAAAGACCTATGTAAGAAACTGAAAGCTGCCTATCCAAAATTCAAATAAGTACAATGAAGAAAAATTCGTAGTTTTTAAAAAACTGTGATCTTAAACATATTTGTTTATACATAAGGACTACTGAAAGAACTCAAAACAACTCCGCAGGTCACCTTTAACAAAAAGCTCTCTGTATAGATAGTAATATAAGTTATCGCCAACAGCATGTCCCACATGCAGTATAAAAGTGAGAACAAACTCCACATTGAGAGGTGGTGGGTTTGGATGGGGGAGGGAGATTTAAATGTGTTCTTCAGGAAAGAATCAGTTTAAAAAACTGAGAAAAAATGAGATGGCAGCAGCCAGGATTTGCAGAGCTTTTCAGTCCTTTGTTGGGTTATCTTGCATAAGTGCTTTAGCCAGAGACTCTTTTCAGTAGCTGCATGGGGCCAGCTTAGAACACAAACGTGCATGAATCCAAATGTAATTTCCCTGTTGTGCGCATTCTGGCTGTGACAGCTCAAGTTATGAATGTAAAATAGCAGGAAAAAAGTTCAGAAGATGGCCAGGCCTGAAATGTTAATAAGAACTGACTTACCATGAGATCCCTTGAGGCTGGCAAAGGTGCTGCCCGAATTTTAAGTTTGTCTGCTTCCATGCTTCGTTTTGGTGTGCCTTGGACAAGAAGAAATAAATGCCTTGTTTTTATCTGTGGATTGGTTTGGCGTAACAGAAGTAACAAACATTTTCTTCCATGTAAGATGCAAAGCAGACAAAGAGAGTGATGTTAATCCTCCACTCTGGTTTGTGTTCAGCGCTGGCACACAGACTGAATCAGCATCGGTGGCTTTGATCGGTAGGCAAGAATCTCTGTACAGGGAATGACAGTATCTTTTCCCTTTCAGACAGTTCTTTTTTCTGGGGGGCAATAATCTGCAGTTTTCCTGAATTTCCATTGTGCAGAAGGCATTTGTCTTTCCTCTGGGTAGGGTTGGTGCAGGATAAGTGATTTCTTCCCCCTACATCAATACACTGCTTGCAGAAAAGACACCTCATCATGGCCACTGGGCAGCTTGTCTCAGACTGTGCAGGCAAGGAAAGGGCTTTTCTCTCTTCTGCGTACAACTTGCACAGCAAAGAGAAATTGCAAAGTTTGCAAGTTTCCCTGCGTCTTCAACATTGGATTTTCCCGGGTCTGTACTCTCTCTTTTTTTTTTCCCCAACCTCCTTCCATCTCTTGTTACCATGGAGAATGAAATGCCTGTTCCATTCAAGTTGTCGGCTGAATAGGTTTTGAGGTTGATGGATGGTGAGAATCTCTTATCCCTCCTTCTCCAAACACCGCCCCTGCCTGGTTCTTGACATTTCACTTGCCAGAGACTGGCAATCAGTGAGTGGGAGCTGAAAAGGAGGCTGGCAGTGTCCTGCTGAGATGCTCTTTCAGTTTGTGGATGAAATCAGCAGCCGTGAGAAGGTCTTAAGGGCTTCGGTGCAGAGCCTTGTCCTCAAGCTGACTGAGGCATGAATGCTCACTTGAGTGAATGTTCTTGCTTCCCCAGAGCGTCAGGGAAAAAAGAATTCATATGTGAAACCTGTTGCTGCTTGTGACTGTGTTTCAAGGGGTGAGGTAACCTCTGCAATGTAAAGGAAAAGGTAAGGAATGAATGAATACAGTAAATGCTCTGGCATAATCTGTTCCTTTCATATATACTTCTTTATCTGTGTCCATGTCACACCAGAAGTGGAATTTCTTTTGCTGCAGTCTGACTTGGGTGGTTTCCTGGCTGTGATGCTGAAGTTAGCAGGAGACTCTGTGTTTAGTAGTCCCTGTATGAACTGACTGTGTACGAGTGGCATCAGTCAAGCAGTGTCAAAACAGATTTCTGAATAAGATACCTTTTAATAACAAATATGTGGAGTTGTGGATATTGACAGGTCCAGGGTTGAAATATGAGTTTGGGGATAGTGTTGATGTGCAAGAAATGAAGCAAAGCAAAAAAATTGAAGTGATAGCTCTGTAAAATTATACAGAAAATGTTTGTTTTGTTGTTATTTATTACTTTTCATACAAGATAACTATAGTTTTAGAGGGCATCAGAAAGATTTTTGGCTTACACTGAAAGGCTTAAGCCTGTCCTTTTTAAAGGAGGGGTTGTTTTGATTGATGACCACTTAGTAGTGATGGCATGGGAAAAGTGTATACCTGGCATTGTTTAATAATGTGTGGATTTTGCATCTGGAAGTAAAAGTATATGTTATGACTTTAAATTCTGACTTTGTTTCCAAGTCACAAACGTATCATTGTTGAGAGAAGATATTTCAGTGAGTTTTCTGCCAAAACCTGATGTGTCAGGACTGTACCAGCATAGGAATTAATACTGGTGGTATACCTTAATGGGTGGCATTTTAATGTTTTTGAGACCATATATGAAAATTTGTCCTGGGTGATTTTGGGCAGCTGTATTTGGTAAGTGATTGTGAACTTTCTTTGAATACATCTTTTCAGCATCTTGCACTGATAAATATTTTCACACCATCTATGTATTCCTAAAGTTGCTAACCAATACATCTCTCCACAGTACCACCAACAGCTTTTGCATCTGTCTTAGCTCCTCAAGAGTTCACTTTCTGTTTGATGCTTTATGTCCTGTTTATTGTTGGATTGTTGTCTCCCTGCTGGAGTTTTCCTACTGTGCAATTGCTTTTCCTGTTGTGCAAGCTGCTTCCAAAATGCAAGTATGTTAGCTGTTTGGCTGCTGGTGTGTTAGAAAGGAGTTTTTAATTCCTGCATCAGAAAGGCATGTGTGTATGTCAGTACATACAAAATAAATATATGTATATGAAATACATATGAATATACCATCCAATTCCTTAAGTAGTTTATTGTAGAGATTGTGGTAGTATTTTTGTTCCCAGAGTGTGGGATTTCCTAGAGGGATGTGCACACAGAGGATTTGACTGCCTGTGGCCTTCAGTCATACAGGATAATATATGATAATATGCAGGGCTTTGATTTCCTGGTTGGCTGGGCTACTGCAGAAAAAAATAGATTTTCAAAAATAAACCCCTGAAGCAGCTTTTTTCTACCATAAATACATCACACATGTTGGGTGGAGTTGAGGTAAAGTGTTACAGAGAGGAAAAAAGAGGGAAGTCCATTGGGACAGAGAATGTAGTTTGGGATTAGCTTCCTGATAGGAACTCAGCTTCGTGTTACCATTTGTTAAGGGAAGGGGAAAGAGTGAGCATCTGTTTTAACGTGGTGATTTTGAGTGAGCAGCAACAGCATCAGCATCAAAGCTTACATGTGTATTTCCATTTATTCTGTTAACCTGCTGGAGTTTTTTGATTCAGTATTATCTTCTTTATGAAAAAAATATACTCTTAGCAGCTTATGGGTTTGCATGAGATAAAATCCCAAATCTTTCTCTCTCGCTCTGTGAGGATTGTTATGCTAATGATTTTAGAGATTGTCAAAAATTTTTCTGAGTATTACTGACAGGATTCAATCTCTGAAAAAAGATCTTCCAGCTTTCAACACTGATGTATTTAAATTCATTTTGCCTTCTGAAATTCCTTCTCTTCCCATCACCAAGATCGATCTTTACTTGATTTGGGGTGTTTCAATTTTTATGTTTTCTATGAGAAGAATTTGACTGACTTAATAAACTTGTAATTAGGACATATCACTGCTTCATTCCTTCTGGTCTTTGGTTAAATTATTATTGGAAAAATTCTCATGTCCCACTCTTTTTAGATTCAGAGTTGTTTGATTCCTTTTTTCCTGTCCTCCTTTTTTATCTTAATGGTAGCCAGAGCTTGTAAATTTTTTTACCTTGTACTTGCTATTTAGATGTGGGCAGCTAGAGAACAATCAATCTCTAAACCTCTTTCTGTTTGCTAGATGTTTTATTTCACCTTTTCCTTAGTGATCAGTGCCTGGGTTTCCCTCCATTGCTTTCCCAGGCAGTGCAGTGTGGAACTGACCTCATTTGCTTCAGCTCCACTCCTGTCCCTGCTGCCTGGTGCCTCAGTCAGTGAGGATGGGCAAAGCTTTGTTCAGGGCAGCTGGGGAGAAAACCTGATCAAGCAGCAGACTGAAGCTCTCTGTCCATGGGTTTACAAAGACAGGTCTTCACTGATTTGTACTTTGCAAGTTACCTTCATAACCTTAAAATCAGAAAAGTTAATTTTAGTTTAGCTTTTGCAAAGGCTTCCTACCTGTTCTGTTTGAGTAAATTTTTAAGCCCTTTATAACAGGCTGGTACATATGCAAAGAATGACTACTGTGCTCTCCAGTAACTCATTCTCTTATCTCAAGTGTCATTTACTGGAATCTCCTTACCTTTTGCCTCCTGTAAAATGTAAACTGAATTACAGGCATATAATTAAATCAGCATATTAAGTGTGTGAGGAATGAGGAGGCAGTGGGAATTTTGATGGCTATATCCATAGTAAGAACATTAAAATCTAAATTATCAGGTATCTAAACTATTTTCTAGTCTATTGAGAGCACTGGTTGTAAAAGAACAATTTCCAGATAGATGAAATGTGTTTTGGTGCTAGGTCAGCACAACAGGCTATCATTTCTCCTAACCTGGCTGAGTGGCTGCTTCATAAACCATGTGACAGCTAGCTAAAAGACTTAGATATGCAGTATTAGTGCTCATCAAGGAAGGGGACATTCAGATAATTACTAAACAGTTGTGAGGTTTTGACTGGGTAAAAAAGTGACAGTTCCAGGTACTGATGTATTTGCTTTTGCCTGTAGTCCATGTCCAAGTCACTTTGTTGCATATGGCATACCTCATGCTTAAAACTACCATGGTCAGTGTCTGACACTGATTTTAATTTTTTGGTGCCTAAGCATCAGACACATACTGTTGGTGCTGGCATTAGCTATCTAATATCTAAGCATGTTTGCTTCTCAGAGATCAGACTTTTAAATTTATTTTATTTACTTTATATTATGCATAGCAATTCAGTTCCTGTTGTCTTGCCATAACCCAAGTTTAGAACACAAAATTAAAATGAAAAACTGGAAAACAAAATAAGGCACAAAAGGCATGACAAGAACTGGGATTGATCTCTTTAATGTAAATATTATTTTCTCTAACCTTGGATTTGTGATTAAGTGTTGATGTCAGTTTACTGTGAAGACTAGGAATAGCAAACTGTTGTGAGATGGAGTCAAATTTGGGTGCAACATGAGAGATGCCCCTTGTTTTGAGTGGATTTGTGTTGTGTGTGCCTCACAGCCAGCTGCTGGCTCTTTCAGATTTGTCCCTGTGAAATCCTCTTCTTTAGTCCTGTTCCAGAGCTGTAGCACTCGACTCCAATACATCCCTCTCCAGCCAGTCTGATTATCTTCTGTTGGCTCTGCAGTACTCTTCCCTGGCTGTAATACTGGATTGTTATTCTGTCAGTGGGGTAGAAGGGTAGGAAAGAAGCAGGGAAAGGGATATCTGAAATGAAAGTTAACATTTTTCATACCAGAGAGATACTGTAGGAGAAACAGGAGGGCACGCTAGGGAGAGCTCTTGAAAATGCTGTTTGTATTTCAGTCTTTTTTAGGGTTTTGATTCCTAGAACATGTTCAAAGTTTGTTGCCATTTTAGAGTTCAGAAGTCTATATGGAAATAACCAGTGTTTCAGTTCCATAGTGATTCTTGAGATACAGGACAAGACACACACATGAAAAATTACTGTCTATTGGACTAAGACATTCTTTAGCCTGCCTTTTTATCTCCTGCCTTCCCCTTTAGCCTGTATAATAAAGACAGAGTTTTGTGAAAGGTGATCTGACACTGTGCTTCTCCCAGAAAGCTCAATGTTGCTCTCATTTGCCACAGTTAAATCATTCCTGTCCTCAGCTCCTGCAGTCAGGGAGTTGTAGGGTGCATTTGATAAGCTCATAAGTCTGACTGATTGATAATCAATCTTTGGTGGGTTAGTTATTTGGATCAGCGTCCTATGGATAGCTGGGGATGTCGGTCCACCTCTTTTGCTGGCAGCCACTAAAATCGCTTTATGCTCCTTGCAGAGCTGTACCTTGAAGCTCTCCACTTTTGGATTACCGAGTACAGCCTAACCCTAACCCAGTATTAAGTTGCAGATGAGTACAGACAAGCTGCAGTATATAAGCAGTATTTTGATGCAGTATAATAACTGTGTGTATTGAGTTGTGATGTGTGTTTTCAGACTCAGTTGGGCCGCGTATCATCTGCAGGACTCAGGTCAACCCTGGGCCAAGCTGCCATGGCCATAGGTGGAAGCATACTTCTGTTCCATCCTCTTCTGCCTTCTTTCGTTATTTGCTCTCTCTTAGGCTTTGCCCCATAGGACTGATTACCTCTTCCTATTTCACAGAATCTCAAACTCGAGTTTCCATCTTCTTTGCAATCCCACAAATCAGGCATTGCTTGAGGTTAATCACAAACACTAAACCCGTGCTCCCCTGTGACATCCTGCAATGCCTCTGTTCCTGTGCAACACAGAGCAGCAGAAGCTGCCTGTACACAAACCACATGTTAGTGACCTCAGCCAGAAAACATTAACTACATTGGCAGGGTTGCTGGCCCCATATTCAGATGAGAACCAACAAGATGTCATCAGGAGTTGCTCTTGTGCCCTAACTTGGATATTGTTGAGACACTCTGCTTTGTCAGTTGATCCTCACAGACAGTATGGATCTTTTATTACCTTCCCCCAAAAGTGTTTTTTCTTGATTTATGGTGAATAAGTGGATTTATACAGTAAAGGAGGTTGCTTCTAGTCCCATCTTCCTATTTCCATATACTATCCAAGAGTTGCTTCAGTTATTTAAAGTAGATGGGTTTGTTACTCTGGATCATGGATATAAATAAATGCCAGAAGCATGAGGCCTTATCAGCTGTGAGCAGCTGTACTTCCCTTTTTGTTTTAAATCTAGACACCTAAAGTGCAGATAAACAATGAAACTCATTTTTCTGGAAGGTAAAACTTTACAATTTGTTGGAGTTTGTTGAAGGCTGTTGCATCTCTACTTAAAGTAAACTAGCATTAGCATTCTTGGGGAAGGCTCTGACCTCCTTGTTAGAGCTCAGAGTTACAGTTCAGGGTAGTGAGTATTAATATTTGTAGTGGTTTCATTTTAAAATACTGTTTATGTATGGACAGTCATACTTAACCTAGTGTATATATATATATATATGTGGGACAGCCTAGAGAATTAAGTTGGACTTCCTTGAAGGTATCATCTTTATGTACTGTTTGCAGAAGTGGCTCTTGGGGAATGCCTGAGGATGCTGGCAAGTGAAGAGGAATATACTCAGGCAAAGCTTTAGAGGACAGGATTTTCAACCCTGTATGGGAGATGTTGCAAATAACCTTTGTTAGCTTGATAGGTTAATTTTTTACCGCAGAATTACTTTGTAGACGCAGAAATTTGCTTTCCTTCTCCATGGATACTTTATTCAGGTAAAAAGTTATCCATACTGAAATCCTGGGCTCAGACCTGGAAGCAGTACATAGGTTTATGTGTGGCTCAGACCCTGAGCTAGATCACCTCCTGAGCCCTTGACAACTTTCCTCAGGGCTGCTGCTGATGTCTCTGTTTTGTGCTCCTGAAACATGGGATGCTAGGAAGCTGGCTTTGAAGGTGCTGGAGGAGCATTCAAAACTATCTGGGCTCCACAAACTCACCAATTTAGACTAAAGCTCTGGCTCTGCAAGACTTAGAGCCATGGAGCTGATGATAGCAGCAGTTTCAGGAGGGATAACTGGTGAAAGAGTCCATCTATGTACTGTGATCCCTTCTGCTTTGAGAGATTTGTCAGATGGGGTTTCTTATGGGGCTGCCTTTGTACCTCAGCCGAGTTGTCCCAGAACCTGGAGTGCTGCAAAACATGGTGCAGAGACCCAGGGCTTTGGCCTCTTTGCAGCAGGGTTTGTGTGTTCAGGTTTTCTGGTTACCTGGCTATTCCCATCCCCCACTATTCTTGGACAGTGGAAAGCCAAGTTAGCATGCTAGTGCGGGATTGAAGGCTCTATCGAGTGATGTCTGACCAAGGTAAGGATAAAGTGTTTAGTTATCATTTAATATAACTTCCTTTATTGCTTTCTTTATTGTGTTACTTCTGAAATGTCATAAAGTACAAGTAATCAAGCTGAGTAGTGACTCTTCAGGTATTCAGGCCTGTATATTCTTAGAAATTACTTTTTTTCTCTCTTGGTATTGGCACTTAGTTATAAAAGTGCTAGAATTTGTGCTGAGGATCTAGCCTATGTACTATGTAATAGTACTATAGTGAAGTACATCAGCATTTACATACATCAGCATATCCAAATACATACGTATATATTTTCAGATGAAAATACTGAGATACAGATTGCAAATTAAAGAGTTTACTTGTCTGGCTCTTGGGCAGAATCTCCTGGGTAGGAAAGTATGTAATGTCCTCATGTATGCTGTAACTATTAGTATATTAAGTCTAAGGGGTTTTCTTTTTAGTTTCTCTGTTTTGTCCAGTATGCTCTTCAGAGATCAAATTTTTATAGTACAATTATTCAAGGAGTACCTAAGTATGATGATATTCAGGGGATATGAAGATGAAGCAGTAACCTTCTCCAGAGTGCACCTGTAGTTATTTTTGGCACTAACTTGCTGTACTTTCAAAAGCAGAAACATTCATTTTGCTTCAAGTGATTTTATCCTTCAGAGCTCAGTGGGATGATTCTGCACAAGACAGGGAGCTGTCGCATGGGCTGTTTTGATGCTGGGAGCTGGAGCAAACTCTACTGTTTCAGAACAATGTATTTATTTTCTCATAATCACCTTCTGGAAACAGTGGTAATAAGAGACTATGACTTCTTGTCTCCCAAGTATTCCCTCAAACATGTATCCCTGCTAACTCTTTCTCAGCTGCTCTGCAGAGCTCTCTCTGGCACCAGAAGGCACACATCTTCCAGCCCTTTGGCAGGTGCTCTTTTCATGTTTCCATGTGTCTCTCCAGTTAGAGAGACACAACAATAAAGTTGTTTTGAATGGGAGAATTTAGAAAGGAAGAGTGGCCGCACTTTCTGGGTTTAATTTCTTTGTGTTTAACCTGACTACCTGTTTCTGGGCTGGGGCTGGCCACTAAAATGTGCTCCTTGTAAGAGAGGAGTGTTGCATCACCTCAGACGGGTATTGCAGAGCTCACTGCGATTCAGCTGATGTAATTTTACACAGGACAAGGGTGTCTATGTTAAATTGCAAAATTTTGTGTTAAACCTAATGTTACTTTTCAGCAGAGGAAGACTCTTTAATCTTCTTGTTACCATGCCCAGAGGAGTTGCAGGGACAGTAACATCTGTGCTTGCTGTATAAGGCTGACAGCTGTTTCAGGAGTCAGTTGGTCCTTTTATCCAGTGTCTCTGAGTAGCACAGGGAATGTGGGCACTGCACCTTCCTGCAGGAGGTTTTACAGGGTGGCAGTAAGTACTAGCATTGCAACATGCTGAACCTTGGGGCTCCATCACTTGCCTTTGACTTTTGAATACTTCTGAGATACAGAGCACGCCAGAAAAGTTAGGAGGCATGTTGGTTGCAAGTGAGGGAAAGTCAATTGGCAGTCAAACTCTGAGCTTGGTAGGTCACCATAGATGACTGAAGAGATTGAATCAGGGCTTTAGTGACTGAATATGGAATGGATAATCTGCTTTAGAGAGTATCTTGGAGATCCCCCAGCCTCAACCTTTCTACAGAATTACTATGTTGAGAGTAAGGGAGTATGATTTCCCCTGGCTCTCTCTTTGTTTCTGTACTACTTCCTTTTTGCTTATAGTTATTCTTTAAAGAAATAACAAAACTCCTTACAATTTCCATAATTAAGAAACTCCCCCAGCAACAACAAAAACAAACTCAAAAAAATATAAAAGGGAGGTGTATAGGAGCCCCATTCATCACCTTTTGTCACCAGACTTGATTTGACATCTGAGACTACAGAGAAAGTTTGGCAAGTGCAATGATTTCCCGTGTGGGGGTAATAAGAGAGAAAAAACCTGTCAGTTGAAAACAGCAGGAGCTGCATTAGCAAATATAAATTAAACAGATGGCTAAGATACTGCAGCTGTCACATAGAAGCTCCAGGAAGATGTTTAGCTCAGAGCTGCAGGAGGCTGTTTTAAAAGAAAAGATGAAAACAACAACAAAGCAAACTTTAGCATGACGAAAGAGACATTAGAACCATTCAGGTTATTATATGAAATTTATCCAGCATTGTGGTGTTGGTATGGTTTTGGGTTTTTTTAAATTTATGTTTTCAAATCTTAGGATTCTAAAATTAAGTTAGGATTAGTTGTTATTAGATCATGTTCAGATTTTGTGTCATGGGTTTGCTTGTTTAGAAATACTCTTCCGTATGAGACACTGGCTCTGACATGCTCTGGAAAGCAGGGAGACATGTAACACACATCATGCCATTTCATTCTTCAACTATTTGTTTTACAGCTATTTCAAGAAAAACTTCTTATGAAAGAATTTATAAGTAAAATCTTTTGGAAAAGCAGTGTGCAAAGTGTTAACTTTTGGTGGAGGAAGAACTTGTATTTTAGTGTCCTGCATGTTCAATCGTAAGACAACTTTTTTCAGACTCATTTTCAGCTGAGAACTGACTATTCTTTTGTGAAAGAAGCACTAGAATAGCACCCAAGTTTGTTCTGTTAAAGTATGGACATATGCTAAAATGAGGACAAGTTGGAAATTCCATGCTGTTTCTCAGACACCAAGAGGCAATTAATTTTCTAAATGTTATGTCTTAAAGTATTTTTTGTCAGTTGGGACTGATGGTTTGTCATAGATTATTTGTGCAAAAGCAGAGATTGTTATGGTGCTTTTATAGTTAAAGGGCGATGTGAATTATGAAATAAGTTCAGCTGCATTTGAAGCCCATGTTTTACATTCAAAGAAATAGCGTGCATAAATGGATTCCTAGGCAGGCTGATTGACTACCCAGAGTTCTGCTTTTTCTTTGCGTTCTTTACTGCAAAAGAGTAAAGGAAGCATTTCTTTATGTGTTTATGGTTGACTTTTTAAATCATACTTACTATGTAAGAACTTCTGGATTTTAACTGTACTTCAGCCCTTTGTGCAAAATTAGTATGCCTTCAGTTCTGCCTGTTGTTCTCAAACCTGTCTATTTCTTTACAATAAATATATTTAGGTACTGTTATATCTAATTCTAAAGTTCTTCTATATGGATTATTCAAGAGCTACAAAATCTACATAGCAAAAAATTAAATCTTTTTTCCCTGTGTAGTTATCCTTCCTGCCATCATCCCCATAAAATTTGAGTATAGAAGCCCCAGCATGCTCTGAAAGCTGGTGAACTTCCATTCTATTAGAAATAGGAAGTTCATCACTGAGATATGCATGCTCTTTACTGGCTAAATCTTTAATCTTTTTCCCATTCTTAGTGGTTCAGGACACAAATCATGAAGGACATTAAAGGTCAAAAGCAACGTCTTGGGCTTGTTTATGTGAGCTTGATGAAAATGTATACCCTCAGCCTTCCCATACTGTTCAGGGTGTCTCAATAGAAGTGAGCTCCTCATCATTTAATTGCATTTCTTTTTGGTTGAAGTGGTTGTGGCTTCACATGTAAGTGTAGGAAAGAACAGCTGATCATGCTGAGTAACTGTAGTTTCTACCCTTCAGATTTCATTTCTATTCTACCCCCGCAGAAACTTTGCAGCACTTAAAATTCCAGAAAACTAGGAGGAAAAAAGCCTCAGCCTGAGTGTATTTCTTTTCTTCCATTTTTGCTTAAGAGAATTGAAGCTGGCCTTGAAGTGTACTTGAACTTGAGAATAATAGATGTGGAGTATCTTTGTCAGTGATAGAGGGATGTTTGAGAGTAGGTGACCTTTCAGTGGGAAGCCTGGCCTCAGCCTCTACATATTTGCTCCTAGGCTTTAGCTTCCAATGCTTTAGCAAACTCCGCTGCCAGGACATACACAGCAAGGAAGCAGCTGTGTAGGCAGGACCCAAGGCATGCAGGAAGATACATGCTGAAACCTACAAGTTCCCCCTGACTTCTCCTCCTAGGTGGAAACACAGGTATCAGTCAGTGTGATCAAAGGCTCCAGAGAGCTGACAGTTAAGAATGGATGGGAAAGAGCTAAAACAGAGAAGTAAGTTGGATGGGAAGAAACAGAGGGGCAAGATAGCCTTGTCCTGAAAGATGGTTAACCTTAAATTTTCCTGCTGAGTATCCCAAAAGCAAGAATGAACTTTTCCAGCTGGAAGTGTAATTACTGTCTAATGGCCATCTATATTCTCTTCATCTTCATGCAAGCCTTCTAAGGCATGTAAGGCTGCATGGTTATTTTGCTGTAGGTATAGCAAATTGAGTGCTGTCTGGCCTATGGCACAGAGCTAATGAGGAAAATGTCTTTATAGTTTTTGAAACAAGTCTGTGACAAAAATTTTTATGTCATGTGAGGTGTTAATATCAAACTCTCACTGATTAGGTTCAGCTGCTTGCATGTAAAATGTATGACACTGGAAAAAGAAAACACCATCCAGCTTTTTTTTAATATTCTCATGACAAGAAAGTGCATCTTAGGAAGCGAGTCCAGCCTTTTGGTGGTGTAGCTTTGGCGTATAGCTTAGCCAATCTGCAAATAGATTGAACCTCGATCTTTTTAACCCTAGTCCAGAATTGCCAAGTCTCTTTTTGTAGGTCAGTGTTGTTCTTATGCTATATAGGCAGCTGCATCAGTGACTGAAAGAAGATGTAGCAGTTATAAATTGCTGTTTATTGTTATACTTATCATTTTGGAGGTGACATAAATGAATCCTAGGTGGAATAAAACAGCATATCAGGTAATGCTGGTATGTGGCCTGTGTATTGTACAGCGCTATGTCAGTAAATAATGCATTGCTGATTGATTTACAATAGGTAGTCTTTTCTAATTTGTCTCAATAGCAGAAGATTGTTCATTTTGCTTTAAAGTAGTTTTAGCTTTACTTTTCAGTGGAAAGCAGCTGAATACACCTGCTTAAATTCTGGTAATGAAACCATCCTTCATATGCAAAATAAATATTGTCAAATACGGCAATTTCTGTCTTTGGATTTTTATCTCCCTTCCAGATTTGAACATGTCTGATCCAGATTAGTTTGTGGAATAATGTTTAGCCAGTTTGTAACCCACCACAGTTTTGAGATATGACTCTGCCAAAGTCTTACACTTTGGTGCATTACTTCGTTATGTTGGAAAATTGTATGCTACTGCACATGGATACAGAGTGACGCCTTTCTAAAATAAATACGGTTGTCTACCAGAGAAGAACCTTCCAGAGATTTGAAACAGATTAGTTTCCTTTCCCTGTGTAAGGAAGCCCTAAGGTGATAAGATCTGCTACGCCCTTCTAGCGAGAAGAGGAACTGTTGAAAGGCAAAATGCCAACGCTCTACGGCTGGTAGCTTTAGGCTGCCACCCTAAGCAGCTCAGAATAAGGCCAAGCATGTCTAGAAAAATGGCAGATTTGGGAACCTGGCATAATGGTGCCTCCTCTCCACCTCTGTTAGGAAACAAATAATAGTTGGATATTTAGTGTTGTTTTAAACTTGAGTGAGAAAACTCAGGATTTGAATGGAAAGTAATAATAACAGCACAGTTCAAAAGGACTATTGCATGAATGAGTTTCTTGTACCAGTCTTTGTTCTTTGCAGTTGTGTATGTAGTTTCTAGGCATTCATTCTAATGCTGTTAATACTCTTTTCTTTTCTGTTTGGCAGAATATATCTGACCAAGGCTTTGTCTTTGTTCCTTCAATTATTTTGTATAAAATAATAAAGTCATATGCATTTGCTGCTAATAGGATCTGTTTACAGAGGACTCTGCTTCTAGCTTGTTCACATGAATAAATGAACACAGATGCTTGGTAGTGTGAAAGTAGTAAATACACATCCTTCATTTGCACTCTCCAAAATATGTTGGTCAGAACTACCCTTCAGGATTTTTCAGTGTAACTGTTTTGTTAAGATTGTGCAGAAATCACCCTTAGTTGACGTACAATATTCTATGCTTGATTCGGTTAGATACCACCAAAAGTGTGCTTCTGCCAGCTTAGCGTGTTTTTTTCAGGGAACTGGTATTAGCTGTTCTGTCAAAATAACTTTTTTGCCTGTGTAAACCACATCTTGACTAGGCAGATTTGCTAGTATAGCTATTTTAGCAAAGCCCTTCTACTGTAGGAAAGACCTTATTGATAATACTGTGAGGTTCCCACAGTAGATGAAAGGCACAATACAAAGGGCTTTACAAACATGAATTAAGCTTCACAACACCCTTGTGAAATAAATCATTATTGTAGCTCGCCAGTGGTCTAGTTTCTTTTAATATGAGATGTTTTGCAGAGATGAGAAGGGAAGGTAGAAGATGCAGTTGCGGGGATTAATGTCTGGTGGCATTGCAGTGTTTATAAACAAATTTCTAACCTGTTCCGATCCCTTGTTCTCTTTGCCTGGTGTTTAAAATGTCCTTGCAAAATCAGTGGTTTAGACTATTAAATTGCTTCAGATTGCTGGTTTCACTGATCTTTGGTAATATCAGGAGTTTGGATACTGATACCTGGCAATTTCTCATTCCTCCAAAACCTAGAGGGCTTTTATATGATGTTCTCATTAACACTGTTTTTAACTATATTGCTCTCTCTGATTTGCATTAGACTCTTGCAGTCTTGCTGTTCATGTAGTAGTTCGGTTAAGGCACCTCAAAGGGAATGGAGAGAGGAATAAAACTATAGGTTTATACACTATTGATTTTAAATTCAAGTCACTTAGAGTAGTCTGATATTGCGTTCACCCACATGGTCTTAGTTTAAACATTTTTGAATGTTAATTATCATGTAATCTAATTATCATGATCACATTCTATTTATTCCCTTTCATTTCTTAGGGAGCAAGGAACAGAAGAATTCTGCTGGGGTGTAGGTTTATTTTCTTTCCTACCATTCATCAGCATTGCTTTTGAACTCAGCCTGTAAACCTTTGGATTAGGCCCAGGCATTTCTGCAGTTCTCTGTTAAACACCATATCTTGTATTCTGTATTAATACATCTCTCAAGAATTTAAGAAGGCTGTGCAATTTATTGACTTCCCAGTTTAGGGCCTTCAGATAGTGGTAGTTGTTTTCAGCACGTATAGCAAGGAACTTACATTCAAAAGCTATTCCAGATCTGAAATCTGGGTGATGATGGAGACATCCAGCCTGACTGGATTCCCTGTCCTAACCCTTCACACATGCTGGGGGAAGTTCCAGTAACTGTTCAGTGGTGTGCCTGATCCTCCAAAGAGGTACTTGATCTAATAGGAATGTTTCTGTGCTCTCATACTGTTTCCAAAGCAACAGCACACTTTCCTTTTTTTCCTCCTCTCAAGGTGACTGTTGCCTTGAGAATTAGACACGTGGGAAAGCTTGGCCCTCTTATTCTCTACTGAGATTTTGGTTTACACAGGTTAAGAGTGAAAGGAGTAGGATGGGGAGAGTGTGACTCTTGGCAGAGACTGTAATTATGAAGTGACAGTGGAAGTAATGAGTCTTACTTTACTGTGGCTTTAGTGTTGATACACGATTATTTTGAAAGTCACAGCTCTTTCTAAGCTCTGCAAATGAAAGGTCTGGGTCATTAGTGACTGTCATCATAGCCCTTTGCATGTGCTTTTGTAATCATTTAGAACCCATATCCACTTCATGCATGTGTTCATGTGCACTCTGAAACCATGTGTTCATTATCCTGTCCCCCTGCCCATAGGTACTTTGTGTGCATGTCACATTAGAAATGCTGTTCTTCTATCACAGCGTTTGTCCTAGCACTGTGGGGAAGAGATTTAATTGCCCCACTGAAGTAGGATGTAGATGTTCCACCACCTCTTGTATATGGTACTTGCTGTGGGTATTGAGACACTTCCTTTCAAACAACTACACATGCCTGTCTCAATATCTGCTGTAGTGTGGAGGACTAAGCTTTCAATTTTTTAAGGAGTTCCATAGATCAGCCCATTTTCTTACCATTTAAAGGTGGGTGAGAAGAGACGCATTTGACTTCATACCAATCTCTTGCTGAGGTTGGCTTTTTTCACCAGTTTAGAAAGCAGTCTGCTCTTATATGGGTGCCTAACACAACCCTAAAAACAATTGTTTTATTTTTTTCAACTGTTTTATTTTGCCTCTTTGCCAGTATCCTTGTCCTAAAAAATAACCTGTCATCTTTTCCTGCGGAACATACAATTTGTAGTACTGAGCTGGTCCCTGTGATTTTTTTTTCTTCCTTTACTCCTCTTCCCTTTCTTAGAAACTGCATGTTCTAGGGAACATGGCTATAAGCACTGTTCTGCTTTTTAATACACTCACTAACACACTATACCATGGAATAATTTAAAATTCAGACAAGTCAATTATATTAATAATATTGGATTTGGGAATCTCCATTCCTTTAAAAGTGAATATCTTAAGCAATGTCTTGTCACTATGTTATGGCTTTTGCGGTAGAGACTTCTGCTTGATATGTGTTGTGGTTCTTTACCATAAGTATTTTAGTGCCTAACAGTTTTGAGTCAGGATGCCAGAAGTTTTTGTTATTTTCTCTGACAAACAATAAGTGAATGTGTTGACTGGGAAGACAAACAGCTAATATGTGAAACCACATGATCTGGGGTTATCTTGGAAAGGCACATTGTTTATAGCTATCTTTACAGTTTTAAGGCCAGAAATGCACTTATCCATAAAATACTTATCCATCTAAAATGTTTAAAGCTGTTCAGGATTAAGTGTCCAAATCAGAAATGTCTTATACATATAAAAGCCAGAAATTAATAAAAATACGTTTTATTACTTTTTCATTGTAAGCACATCTGGATGTACTTCTCCTGTTAAAAATCTTACACTTAGTTGAAAGGTGAAGAGCATTCCAATACTGAACCTTTTTTAAATTGAAAATAAGTTTATGATTGCAGGTCTTGCATTGCTTCAATTCTTTTTGGCTGTATCTAGCTCTTTTTGACTGCACACTGAAGAAAGTGTACATTTTAGTTTACTCAAGAATTTGCTTATTAAAAGACCAGAGTAAAAAATTCCATGTCTGTTTAACATTCAGTAATTTGCTATTAAGCTACTTTACACAAGTTAAAATTTATGTTAATACTGTCTTGATTAAATAGCACTCATTATCACACACTCTGATTTGGCTAAATTGGTTTCCTAGCAGATGTCTCAATAAAGAAACTCACTCTAACATGAGCTCGCTCTTGACATGAGATGCTGGAGCATGTCCAAATTAAGTTAGTGCATTGCAGTAACATTTGGCACTTGCATAGCATCTTTCATTTCAAAGCATTTCACACAGTCATGTATGATATTGGGAAAATGTGTTAGATAATAAAATGGCCAAAGAAAATTTATAGATTTTAAAGTGCTAGAGGACATTTTACAATGCCAGCAGATGTCTGGTATTACAGTTTTTAGTGTTGAGCACAGTGTAGTTGCCTAGTGGTTTCTAACACAAAACTCAGTATCCATAGCTTGCAGAAGAAGGTTTGAGTTAACCCTCTGGAGGTCTCTCTGTATAAAAGGACTTAAAATCACAGCTTCAAACTACTTTCTAAGTAATGCTTTTCATCCAGTCTTACAATCATCAGTGCTCTTCAATCCTCTTTTCTTTCATTTTCTTTAAAAATTATAACCACAGAAAATACTTGTCATTTCTCATTTTTACCTTCAGTTATTCCTTGGTGACTACTCACAGCATCACTTAAATCTCCTGTCATGTAGGCTTAACCAAAAACTGAAGTCCAGAGGACGTTTTTTTCCGTGTGTGGTGTTACTTCATCGTTGTGAGTTAAGACACTCCTCCTTTAGTCCTCACTGTTTTTGTGTATTTTGTTACTTCAGTTTATGTGTGCAGGAAAAGCTAATACAAATCATAACAGTGTATATGCAAATCTAAGGATTTTTCTGTGTTCAAGTTGTTTGCCTGTCATGTGCTTTTCCAACTCCCGTTTTTAGCCTTTTCAGTATTTGGAAATTGGATTGTAGTTGCAGTATAGTGCAAAGCAGATATCTGACACATGAGATATAACAAGTACCTGCCTAATTTTTTCTGCTTAAGTATTAGACTTACTATGTTTTGCATTTCCTTAATGGTTACGTTTATCGATTGTATTTTACAGATAGCATAACTGAGTGCAGACACTGAAAGCAATTTGCCTAAGATTCCCTGTATTTCCTGTAATTCTGGTTCTGTTTTCCTGATTTGATTTGGAATGATTCAATTATGAACTATATGTGATTTCATAGATGTGTGATGTATCAAGTTTGTGGCTCAACAGGTAACATTCAGACTCCCCCTACCCCCCTGCATGCACCTGTCTGGGTTTTCTTGTAACCACAACTCATTTTATTGTCAAATTTTCCCAAGTTTAATATTACATGGGCCATCTTGGAAGGTAGATGTCCATGTTATGTTACAAGGTGATCACTTCACTTGGATTTCAGCCATCGTCGAAAGCAGAGAGTATGTTTTCCAAATATGAAAATGATTTATTGAATTTGTTAGGTTTCTCTATAACTCAAAGGCAGATGAAATGGTTTTGCTTAAACGCAGGATTAATATTCCCGTGCTGAAGGCAAAAGTTAAATCTGAGGAGCAATTACCAACAGGCGGAGAAGGTGGAGGAGCTAGGTGGCATAGCCAGAAGGCTGCAGGGGCCTTTGCTCCTGAAGCCTCTGTAATCTGCTGGTGGGGAGGTGCTAATGTTGGAGCTCTGAGTTCGATTTAACACTGGTACCGTAGCATTTAAAGGAAATGAAGGATATGGCAAGTGAGAACTGAACTGTGAGATCTAGTGAAGCTTTCTGAGGCATTAGGGGTCCTCCCAGTGGAGTTGTCTTATATTATTCATGGCCTTTAAGCTTTTAGTCAAGCTGAACACTCTGCACTCCAGTGTAGTAGTAGAAGGTAAAAGGAAGTTAACCCTATAGTGAAACATTGTAAGTTTCTTGCCAAAGTAATAATTTTTACAGTGTGTTGAGGGGATAGAAGCATGTCTGAGAGAGGGAAAAACTGGTTTCAGCTCTGATCTCAGAAAGTGCTCAAGCAGGAGTACTCTGCAGTAAACCAGTAGGAGGACCACTTGAACCTATATGCAAGGCCTGGCATCCCTTCCTGTCTTAGCCTTCCTCATCAAAGTACCTCTTCTAAGTTTCAAAAGAAGGTATAACTTCAAGCTGCAAGATAAACTAGTTCTCAAATATTTCCAATGGTGTTGTGGAAAGATTTGCTGTAGCAGGCTTCTATGTGTTAAGGCTGACAGAAGTAGCCAAGACTTCTCAATAATTCGATGATCAGGTAGCAGAAACCTGTATCTGAATTCCAGCTTGAGTCTGTAGATTTTACTATGTGATTGTTCATTTGAACATGTTTACCTTTTCTTAGGTAAACTCCTTATGTGTAGGATTTTTTTTTTTTCTTCCTCCTCTCTTTCCTACCATTTTTTATCCCATCATTAGGTACATTAGGACTGTGTGCTCAAGGGGGCTTTTAGAAAGGGTTCAGAAACAGGAGATTTTTAATGCAATGGATCTATACTGGTAATTGATCTGGGGTATTAGTGTTGGAGTGGTCTCTCATATCCAGCTTTTACTCCCTGTGTATTCCCTAGCTCTTCTGAGGTTTCACTGCAAGCAATCCAGAATGTAGAACAGATTGTTGCAGACTAGTGAAGAATGACCTCACTCAGAGACTAAGAGTTACACTGGGGGTAGAGTGGAGAAGGTGGCAGTATGCATGAGTCCTTTGCTGGTGTGTAAACTTCAAGATGTGTAATTTCAACCTGCTGTATGTACCTTTTGTTGATAAGAAAAAAAAATATATTCCTTCGGAGGTAGGGAAGATAACACATGGAAAAATGCAATACTTGTGCCAAGCACTGGTTAACTTATGAGCACAGAATACCTACTTCCCCATAGTCTCACACAATCTTTAAATGTAGATTTCTCCTTTTTCTTTCATTGTTAAAGAAAACTGTGTTCGGGGGTAATATTTTTGAGAGCAGATTATTACTTAGAAGCACAAAGTCTAAGGCTTTTAACTAAAAGTCAGTTCTGAAAATTTTACCTTGGAATGTATGTGTCTTCTAGGCTAGAGAGAGTAGTTTTGGTTTTGTTGAACCCAAGAATTTAACACATTTTCCACTTGACATAAGTATTAAAAATAATTTGATTAGAAGACTGTGTGTTGGAGTCCAGCAGTCTGGAATAAAAGGTCTCTGTGAACAGTGTATCTCTCTATGCTCTGGTTCTCAGAAGAAACTAAAAATGTTTGAGCCACAACAGTAAGGACCAAGGGGAAAATGATACAGGGTACACAGTGATTAGTTCTACTTAGACCCTTAAAAGACAGAAGGGAGAAGAGTTTAAAAAACAAAACAACATTCTTGTGAAGATTGCTGCTCTGGGATTGTGATCTTGATTTTGCAGCCTCATAGCTGCATCTGAAATGAGCTGTTATGATTTTACCCCCTGGACAGTTTTCAGGCTACTAAACATTTCTTTTGCCAGCAGATATCAGCAGAATGTTCTGGAGATCCAAATGGGTACTAATGGCAGCCTTCAAGTGATGATGGAGAAGCTGTGTTGAAAGTTCTGCTCAAAGTATGTTTAAGCACTTGATAGTTAAGCCGTTAAACTCTTTTTCACATTGGTTCAACTATGGCATTTCCTTATAATCACTGCTGATGGCAGATAATTTTCTTGATGTGGTGTTTTTGCTCCAGTGTCCTTCAAGACATAGGATCAGTAACAAATGCAGTGGAAAAGATGCTGGAAGTTCCAGAAAGTCTGGGTTGAAGGAATTTAGCAGACCAGGCTTTCCTACTGCTTGGCTGTCATCTTATGAGACATAAGCTTTTAGAAGAGCTCTGCTTTTGGTTGATTTTGTGAATGATTACAAAAATTCCAGTGTTGTTTTGTCCTTCTGTAGGTAATACTTTTAGATTCCTTGTATATTTTTTTATTTAAAGAAATCTCTGTAGTGTTACAGCCTCTATAATGGCACAAGCAGGTGGATTCCTTGGCACCCTTCCTGCTCAGTCAGTCGTGACAGGGAGTCTCTGTACACCTGCCAGGTGTACAGCGAGAGAGCCACTTTGGAATTTCAGAGCAGCCTCTGGTTCTTCCCCATCCACAATTGAAAGGACACCTGCAGAGCCACTGGGGCAAGGGTGCAAACCTCTCACTTGAAACAAAGAAGCTCTATGCTAGTCTCCACTGCAGTTAGTAAAAAGGGAATCTATTGGGTCTTCATAGCATGATTCTGGTAGTGAGAGGACTACAGACATGGCTTCTGTGATAAGGTATTATAAGTTTTTCCTTGTCTGATGGATCCAGTACCAGCTGGTACTAAGATGGACCTGCTACTGGCCAAGGCTGAGCCCATCAGAGATGGTGGCAACACCTCTGGGATAGAGTAATTAAGAAGAGGGAAAAGTTGCTCTGTGCAGCAGCAGTTGCAGCCAGTGAGAAGAGTGAGGAGATGTGAGAGGAACAACTCTGTAGGCATCAGGGTCCATGCATAAGGAGTGGCAGGAGGTGCTCCAGCTGCTGGGGTGGAGGTTGGAGATTCCACTGCAGCCCCAGGTGAAGACCATGGTGAGGCAGCTGTTCCCCCACAGCCCATGGAGGTCCATGGTGGAGCAGATATCCACCTGCAGCCCGTGGAGAACCCCAGAGTGGGGCAGATGGATGTGTCCAAAGGAGGCTGTGGCCCCAAGGGAAGCCTGTGCTGGAACAGGCTTCTGGCAGGGCCTGTGGACCCATGGGGAGGAGCCCATTCTGGAGCAGCTTTGCTGGCAGGACTTGGGACCCCACAGGGAACCCCTCTGTTCCTGAAGGACTGCACTCTCTGGAAGGGACCCACACTGGAGCAGTTCTTGACTTGCAGCTTGTGGGAAGGATTCACGTTAGAGAAGTGTGTAGAGGACTGTCTCAAGTGAGGGAACCCCATGCTGGAGCAGGGGAAGAGTGTGAGGAGTTCTCCCCATGAGGAGGAAGGAGCAGCAGAGATGATGTGTGATGCACTGACCGCAACCCCCATTCCCCTTCACTGTGCGCTGCTGGGGGGGATGTAGAGAAAATCAGGAATAAAGTGAAACCTGCAAAGAAGGATGGTGTTTTTAAGATAAAGTTTTATTTCTCATTATCCAACTCTGATTTGATTGGTAATAAATGAAACTATTTTTTTCCCCAAGTTGAGACTGTTTTGCCTACGACAGTATTTGGTGAGTGGTTTCCCTGTCCTTATCTCAACCTGTAGGCCTTTCATTATATTTGCTTTCCCGGTTCAGCTGAGGAGGGGAGTGATAGAGCAGTTTTGGTGGGCACCTGGCATCCAGCCAGGGTCAGCCCATGGCAGGGAAATAAAAAGCAGTACTCTGAGGGTGATAGAGCAGGGAAACACTATTGCTCCCAGTCAGAAATGTAACAGGAAAGTCCTGCTCTGGAGAACAGGTAAGCTTAGCCTGGGAAATAAGGGGGAGGAACTGCAGAAACTGGATTTCACATGCAGCATGCTGGCTCCATTTGAGTGTGCAGCATGTCCGCTATGCTTAAGAATGTTGGTATTTAAATAGTTTTAAGCGGGCTTTGAAGTTGGAGCCATGTTGAGTTAAGGTAGAGGTCAGTATGTTGTAACTGTTGGCTGAACATTGCTAACAACTTTGTGTACTTTTACATTTTTAAGCTACTTTACCAAAAAAATTATGTGTATGATTTTTAATCATAAGTTTAATGTTTGCAGTTTTATGTGGTAAACCCCAACAAATCACAGAAGGCTGTTATTTTTCTGCATCCACAGTATCTTTCTTCACGGCCTAACTGAATGTGTGAAATGATACTCTTGGGCCCGGATTTTTCCTCCAACATGCAGAGAAGCATGTATTTATGGGTTTAAATTTTAAACTGTGCTTGTCAAGTGCTTTAAAGCAAGGAAATCCCAGGAAAGAGAGGAACGGGTATCTCCCCTTCAAAGCAGCACAGAGGCTTAATAATGGCTATGCCTGGGAAACTGGTACAGAGCGGCGCTTCATGCGTCAGCCCCTGCGGGCACTGGCAGCAGTGAAACAGAGGAAATTTTAAAGAAGAGTATCGATGTAGACAAGCCCAGCACTGCTCATGTGGAAGGAATTAGTCCACAAGATTTTATCTTCTCTTTAGGTTTGCTGTTTTCTGCTCATGTCATATCTGCTCACTCTTCTCCTTCTAACTTCCAGGAGTGCCTTCTCTTGCAGGTGAGGCTCCCCTTCCCGGAGCTGCGTTTGAGGAGGGTGTGAGAGGCATTAGCAGAGCCTTGAAGAAGGGTGTGCAGCTGTATTGCCTGTATTGTCAAGAGCGTTCATAACACTTGGGATGGTGATTGCTGAAGGCAAAATGCTGCTTCAGACCTTTTAAGATATAGTTGAGTGGAGTCTGCACTGGTATAAAGAGGCCAGTATGGGTTGAATGAGCAATTACAGGAGAGCACTCCAGTTCGGGTGAAGTGGGAAAGAAGTATTTCCCAACTCCCCCACACCTCCCATCCTTCCCTACCCTCTTTGGCAGGAATATGTTTACATAATTTGTAAGAAAACTGCTCTCAAATATCTGTAATTTTATATATATTCCCAGGAGTAAAAAAAAAAACCCTCTGAGATCTGTAATTTTCTGTATATTCTTGTGGGGACAGTAGAATGTGTGATATAAACCACCCTTGATCTTTGGCACATCATCTGTCTGTTCCTTCAGATGTTCTCAGTCCTTTCTTGCGCTCAGAGGTTGCAGAAAGCAGCTAAGCATCAGCCCTAAAGATACCAATGTGCTGAAAAACTTCAGTCTGGCCCTCTGCTTTGTGCCCTTGTTTCCCCAGGAGTCCAGGGAGTTCCTCCAGCTCAAGCCTCAGCCTTCAGTCCCAGCCTGAGTAGCATGGTAGGTGTGCCTGCCTCCTCTTCTGTCTCCAACCTTGTTTCCTAGATGGAGCCCACAGTCTTGTTCAGTCCTTGGCTCCATCTCCTATTGCTATGAACTGAACGCCTGGGTGACCCTTAGACCTGTTCTGTCACTCTCTTTGCTTGGGATTGTCATGGACCTTGTCACCAACGCACAGCTCTGCCCACCATATTCAGATAAGGTGGGAGTGTGGCTCTTACATGCCCTGGATTTCCACTCTTTCTCTGTTGGGGCAGCCAGCCCTTGAGCCCCTGAGACCATAAGACATGGTGCCAGCTTAGTCATTTTAGGTGAGAAAAGTAACCACAAGTGGTGGAACAAACTACCTGCAAGATCTCTTTGTCTTTATGAAGCTGAAATAGTTGAAAAGATGAAAACTTGAGAGCAGAGGGTTAGAATGCTTCTTTTCTTGCTGATGGTATTTCAGTGGCTTTTGTTTTTTTTAAAGCTGTTCCTGCCTGACACCAGCCACCCACACTACTGGTAAACAGCATGTGGCACACAACAAAAATTCTGTTTTCTCTCTCCTCATATTTGCTGCAGGACCAACAGTGGTCTGTTCCTCACATTTAAGGGTCTCGATCCTTAAACCATTTTTAAAAGATCTCTAGAAATGCTCAAAATGCCTACAAAACCCCCTTGATTTTAAAAAGATTGGCTCAGTATTGTTGATTACTGTTATCTTACCTTATGTTATAGCTTTAACTGTATGTCTTCTGTTGTCTCTTAAGCTTAAACTAGAAGCTCTTTGTTCTGCCTTTCTGTGGCACATTTCATAAGACTTTTCATCACTCTACCTACAGTGATATAATTTATATGGTTTTTTTCTGCAGATGAAACTGCTGCTGCTATGTCTTTTCCATTTTCCTTAGTGGGTCAGAGTACCTGTCCATCAAGATTCCAAGTCTTTCCTTTTTCAACAATAGCTCTGTTTAAGAAGAAACTTCTATAGAAAATTATTATATTATGTTTCTCCTAGGTGTTTACTGTTACATTTTTCCTTGAAATGGAGATGTTTCTGGTTTTTTCTGATTGGTATTTATTGTTCTAATTCAAATATTCTACTTACAAATATTAATATTTTATAATTTTCTTAACAGCACTGTAATGCCACAGTAAGCACTATACGGTAATTGTGTATGATGTGTAACTACATCATCTCAAATTACCCACATTTTTGCCTCTGATTTGCGTTATATATTCTTTTATTCTTTTATTAGGAAACCAAATTAATAATTCTTAATCTGACCAACCTCTCCTCTTGACTGTTGAGGATTTTTTCATGTGCATCTTTAACACTTGTTGGATTTTAGAAAAGAAAAACCAACAACAACAAAAAAAACCTCCCACAACAAACAAACCCCCCCAAAAAATACCAGCAGACTTTAGATGGTTTTCTTTGTTTTTGTCAATTAGCAACTTCAATCCATTACTTCAATGTTCTTCTGTTGTTGTAGGATCAACTGGTGAGAACTGAACAGTGTTTCACAGTGGAATGCACATGTTAGTTCTTGTACTACTCATCTCTTAGTTTCTTATGCATCTTAATATAACTTAATGTATATTTTTATTGTCAGTTTTTATTGAGCACACAGTGGACCTTCATTAAGGTGTCTAGTTTTTCCTCTTTTTTTGAGTTGGTAATTTATTTATGACCCTGTTCAACAAGAAGTATGAGTGGTTATAATTTTCACTGTTTAGTACTTTGCTTAAATATAATGTGTCCTCATGTTTCCTCTACATAATTCAATTCTTCTGAGAGAAATACAAGTACATATGAAATTACTATTTGGATTACAGTTCGTTTGTATTGCCAAAGTGCATAGAGTCCTCCACAGGTCAGGTGCTAGCTGTTTTGGATGCTGGATGAATACAGCACAAAAGCCCAAATCCTTCATTTGAACTCATTCGTAAGCTCCAGAAGTCACATTTATTAATCAAAAAGTCATTGCATCACCATTTCTGTATCTTCAGAGTACAGCATTTGTGACTTCAAATCTTTGAAATCCTATTCTACTGTTATGTTTGGTTAGTTCAAATAGTTGTATTTGCTGTTCATCAGTATTATGATTTTATCAAGCAGCTTGTTTTACATCAGTGTTATGTGCCATTCTTTCTGAATTTCTCTTCTGTATTTTGTACCGTGATTTGTATGATATGCAAGTTGTTTCCATATGAATTTACTTGTGTTTTTCTCCTAATAGAAAATGTTTTTATTAGACTCTCTGTAATCCTCTGCATATGACAAATCTTTTCCTGCCTCGTTAGTGTGATGTATTCTGGTTTGTAGCCCACTGTGATTGCAGCTTGTTGACTTCTGTCATTCTATTGCATTTCAGTTCTGCTTGTTAGGGCGTTCTCTTCTTACATGGCAGAGTAATTTTCTCTCTCTTTTATATCATTCTTCATCCTACATCAGCCTCTCGAGTCCCAGATGTTACTGGTCTAAAGATGGGACAGAAATTAACCCTGAACTCAGAAGACCCCAAACACTCACTTTTTACCATTTTTGCAGTCTACCACGTATGAATGGATCTTATGTCTCTCACAGGGAGAACATTTCGAAAGGGGACAGGGCTGTTTCATGGACTTTGATTTCCATGTCCCTCAGCTGTGAGGGATACCTGGAGTAATGATGGGCTGCACAGATAAACCAGTTATCAAGATTCTCCAGCTGTGTTTCCCCCACCCTTCTCCTTTGCCCTCTACCTTGCAGGCACTATTCATTGCTGTTCTGTCCATAGGCAGCCTGTATTAGTAGCTGTCTACTACATACTCAGGGCTTACCATCCACTTGTCAGCAATGGCGTGCTATTTCATGTCACAGCTTCAAAATGTGTCCTTGTGTTCAGAGCTCCAGACAGACCTTTCTTTCTCATGTTGCCTTGGTTATAGAGCTGCCCTGTGCTGCAGGGGGTACTGGTCAATGGGGGAAAGGAGGATCTGCTGGCAGAAGATGCTTGAGAGCAAAATACTGGGCAAAGTTCTTTCCTAGAGAGTGCGAAATCTGCATTTCTATTTCTTCCAGCATTCTAAGCAGTCAAAATTTGTGTGCTGGCGCATTTTCTGATGTTTCCTGTAGCGGGAAGATGTAGGATAGCTCCTGCGCTTGCAGCAGCAGCAAGGTGAGTGATGACATATGTGGAGACCTGATTGTGCTGGCATTAGGTGCCCGTAGGCCTCGTTTGTCAGCACAGCAGCAAGTGCAGGGTCTCCACTCCTCTTCAGTTCGTCTAGCTCAAGGAGCTGTTCCCTGCATCCCTGAGCTTTGCTGGGGTCAGGGGAAGTCTAGGTGACGAGACTTTTATTTTTTATTTGTGCGGGGGATGGGGAAAGGGCTGGCTGTTTTGTAAGAACTCCACTGTGATGGATTACCTTTCCCCCTGAATGATTGCGCACGGCACATCCGAAAGCGATTGCGGAGGGCCCAGCAGCCGGAGCACAGCAATCAAAGGCTTCGTGTGGGCAGGGAGTGCCGAGGATTGCGCCCTCCCGGCTCGGCCTCCTCCAAGGCCTGGAGTGTCAGGCTACGTGTGCCGGCCTCCTGTGCCCTCGCTTCCGGAGGGAAACAACCCTTCCCTTCCCTCCTCCCGACAGCTTCACTAGGTCCCTAGTGAACCTCAGCGGGAAAAGACGAAATTCTGTTCATGAATAGCTTTACAGTCCCCTTTCTCCCGCCCACCCTGCTCTCTGTCCTGGGAATGTGCTGCCCACACAGTGCCCAGAGAGGAATTTGGAGACATTTGCAAGATAATGCCGTATCAAATGTTCCATTCTCACACTTTGTTCTTGAATTTTTCAAAAGTGTTTACTACGCGTTTCCTTTGTTTTCATGAATAAGCACACTTCTCCCAGACTAAAAACGGGGAAATGCATTTCCAAATGTGTGAAGCCATGTAACTGTAATAAATTGCTTTAATTATGTATGGTGTGGTTAGTTTCGGTTAGTTTCTGGAAGCCTATTGTGCATTTCTGCCTGCAACAAGTAGCTTTTCCTGTTTGCTTGCTGCTGTTTATCAGACTGGCTGTCCTCCCAAAGTAATCTTCGTCCAAATTCTTCACTTAAATGCTCACCAGAGCCTTTTTGATCTTCAAATGCTCACTGTCACCTTGATTGTTGCTGTGACAGACAGCAGAAGGTAGAGTCTAGATTTCCTCATTAGAAATTTGGTGTCTTACGATGTTTTTAAGATGTATGTTTTCATCTGGTTTATGATGTTTTTAGAAAGATATAAAGTTACAGCTGAAGGGAGAGTGAATACAGTTTCAGGCATCTGGTAAGCACAGGTGGAGGTCATTTATATCATCTTCCTCAGCTCCTGAGGTCACAGCTCCTGGGAACTTGAGCAGTGCTCTTGCATGCTTTTAATGCAGTTACTGGTTTTCCTGGTAAGTACCAAATTCTTTACTTTTTTTCCTTTCCTTTCGTGTTTGGGAAGATTGGGGAAATGTGCTGTCAGTGTTTTGGCTTCCTTATTTTTTGAATGACAATAGATACAGAAGCATAATTATCTTATTTTTACGCCTGGCTAACAAATATTTCTTACTTTTTTTTTATTGTCCACTGTTGCCTGCATTTGACCTATTTGTTTTTGTTTCACTTGAAAATGAACAAGCTTTTTAACTCTTTCACCTTTCCTAAGGTAGATAGTTTTGGAGTTACTAGGCTGAGGTTATTCCCTATGACAATCAGTGACTTAAGCTGTTAGGAGGCATTAGAAAAGGTCTTACTTTGAAGACTTTCAACTTGAAGTTGAAAAGGAGGTAGCAAAGATTAAAGGGAAGCTTTTACTACTTTCTGTTAGGGGTTTTTCCCTATCTGCAGTGTGGAAAAGTTATTCAGTACTGTTGGGATTAAGTGCAGAGAAGAACTGACAATAAAAATTTTTTCTTCCTCTGTAAAGAAATGATGCTTCAGAAGGTTTGGAGTCAATTTTGTGTGCTAAAACAACCCTTCATATTATAGTGACCAGTCTGTGCTCATCATATCCCTCATCTTCCCTGAGGAGCTCCAGCAGAGCCAGCCACAGTGACCCTAAGTGTCTAGAAGTATCCTTTGTGCCCTTCCCACAGCTTGGAAACTGATAGCGGTCTTTTATTCCTCTGCGTGTAGCTATCTGTGTGTGCAAAAGGGAGATATTTGCTCTTCCTTCCTGAAGCTTTCTCTGTAGAAGTTGCTCTGCTCTCAGGATACAATGGCTATATTAATAAATTCATCAATCACAATAATCTGATTAAATTGATGGGGGAGAGGGAGCCAGCAGATGAAACAAACAGATTATTTTAAGATATATGAGATACCCAATTAGTAACTGACTCAGCATTTAAGTGAAAGTGTTGCTCAAGAGATTTCCTGGTAACAAATGTAATAAATTATATTTAATGGCTTTTCATCTTTGTTACTGCTTTACTTACAGGTTCCTAATAACATTGCATGAGCCTTTCTCAAAGTGTTGCACATAAGAAATATCAGCTCTATATTACTTTAAAAAAAAAGGAGGCATTTGTGTATGTGCCTTTCACTTAGAAATGGACTGGGCTATGGGCAGTATCATGGACAGATTAATATGGATTTTAGGCGTTGTACAGGTACTTCAGCCATGACCTGCTGCAGTGCGTATTCAGGCATATAGGAAACTGAGACTTGAGTAGGAAGGGAGTTGCTTTGTGTCACTGAGGTTTCGGGGGCAATCCCCTGGAGTACAGAAATAATGGGAGGGAAGCTCTCTGTCAGGGAGCATATGTTTTTGTGGCGATTACACTGTGTATAGATTAGGACTTCTGGGAGGGAGGGAATGGGAAGATGTGTTTGGAACATAGGACCATCTGCCAGCACCTTGGCATAGTCATTTCATTAATGGGAAGCTTATTAGCTTGAGTCCTGCAGAGATAGACAAGAAAGGCAGCGAAAGACACAGAAAGCTGTCATCCAGCTGCCATTGGAAATGGGAAAAGATGCCTCTGATAACCTCTAAAATCTCATTTTATTAGAACTACTTGTGCTCTTCTAGGTAAGAAGGTATCAATCTTCTTGTTGCAGAAATTTTTTTTTCTAAATTTTGTGATGCAGTGTGGGATGTTCTTAGGTAGGGAATCTACTAAAACTGAGGGTAAGCTGGAACAGGAGAGAAGGTGCCAGGAAGAAAAAGGAAGGAACTGTGATTCTTAGTGGGAAGTTACTTTTTTCATCAAAATCTGCCTTTCCCCTTTGGTAAACAGTTGAGGTGATCTGCATTGAATGTTGGATATTTAATGTTCGTGGAGATATAGGATGACACCTAGAAGATACAACCCTGAGAGCATCACAGTCCCAGCACTGGCCTATGCCAGGAACCTCAGAGAGCGTGGCCTGTGTTCCAGTGAGGCAGATAATTAGGGGAATGCTCTGGTTGCACAGAAAATAGTGTTCCAGAGGCAAAAGGGCAACAGTTAGAACCTGTGAACTCTGTTCCTCTGTCCTCACGTACCCACTTCTGCTGCTGGCATGGTGAGTGTCCAAGCTTGTGTTCTCTTCCTCATTTTTGCTGTCTTGTCAATCAGAAAAACTATACTTAGCCTGTCTTAGGAAGAGCTCTGCTACTCTGTTGACAGAAGGGTTAAATGCTGTGATATTTGAACAGCTCTGTTTTTCTTTTGACAGTTGAGTCAGACTTGAGTCTGGGTGAGGGTGAGATGGCAGAGTTTGCATGGGGAAAATGGTGGTTGGAAGTATAAACTGGTTTGAGTGCTGGCATTTGAGAAATTATTTTCTTTGGTTTATACAATTCAGGTTAGACTGGTAGTTAAGATGAAGGGAAGGAATGAGAAAAGAACTGTTTCCCATGAAAAGCCTTATCATCTGCAGGTGCCTTAGTTCATGGGAACAAGGATGTGTTCAGGATAGTGTGAGGGTTATGCAGTTCACCAGCAAGATGGTCTGTTATAGAAGGCTGGACAGGTTTCTGTTTGCTCTGCTAGAATGGAAAAGGCAGTTTTCCTTGATGTTTTTGCTGATTTATGAGGTAACTCAAATGGAGCATTGTCTCTGACTTTGTCTGTTGTAAATCTAGGGAAACAAAAGGAACATGCATTTTCAAAAAAATGAGTAGAAAAATATAGCTTAGGAGTGTCAAAACACCTAAGCAGAGTGATGCTTAACTGAAAGGGGGTTGGTTAGTCATCCACTTTGCAAATTCTCTTTTTGTATTGAGGATGGAAGAAGATTAGTGAGATGAAAATCTGTGTTATTACAGAGATAAGAATGGGTTATGGCTGGGTCCCAAAGGAGAAAGAATTTTTTAATATTATTTGAAAAACCCACCCCTTTGCTGTCATTCATGTGTAATGCTTAGACAATTACATGCAAAAAAAACCCCAAAAAACAACAAAACCCAAAAATGATTGTAGTGTACAGCATGGTGTTTATATCTTTAAATGTATGTACAAATCCTGACCTAACATAAATTTAGATCCTGACCTGTGCTTGTTGAATTCAGTGCAAATACTTCTGATAGTTCTGACAAGCATTTGATCAGATTCTCACACTGACACTTAAATCAAACCAAATCTTCTGCTTTTGAATATTTTTTTCTAACTGCCTTAAACTGGAGCAGAGCTGATTCAAAGTCTTAAAAAATATTTGCCCTGTACATGGGACCTTTCTGTGGCTTTTCTGCTGAAACACCGATAGTATCATACAGTGATAATACTCACTCACCATGTTGAATGATTTTTGCATAGAGTCATAGAACCATAAAATAGCAGAATATGCTGACTTAGAGGGGACTCATCAGGGTCAACGAGTCCAACTCCTGTCTCTGTGCAGGACACCCCAAGAATCCCACTATGTGCCTGAGTACATTGTCCAAACTGACAGTTCTTGTACTTTGTCTCTCAAGTAGTGGAAGAATGTTGCTGGCCCCACAAGGGCATGGTAGGTCAATGTTTTGGCTCAGTCTACAAGTCTAAAAGGCTTTTCACTTACTGAAGACGTAAAGAAACCTCCAGCTGGCTGGATGCCTCTCTTAAAAACACAAGTGTGGCCTTATTCTGAAATGATGCTCAGGGAAACTTGTGCATGCCTCAGTGTCTTGGGATGAGAGGAGTGGGAGGGGAGCCTTTGCTGAGATTCCAGTGAAGCCAGCAAAGTCAGATGTTTGCATGAAAACACAGGGAATTTAATCTGATCGACTCAGAATTACTGTGAAAGAATAAGACAAGAGAAAGAAGGATGGCAGCAGAGAGCCTTTAACTTCAGGTATGAAAGGAAATTAAGAAGGTGAGCAGAAATTTTTGTTTCATTGCAAGCGCCAAAGCTCCTTTAGCTGTTTATGTAAACTATGAAATTGTGGAGCTTTATGCAGTGTTTCCCTTCCAGCCGAAGAGCACAGAGCTGAGTGCTGCCTGCTTTGGGAGTGTTATGTACAGCTTTACTTTAGTGGCTTTCTGGGTCAGTGGCTCTCAAACAATGCCACACAGAGCTGCTTTAGTCGCGCTTCCATGAGTCAATCTGTAAGTACTGACACTTCTCCCTGATCATAACCCAGTGTCATAGAGAATCTGCAGGCTTTTCTGACTGCTAATCTCAAAGCATTTATGGTGTTCTTTGAACTCAGGTTGGTTGATCATGTGTACCTTTTTTCAGATGCCATTTTTCCTTATAATTCAACCACAGTCAGATTGTTGACTTCAAAAAATCAAGTAAAATTATGCAGCCAAGTCCTTGCACCTTTAGCATTGAAAGAATTGATAATCTCTCCTCGAATTGTTCTGGCACTGCTCTCTCAGTAGCCATAATCTGTATTATTGTCTCATGATTACTGATTTATGCAAAGATTTTTTTTTTCTGGGCATGATGTACAGTAGGATCAAGCAACTGCATCATTTATAGACTTTCAAAATAGGTTTGTGCAGCAAACTTATTACCTCTGCAGGCCAGAAAACATAAAGGAAGAGGGATAGTAGAGTAAAATAGTGTGTTTAAATATACTTCCAAAAAAGCATATATGGTAGTGGAGACTTCTCTGGGTGGATCAGTTATCTATTTTCATTTGTGGGAAGGTTTGGTGATGGTTTGAGCATTTATATAGTCAACCTCAGTGACAATTGGGAGCCCCGAGGGAGGAGAGAACAGTCTATTCAGCATTTGTGTATTCCTCATCAACTGACTGCACCTGCAGTCTTAATCATCAGCAGTCAGGTGTTTGGGCATTTCAGAAAGCAGAAGCAGCAAGGAGCAGAGCTTGAGAACACTCTGTGGAAAGAGAAAGAAGGCTGTCGTACCTGAAGTGTGAGGAAAATCCTGAAGATATGTCTGTTTCTGAGCATTGGCTAAGCTGAATTTGGGGCTGAACATTAAGCAAGCATGTAAAAAGTAATTGGGTAGGAAGTTTTAATTTCTTCTTTGCCTTCACTCCCCTAAAACCATGATATTTTTTTTTTTTTAAACCTGCTTTCTCTGTTCCATATATGGAAATAAAACAGGTGTGGATACAGGCAATCTGCAACAAGTCTTGCCCAATTTGGCTTCAAGATATTGTACTTATTCTTCCAGGTCTGGCTTTCATTCAGCTCTGGGTGTTTGTATCCAAGAAAATGATCTGTAATTTTTTACTTGGTTTATTGAATTGAGTATCTCTTAATTATGCATTCTTTTCTGTAAAGCTAGCTGTGGTGTGGCCACTTTTTGGGCATCTTGGAGGTTACTACTATGAACTTCAAAGTGCATATGAAGAAAGTTGCTTAAACAGCAGATTTAAATTGAATTATGGGCAAAACTCCATTTTCTTTATTGCAGTGTGTCTTTACCATCATATCAAATGTGTTCTATATGTTATATTTGTGTATAGATTTTTGGCTTTATTGATTTCCTCCTTTGTAAAAATAAACAATGTTAATTCTAGTTTTAATTCATTCCTCAGTGAGGATGTGTCGTAATTTAGAATTGCAGATTCATATTATTATAGGCCCATGGGTGAGGTTAAGCAAGGAGCTGTTTATACTTTTTTTCCTAACAGCATCTGAGATATTGGAGGAATCTGCTCTGCAATGTAGAGTGCACGTCATTTATGTTAAAAGACAGAGATAAAAGTAAGCATAAAGAACCTGAAGATGCAACACTGTCCAGATCAAATATTGACAGTGATAAAGGAAAAACATGAAGTTGGCAGGCTTCTGACTTAGTTTGCTTTATTTAATGGAAGAATAAAATGAGAGAAGCAAATTAACCTCTTCCTCTTTAAATTCTCTATGGTAGCTGTCAGCTTCATTGAGGGTCACCATTTAGATACAAAACCATTACATAGCTTTTGGTTGACACTAGGTTTGTTCCTGTGGGATTTGGACACCTAGGTGTTTTCAGGCTGTCTAGAAACATAACACGATTGCCTTTCATGAATCTGGTTATTTGTTTGCTGCTTTTTTTAAATTCTATTTTTCTTAAGATAGCAATGTCTTTGTGACAGGTGCAGAGGGATAAGACATTCCTTTGACTGTGTGAGCCATGGTTTACTAGGACCAGGGAAAGGCAAGTACCAAACTAGGGGTCTTTAGTTCTTTTGGGTGCTCTTAATTTGGAACACTTTGAGGAGGACAAGCCATTAGCAGAATTGTTTAAATTATCTGAATGGGGTGAAAGGTTTAAATACAGTGTTGTACTACTTTATACAGTAATTCAGAGAATAATGCTATCAACTTAATTACAGCATTGCTGCCAGGAGGCAGTGGCTCTGTGGCAGGATGGAAACTGACAGTCATTCAAGATTTATCTATCTAATATGTAGGTCATAGTTGTTCCTTCTTCAAGACTCTGCTCATTAAGAAACAGTTATAAACAAAGGGTGGGAGTGGAGAGGAAAAGAGAATAGTAGCAATGGAGCTTAGTCAGCTGAGAAGGCTGCTTTCTTCCGACCACCTGATGAGAGCATAAACAAATGAGAACTAGGTGAGATCTTTTTGTACTGTTGTAGTCGTTCCCCCTTTCTTTACAAACTTTTTCTCACAAAGGTGGCATGATTTTAGCTGCTAGGTTGCAGCACTGGGAAGAAGGCTACTGATAGCTTTTCCCCCATTGACCTTGCTTGCAGTTAGTTTGCTTTTTTGCTTGTCTGGTGGCATACAGCTAAGCTGATAGCAGGAGAGAAGACGACAGAGGCAAAGACAGCATTACTCTTTTAACACTTCACTGGTTGCATTGGCCTTTCTGAAAATCACACTGCTGAAGCAGTCAAGGTCATGGGCATTTCAGAGCAGCATGATTGCAAGCAAGCACAGTCATGCTGATGGCAGACAGGGCCTGGGCCACCTGCCCTTCATGCCATGAATAGGCTTATAGGGAAGGAATCCTTTCCTTTGTGTACAGGCAAGGTGATGCCCCATAAGGACATGCAAGATCTGATACAGTTCATCATTCATTGGAGGAATGATGAACTGTACTTACCCATTTGCTTTACATTACCAAAATGATCCTAAAACCTTATAATATTCTGAATTGGAAGGGATTCACAAGTGTAATCAAAATCCAACTCCTGGACCTGCACAGGAGAGCCTCAAGAATCACATCATAGAGCCTAGAATGTTAGCCAGACACTTATTGAACTCTAGCAGGCTGGGTGCTGTGACCTTGATGCTTCTCCTTCATCAGATGTTCTGCCTTTTTATTCTGTTGTGAAAAATTTGCTGGTAAATTACGGTGAAAACAACCCCTCATACAAGAGGGAGAGGAGGAATTTAAGAGATCAGATCTAGAACTTTGAAAATTAGACTGCTTTCTCTTGTGAAAAATATAAATTCACTTGAGAGCTTCAGTGTGTCTCAGAAAACATTTCCCTTCCTAAACCAATTCTGCTGGATCTGTGTGAAAGAAAAATAAAGGAACTATCATGGAATCACAGAATGGAAGGGGCCTCAAAGATCATCTCATTCCAGCCCCTCTGCCATGGACAGGGACACCTTCCACTAGACCAGGTTGCTCAGGGCCCAATCGAACCTGGCCTTGAACACTTCCAAGGATGGGACATCCTCAACTTCTCTGAGCAGTCTGTTCCAGTGCCTCGCCACTCTCACAGTAAAGAATTTCTTCCTGCTAGCTAATCTAAACCTACTCTCAGTTTGAAGCCATTCCCCTGTGTCTTGTCACTACATGCCCTTGTGAGTATTCTCTCTCTGTGTTTCTTATAGACTTCCTTCAGGTACTGGAAGGCCACAGTTAGGTCACCCCAAGTCTTCTCTTTTCCAGGCTGAACAGTCCCAGTTCTCTTAGTTTTTCCTCACAGCAAAATGCTGCATCTCTCTAATCATCTTGGTGGTCCTCCACCTTTTGGACTTACTCCAACAGGTCGATGTCCTTCCTGTATTGGGTATTCCAGAACTGGATGGAGTATTTCAGGTGTAGTCTCAAATAAATATGTTAAGGTAAATGTATTAATGTGTTTTGATGTCCAATGTCCTTAATTAACTATTTCAAATAAATCCTTGCTTCCTAGTTTCCATTTCTTTCAATTGTTTGGAGATTCTAGCAGTGAATGCAGTTTTCTGCATGGTCCTTTTCTCAAGCATTTTCAGTTTCTGACAGTAATATTTTCTGATAATTGTTCCTTGGTTTCACTCATTCCAAGATAGCTTTGTCTTTCCTCTTCTCCTTCTCTATGTTTATTTTCATTTTTTCCAGTTTGATTGCTACAGTCCATCCACACTTACTTCCTATATCCACTAGAAAGCCAACCCTGTGTTTGCTCATCCTTGTGCACCTTTGAACTGTAAAACTGCACAATTCTTACAAAGTATTTGTTGAAGAAATACAGACCTTAGGTGGCTGTGGTTTTTATTCTGAATTCTATTTTTTTTTCAGAAATTAACTAAAATTTCCACCATTTGGTAATGGTGGGGCTTTCTATTCTGTTTCCTACTCTCTATTTCTCTCTCTTCTCATATTCCTGTAAATATTTGCATACTTTGACTATATCAAGCTATATTCTCTTTTCCCCATGTATGCTTTATCATTATATATTTTCACTGTGCTTCTGATTTGGGCTTTTAAAATGATTAATATTTTAAAACTAAGGACAGTCATGTTTCTGTGGTGTAATTACTACAGAGACATACAGGGTAGAACTGTTGTCTGTCTAGTGTGACTTGGATTGTTTGCCCAGACTGAGGATAAGATCTTCATGGGAAAATAGTTCTGCCTGGTTGGGCTCCTGTGTGAATACTGTTCTTCTGACTAAGAGGACCCTGTTATATTTGATTAGTGTAAATATTAAGGTTTTTATGCTTAAAAAAACCAAGCACCTTCTCATTTGCCTGAAAGCTGTTTTATCTCGTAATGGTGAAGGGGGACCACACATATGCTCTCATATGTGTCCTGGGATTTCCAGACATCTGTTATACTGAGATTTGGCCTTTATTCTGGAGTAAAAAAGTAACATGAAACTTCCAGTGTGACTGGTGTTTGAAGAAATAAAACTGTCAAGAATACAAACGTCACTGCTTATTGAGTCTCTGCACAGTGCACACCCTGCCTAACAGGAGCTCCTGTAGGAGCCTGCCTGGCTGGCACACAAGCTCCTGAGCTTTCCCACTCCACTGTTATAGCTGGTAAATTTGCAAGTAAATACAAACATGGGAAAAGATACGATGCTTCTAGAGTTAATGACATCCTTCCAAAATCACTTAATTGTGTGCTAGGCAGAGTTTCATTTCCATTAGTAAATGCTTTGATGCCTAGAGATGAAATGTGGGGTTGCCTCTTCTGTTCAGCATTTGGGAGCTGGTATTAAGCAGCTGTTGATAATGGTGGTAATGTACACTTTGTGCTGAGGGCTTTGCAAACATACAAATCTCTTTGCTTCTCAGGGACGACATAGGCGCACAAGAGTACATATGAAGGAGGGAAATGGGAAATCATTAGGTAAGTTTTTTGCCACCTCACTTGGCTTTCTGTGGAAATGACAACAGTGTCATCCTTTTTATGGTGCTTTAAACAGCTCCTTTAATTTCAGGTTCTGTAAATAAATCTTGTAATGAAATCAGATTTGGCCAATTCCAGTCTCATTCTATTCTATTCTGTTTTCTATCTGGTTGATAATATTGCTCTCTTCTTTGTGTTTAATCACTTATCAATTACTGCATTCAGTTTAAATTCTGTTATCGCATTCAGCTGGCATTAAATTCTGTCCCCCTTCTTACCAGGCTCTGTTGCATTTCTACTTGTTTCTGTTTTGACGTGCCTTAGTGGAAAACTGGCACAAAGAGCAGTTTCTTCACCTCCTTGCTATAAGAGTTTTCTGAGTTTTTGTAAGCAGGAGTAAGTTGCATTTTTAAAAGCTGAAGACAAAATTATTTCAAACTTGTGATCCTCTCTGAGTGTCTCCCCTGCATGTGCTATCTGCTAATCTTTTGGGTTTTTTCAAGTTTTCTGTATTCTGGAAAGTAAAATCAACTAGATCAGAGTGGTACTATATCTTGTTCGAAATCAGCACTTTGGTAATAGTTTACACCAGAGAGTATAAGATATTTTGCAGTGAAACAGAGAGCCAACCCCTATGGGAAACTTCTGCTAGTAGTTGTATGTTGGTGTATCTGCTTGTGTGGATCTTACTGACTACCATGAGGGTAGAATTTTATAAATTCTGCTAATAATTAACTTCCTAATTTGACTGTTTTTCTCAATTATTTTCGTGGGATTGTTCTGTGAAAAAAACCACATTTCTTCAGTTGTCCATTCTTTTCACAGTGAAATCAAACATTCACATCTTCTATAGTTTAGTTGTTTTGTGGCTGCCTCTGACTGTTCCGATGTTTACCCTGGTGTTTTGGGATCTGCGGAGGCCAGGCATGCAGGGCTTCTTATTCTGCCTTCTCAAGCTGTTTAGTGGAGGAAGATAAGAATTATGGATCAAAAGAAAAGAGAAAGATTGTGTCCTGTGGAAGGATAGGTGTTTTTTTTTTTTACTAAACTAATCTTTATCTAACCAGGAAAAAGGAGAAATTTTTGCTGTTGTAATTATGTGAGGAAGGCAGAGAGCTGGGTGTGCTTCATTGTATTTATAGGCAGAGCAAGTGTGGTTCTTGTTTAGTAATTGGCTGTAGAGTATTAAAGATTATTGGAAACTCAAAGGTCAGAAGTTTTGCTGAATCAGGGTCTGTGTGAACTGGAGGGCTACAGAGGTACCTGCATATCTGTGGCTCAACTGATGTGAAAGAGCTGACTTCAGAGGCTGTCCAGGTATAGTAAAATTATAGCAGTCTAGTCTGTGCTGTCCCTCGGGGTGTTGATGGCTCTTGAGACGCCCTCCCTGGCCAGCTGCTCTGCGTGCCTGTCTGTGTGTGTGTACACACACCCGTTTCCTGAGCTTCAGTTGGCTTCACAAAGTACTTCCATCCTGTGATCGCCAGCCAGGCAGAGGCGTGGAGGAGGGTGTGACTCCCTCCTTGGGGTGGTTTGTTTTTGTTTCACAGGATACCTAATTGTGAAGGCTTTGGGAATAGACTACACAGACTTTGTCACACCATTGAAGTTTTACTAAACCGATTTAGCTGTGGCCAAGACAAAAGAAGGTAACATCTTGTAGTTTGCTTTGTTGGTTGTTTCAAAGACAACAATATTAATGAACAGGTGTGAGAAATCCCATTTGGATTGTGCTGGCATTTCCAGTTCGCTCTGCTCATACTGAATTTGCTTGTTCTGTGAACTTTATTTTTCCTTTGTGATTCTAAATCCAGGTTCCTGGTTTGTTGATTGGGGGGATTTTCCCCCCTGCATTTGTTATTTCTCATCTTGCCCCACTCTTTCTCTTTCTCACTCTTGCACAGTTGAGCTTGCTGCAGTGCAGCCCTGTGTCATTGTCTAGTCATTGCCAGCACGGCTGTTGTCGTGGCCTCAGTCTGTCCTCATGCCCTGTTTAGTGTAATGTAATCATTACCTTGGTTGTGGAGAGCGAAGGTGCTCCTGCTAAGTAAATGTTTACCAACACTGCTGAAGGCTAACCTTAGGGAAGAGAGAGGGAAAGATTGTTTTGAGTTTTGTTTTGTCTCTTTTTTGTTTATTTTAAAACAGAACCTTGTTCCTGAGTGAAGCAACTGATGAGTATTTTCCTTCAGCAGACTGTGATCAAAGGTAGGTGCACAATCTTTTGCATTTTTATGGACTGACATATCCAGATTTGGTGAGGGGAAGACCTCAAGTCCTTTGGAGCAGTCTCATGTCAGAGAAGAGGCACGGTATTAGGTGGAGGAGGAAGCTAGACTTTTTCTGCAGTGTCAAGTTGCACTCCTCCTTCATCCCTCTATAAAGAGTTGCAGAGGAAATAATTTCATGTCTCTGGTCTTCAGTTGTACGGTTGTCAGCATAAGGTGGCAGATGAGTTAATTTAGATCAAGAAGGAATTTCTGATGCAGTTCTGGGACTGCGATGCTGTGGTAGGACTGGGTGGTTGCTTACTGCTGAATATTACTTTATTTTGATGGAGTTACTACTTCCATACCTTCTGGGCAAATCTGGGGCAATGCTGTTCATTATCCATTAACTCTGTCTTTGAAAAGAAATGGGAAGGATGCGGGCTAAAAAGCTTTTAAAGTTTCAGATTTTGCGTTTCACAGAATCTCTGACCCGTGTATAACAGCTGTAAGATCCCTTTGGGAATAACTATTTACGTTGCTCCCAGAACACTGGAACTGCATTCATGACTTATACCCACAGGAAATATCATAAATGTAATTAAAAGTTATAAATAGAAATACTGGATTGATCAAAATTCTGTGCTGCAGGAAAGAAGTCCTACTTTTTTCCCCCCTCATTTCTGTCTGCATGAATAGTGAGGGAAGGTTATTCTTGTGGATTTTATTTAGAATATATGTTTGAATACTGCACTCTAATGTGGCAAAAAAAAAGTACTGTTCTGGCAAGTTGTCTGATGGAAAACTTGCAGAGGTTCAGCCTCCTGTGATATTTACGATTTTCAGGTGCTAATATACTTGGGAAAGTGTTAATCCTGTCTTAGGAGTAGAAGTTCCTACAATCAGTCCAGTAGGAAGATGATATGGTCCAGTGAAAGGTTCTTAGATTTTTTTTTCTTGGAAAGAACAGATGATTTAGTTCTGTATGTGTGCTGAACAAATCTGGCTGAAATACTTTTTCATGCTTTAAAGAGTGCTGTATGGGTTTCTCAGATTGCTTTATATGAGTAGACTGCTACAGCTTCAGCGGTGTAGAAAATCAGAGGGCAGAAAAGACAGGATGGAACAGCTCGTGACTTAAGCAAGTAGCCTGGGTCTATAGGAAGGAGATTGCAGGAACTGGTGCTTAGTGCTGAGTTCCAGTGTACAATAGCTGAGGTGGTGAGGAAGGGTGGATATTCTGAAACAAGGACTTTGGGCTCTTTGAGCCGTACACATGCTACAATTCTAAATTCCTTTGTATGTCAACCAGAAGCTGAACTTTACCCTAATTTTCCTGTTAAGGCTCTGATACTGTTGCCCAAATGACAGATTTCTTTCCAGGCTGATTTCCACGCAGCTCCCACTTTTTTTTGACAGCCACTCACGCTGCAGCTTTATGCTTTTTCACAACCCTAACCCTAACCCTGAGTTCTCTAGAGACGCGTAGACAAGAGTCCTTAGGCCATGGTTAGATAAAAAGATTTTGGAAGAGATGTACGACCTGTGTAGTTGGTGTGGCCCTGTTATCGTAGCTCATTCCAGTGTGATTCTAATACTAAATCTTGTCTTCTGTGAACTTTTTATCAGTTTTGCAGGTGACATTTGCAGAGAGACTAGTAAAGGAACAAAAATAACTTGAAATGTGTGATACATGTTTTTATATGTGCAGTGCAGTCTTGTGAAGAGTAAACTGGTAGAAGAAGCTGCAGCTAATTTTGTAAACTCAAGATTTCAAAAAGAATAAATTACACAAAAGTTTGAGATAAAGTAGAATGAGTGTAGTGACCGCATTAGCATTCTACTCAGCTTGAATAGCGGTGTACTTCCAGAGACATTGGTGTAATTTTCACATGTGAAATTGATGGATATTTATAATAAATGAAAGAGTCAAAATATTAATGGAATGCTTCATGGTGTCAATGTATATGTGACACTATGGCCAGAAGAGCACAGGGAGAGCAATGTTTGACTTCAGATACAGCCACAGTAAATTGCTACTGCACCGCTGATTTCATTGACACAAAGGGTAGAAAATGGGAAAGACAGCAAAAATGTAGAAATTGTAGGAGATGGAAAGGGGACCATCAAGTTAGAATATACAGCCAGGTAGTCCATGCAGAATCCATTTCACTCTACATGAAAGCAGAGTTATTGGAAAATTTAAGTTATTATTATTAATTTAAAAGTGGAATTTAGGCTTTTCTTGTGCTACTACGTGATTGGTTCATTCTTAGCCATACTTACTTATTGCATAAGACTAATGTTTTAATGTTTCCTGCCTATCCCAGCAATATCCCACAGTTAAATTACAGAAAGTGAGTGCCAAAATGCCTGTAGCTTACTTTCAAAAAACCTTTGTCTTCCCAAAAGTCTTTATTTTCCTGTGACATATCTCAGCTCTGTTCAGTTGTAACAGAAATAGAGGGGCAAATAACTTCTTTTCTCTTCTGTTATATTTTAACTTTTTCTGGTTTCTAACTGTCTGTTCTGTTACTTGGTTCTAATAAGCATTTGTCTGCCAGATATTCCTTTGCAGTCATCGGTTCTTCGTCTCCATGTGTGGAGCAGGTTACAGTAAACCAGTTCCTCTGACACTTTGTGGAATTGACGTAATATTATCAAAGAGGTCCTGTCATTGAAACATCTCCAGAGGTGTGCTAGTTTATTTAGATGGTGTGTCTTCATGATATCGTGCCACATTTATGTAATAGGGATGAATTCTAATGCTTGGACAGGGTTTCGTTTTGAATATTTTAATTAGCTTATTGGTCTGAAGTTTGAGAACTGGCACATTCATGGCGGATTTTTGCCAGTTACAATTTGCATCATTTTTAAGCAACATCATGTTCCTGAAGATGAGTCTGTTGAGTATTAAAGATTAATACAGAGATGAATTAACTATCTGAAATTGTAGGCACTGTGAAGTGTAAAGATCATGTAAGACTAGCAATCTGCATAGCCATACCCACTAACCTCATTGTGTTTTTCTTCCATGTAAGCATGCTTTGTCCCCACGTGGGCTTTGGAGATCTGAGATAAGAAATGTGAGCACAACTGAACAGAAACAAAAAATTAATTACATAGCAGAAGAGCATGACTTATGGTGCTTTGTGGGAGCATGTTCCTCTCTTCTGGATGTATCTTCTGTTTGTCAATTGAATAGCTTAACTCTGCCCCTTTTCACCCTATTCATCATGCATTTTAAATTCATCTCATGGTTGGGGAATGCTGTGTTCAATACATTAAGAGCTTCTCCCCTCCCTTAACATGTAAGATGAAAAGTAACACATTATTGTTAGGTTTTCTTCTATAAATGCAGACGCATATTCTTCCTTTCTTTTGCCTTCTTCCACAAAATGATTAATGTGCTTAATATATTACAAAACTCTGTTAGTCTCTCTGATTATATTTACTGTATCTGGTATTAAAGTTGTTGATCCAAGGCCCACACCAAACTGCCAAGGTCTGTCTGAAGGCCATGCTTAAAGGCTTCAGAAATCAACTTAGGTTTTGATTATGGACAACTTGGAGGGCTTCCCAGAAAAGACCTGTACAGTTGACAGTTACAAGAGATGAATATTGTTTCTATTGATTTTTAAATCTGTTCCTGCAACCGCTATGCACCAGCCTTTGTAAGGGTACAGCATGAGCTAGGAGCTGAGGCAGTCAGAAGGCAAGGGTGACCCAGTGCAGTGGTGCCACCACTGGTGGGGTGCAGTTCCACAGGGCCTGAGCAGGGCAGGCAGAGCTGAGTCCTTGTGACAGGGTTTGTTGGTAGTCCCAGGCAAGATGGAGCAATGAGATTCCATCCAGGAGTTTAAGACAAGGCTGGAGACAAAGCAGCAGCATGGGTCCAAAGGCCACCCAGGAAATGGGGCCAAAGACAGAACTGGGTTCAAGTTACATCGTGTATATGAGGGACCTTTCCAGAAGAAGAGCTTCCTATAGCCTAAGTCAGTCCAGGAGATGAAGCCAAAGGCAGGGCTGCAGACAGGTTCAGGTTTCATACCTGCAGCAAAGTTCAGGCAGAGAGCAGAGGGTGAGGCCCAGCCTTGAATCGGGATGCAGAGGGAGTGCATGGGGGTCCACTTGAGAGTAGTCCATGTCATCAAAGGTGCCCTCAGGTACTGACACCTTTAGTTTCTTAATGGGATGAAAGGTTGCTTTCTCCCTGTACTGCCATCTCACATGAATTTTAATTATATAACTGGTACCAATAACAAAGCCTCTTTGTTTCACTGAAGAGAAAGAAAAGGGTTTTCATTCACATGTTTATTCTGGCTTCAGAAATTGTTGTCTTGCTGGATAGGCACTTCATTCCAAATGGGTTGGATAGTGGTTCACTTGTCTCCTGCTGTTAGAGACAGAAGTGTGTTTTTAGGATACAAACCTTTTACTGTTTGTTTGTTTTGCTTTGTTTTGTTTCCCCTCTTAATTCCAACATCAACTACAACCAGAGTGGCAAGAATGACCTTTTCAAGAACCACTCTTGTTTTCTATTTCAGTGCCAGGACAAAAAAAAAAAAAAAAGATAATATGACATAGCTGACTTTGATTGAATTTCAGGTAGGGTAGATTTCACCAGTGACCACATGAACATTCAAGCCAGCTAGAAATTTACCAAAATATGTGCAAATAAAATGAGTTGATTGAAGCTGAAGAGATTCTACCTACCCAAGTCTGCAAAGGCAATCTCCTTTCTCAGCCCAATCCCAGCCTCCATTCTGGCAATGTTCACATGGTTTGTTAAGGCAATAAGCTCTTGTTGGATTTAACTGTAGTCTTCCTTGTGCTTTGGGGTGGATCTCTGTTATCCTTAGTTAAAGAGAAAATTCAGGAGAGGAAACTGTTCTTCTGTTAACAAGCAGATACTGGCTGGGTTAAATGCATCCTTGAATCTTCTATCCCGTCCACAGTTGCTAAGGTGCATGAGAAGTTTTAGCTTCTCCCTTGGTGATCCCTAGAAAATCTGAGTTGTGCCCAAGTATCTTTTTTTGAAAGAGCTGAGGTAGTATTTATTCTGTATCAGTATTTGGGTGAGGAAGGATGGAGAAACTCAAAAGAAATAGCCTTTTTTTTTCAGCTAGTAAGTGCAGTGTTTAAGTACCTCAGTATTAATCTGTCTTTGCTGGTATTTTTTCAGGGAAACTTACATACAAATATGTTTGGTCTTCTCTGACTTCAGTGAGAATTTCAATATTTATGTGACTGGCTACATTGTATCCTCTGTGTTGTCTCCAGCTGTAAATATAGTAATTGAGTTAGTGAGATTGTGGACAGAGCCCTGGGGGACAAGATCTGTGAACAGGATAGACTGGGGATGGGGAGGGTGTGTGTGTGTGACTGAAGAACGTGGGTGAGTAATTCTTATTTGGCACATTACCATAAACCATTCTAGATTTGCTACGTGTTTCGATCTGGAGTTTAAGAATTGTTCCTGAATAGAACTATCAGTGCTGCTGTGTCGTGATGACTTAAAAATAAGGCTTGATCAAGAAAAAAATTTCAAAGAATGTAAACTAGACAAGCGCATGTCTTCCTATGACTTGGTAGCCAGAACCACTTAGCCCTTGACTGTTTCTCAGGTGTAATCAGTGTAAAAAGCATCATAAACCTGAGGTATTTTGAAAAACATGTAACAGAAAAACATACCCTTTGAGCATGGCAGGCCATGAAAAATGTGTTTTGTCCGGCTGTTCAAAGTCTTTGTGAAAATTCAAGTAAGCATTGTAGTATAGCTCAATAAATGAGAGGCATCAGAGAGGATTATCAAGTGTCTTGCCTTATGAAGTTAGGATTTCAGTATATGTCTGTTAGCAGATTTGGTTAGACAGTTGGATTTTGCTATTTTTTTATTTAATGTTTCAAGATTGGGTTATTTGCAAACTAGGGCCACTTCATTGAAATGTATTTGCCTTGGTATCATGTACTCTTTTGAGCTACTGATACAAAACACAGCAAGAGGTTTGGGTCTTATCAACATTTGAGAAATTATGCCATTACACAGTATGACCCTGGTGAGGAGGAAATACTGCAAATACTGTTAACATTTTTGTAAAAGCCATGTTTCTTTTTTTTTAAGGTGTTAGGGACTCTAAAAGACACCTTTCTTTCTTTGAGTTGTTGTTTCTGATTTTTAGATGAGTTTTCCAGGTTATGGGTATTAGAAGTAGAGGAAAGATACTGGCTGGTCCAGAAATACTGAAGCATGCATTATTTCAGCCAGTGACAGAAGAGAGACTTTTATCTGAATCATGACTAGGTATTTTGAGTTTGTTTTCATTTTTCTGGACATTACTCTCACAAAAATTTTAGATCTGTGTTTTAATTCACAGATCTAAAAAAATTACCTAATAAAGATGCTGACATCTTTACTGGGAATTAAAACTTCTGAGGATTGGTTTGGTTTTCTTGGTAACCTTTTCTTGGACCCCTCAGAAGTAGTCTGCTGATTCTGGTGGAGACCCTCTGCTCTGGTATTGTATAATTCTGCAGTTATGCCTCTGCTGTCACTATGTGATTAAAATCCATTGAGTAGCAGATACAAAGATCATGCAGTAGTGTCAGAAAGGCCTCATATATCACAGCCAGCACAGGGCATGTTATTGAAAGACCTACAGGGTTATCCCAATGACTGGGAAGCTGCCTGGAAGGGGAAACTGTCCTTAAACTGAGCAGCAGTAGAGACTGTTTGTTAACTGGTAGCAATATCCATGATTTCGCCCTTCATTTCCAGGGCTGTTTGGGAACAATCACCACAGACTGATATCGTGCAGACCTGCGTTATTGTGTTATGGCAGGCTAAGTAGCACTGAGCTGTTTAGAAAAATTCCACTGAAATCTCACCATAGCTACCTGCTAGCATGAAGACAGTTCATGTACTTGCCCCTAAATGCTGCTTAACATCACTTGGGCTAAATTATTTCTCTGCTTGCCCTTGATCTAGGGGACACTGTGAAATGCTTGTGGGAGTTGGTGGGGCATGGGAAAGGGCAGGAGGTTTGGAAATCTAGCCTCTGAGAGAAATACTGAAGTTGTGACTTTAGGTAGTGAGCAAAAGTTAATTGTCTTCATGTATATGGAGCAGTAGTAATTCTTCTTTCTAGTATTTTCTAAACAAATAGAAATTTGAAAAGGCTACCAGCAAGTGTCCAGTAAGCCTGAATCTCTATAGAACACTGGAGACTGGAGAAAGGTTAGGTGTTATGGTTAGGTGTGTGTTGGAAACCATAGTGAAAATCTTGGTTATTCTAAAAATTGGTCCTTTGTTGTGTGGAGTCAGAGTTTTCTGTCATCTCTCTGATTAGTGCAGTATCAAGAGATTTCCAACATCTGCTGTTTGCATACTGCAGCTTGAATGGAGAGGGTTTGTTTACTGACATAGATGGGAGCTGGAAGCTAAAAAATTTAATGGTTTTAGGTTATGATTCTATGAAAATTTTTGTCAGCATTGTCCATCTGCAGTTCACAAAGAGGCTTGCAGATTTGCAGTGCTGCATTGTAGCATGACACCTATGTGAGATGGTTTTTTTTTTAAATGAGGCAGAATAGAGAATGTTCTCCTCTCTTAGATGTAGAAACAACGTTTTTCAAAGGTGCTCCACTTCCATTTAACTTTCATTGATTGGTTAGAGCAGCAGCTCTAGTTTCATGTGTGTAATCCTTATACCTCAGCACCCTGTATTTTATTTGCTGCTTAGCAATAAATATCTTTGTGGCTATGTACTTTTCTTTCTGAAAGACTTCAGTGCTTTTTTCAGTTTTCATATTAAATAAATTAATGAAGAATTTGTGCTTTTTTTTGTACTATAAGGTAATGTATACCTTTTGTAATATATCTTCTAGGATTAAAAAACACTGAGCAAATAATTTTGCCATTATAGGGCAGAAAGAATATATATCGTGTGCCTATTCAGAATGAGTTTTACTGTTAATTCAAAAGGAAAGTAATTTACTCTTAATAAACATTTTAAAATATTTTCTACCTTAGCTTCCAGGGATTTTTTTGGTCCTGCCAAAACAGTAAGACAGTAGGAAATATCTTTGAGGCAGACCTTAAAGCTGGACATTCTACAAAAGCAGGTTAAATCATAGTAGGTAAACCCAAAAGCCTGGTACTCGACCCTTGTTTCTGATTTTAGTTTTTGGTTTGTTACTGTCAGGATAAAGCTTTAAGGAGGTGCTTTTTTTCACTTTGTAACAGAGATGGCACCTGATGAATCAGTGAGATTCAGACCTCTTCTAGAGTGCTCTTTACTACCCTGTGACATTCCATTGCATTAAGGTCTCCCTGTCTTACTACAGAAGTGTTTGCTGTGCACTGACAGCTCCTGTTAAAGGAACTCCTCTAGAGATGTGTGCTAGTGTGTCATCCTGTCAGAAAACCCTCTACTCCCAAAAACTGACTGGGAAAGGATACAATTTTGAGCATACCTGGGGCATTGCATCTTTGAAGAGCAGAGTATGCTGCTGTGGCAAAAAGTGTCTCCTTTCCTGCCTGTCTCTCTGCTTCTCTACAACACCCTTTTCTGTTACGTTTTGAAGTAGAAAGCCCCTCTTGTGCCGGGCTTTCAGGAGTTTAGCTCCCGCCCCACCCCCCAACCATTGCTACCAAAAATGCTTACATAGGGACAGAGCATAATCTGAGATTTATGTATTTGTTCTTTTAACATCTTAATTTTTTATTAGTGATGCACCAGAAAGTGATTTTTCTTGGTTCCTCTGTAGATTTATTCCAGTCTCCAGATTCCAATAATAGCGTCTGAATACACATAGTTGATTTGCTCTCTGCACTGCCCCAAATGAGATCAGTTCCCTGAGTGAAGCTGCAAACCACATTAAGGCAAGAGAAGCAATTTACTGCTGCTGAATACATTTTCTGAGTGTAGTTGCTCTCATCTTGTCAGCTTGTCAGTCTAGAGGCATCCATAAACCCATGACAGCTTCAGAAGATGCACTCTGGCAGCAGGGTGCCAGGCGCTGCTGTCTATGGGCTCCCTTTTTTCACTCTCCTCCTTTGCCTGCCTGCTTGTTCTCCCTCTGCCTGCCAGCCTCTCCCTTCTCTATCTCCCTCTGCCTCCTCTTCCCCCACTCACTCCCCACCTCCCTCTACCTTATCGATGTGGGTTTAGGTGCTGTTGTTCTTGATGGCGATACCTTTTCAGTTTCCTCCTTGATCCTCTTGCCACTGGAACAAAAGGAGAACTGGCTGCCCATGGTGCAGCACCTGCCTTTGCAGCTCGAGTAGTGAAAGGGAGGAAAGTGGGGCACTCTGCATCCTCGCCTGCCTGCGCCAGCAGCGAGCTTGTTCAGTCACTTTGCTATAAATGCCTTTGAACTGCTGCCAGATCCCATTGTCTGCCGTGCAGATGGAGTTCAACGCCCTACCGTGATTAGATGCACAGTGTGTAAGAGGAGGAAAGAAATGGAGCTGTTCCCACCCTGACGGAGCATCTCGAATCTGCCGTGTGCATGAGAAGCTGAGCACTGGACCATGCTTTCCTTTGCACTGGACCATGCATTCCTTTGCACACCATCTTCCTTACTTTGCTCTCATTGTTCCTGAGATTTCAGGGAGAGACATGGAAGCTTTTCAGAGAGGAGCTGCAAGGCAAGATAGTTTCTAGGGGGAAGGGGGCTGTGCTTTTGGACTGTTTGCGTGGGACTGTGCTTTGCCCACCACCTACCTGTAGCTGCAGTATGGAATAGCAGCTAGTCTTCAATGGTGCTTATGCTCAGCACTAATGTGTTCTTTTTAATAGCATACATTTATTTACATTTTCCCATTTTCCTGTGCTTGAAATTACAGCATCCTTAGGTTCACAAAATGATGTGAGAGATTTTGGCAGCACTGAGTAAAGGGAAGGCAGCCACTGGTACTAATGGTTTATCCATCTACCAACTGTGTAGCCTAGCTGCCCTTCTCCAGAAAGGCCACCTCACTGTATGATTTTTGTGAAGACCAGCTCTCAGGCTTTCTTGCTTTCCATTTGGCTCCATGTCTTTCCTTGAGTTGCTGACTGTCTGACCCCTTTGGACAGAGTAACTGCATGTAAGGATTTCACTTTTAAAGGTAGGAATTTGAATCTTTGTGCCTATCTTCACTATTCCTTGTCTAAGTGCTGCCTAGGTTGTTACAAGAAAACACTGGTTTTTTCATGCCTTGCTGTTTGACTGCTTGTTAACCAGTCATTATCTGCAAGGACAATGCTTTGAGAGGAGGACGGAGGAGCCGCTATTCAGTGACTGTATTAGGCAGTGCACTAAGTGGAGTTGGCAGGGCTTGTATCTCATACTGATATGCCTGCTATAGTTCCTTGCTCATTAAGTTCTTTGTTAGTGCCTTCTCCTCTGCCTCCCCCTGCTCTCCTTTCCCCTCGCCACAGAATGTCTCTGCATCTAACCTTGCTGCTGGGTTAAATTCAGCTTCTGAAATGTGCTGGAGGAGAGTGAGATCTAGCCTGTGATGCACTGGTGGCTCATTAATGCATTTGAGTACCACAGGGAAGGTGCTACTGCTCATGATGCACTAGAAATAGATACTCCCTTGAACCTTTGTTGTCACTTTATGTCTTGGGTACCAGACTGGTCAATGAAGAGATATCAGCAGCATTGGTAATTGGTGAAATCACTGTAAAGATCAGAGCCATTACAGAGAATATTTTAAAAATCAGATGATGCCTTATATGTTTCCTGAGGACTAAAGCACAATTGCCAGTGTTTTGTCACACAGCAATCTAAATTCTCGTTTGCATCTCAAGAGCAAAGCTCTTAGTTTAGAGCTCTGCTTAGTTAATATTTAGCAAGGTGAAAGCTTAGAAATGGAAATTTTTATAGATATTCTTTTTCCTTTGACCACAGACTAGTAAATTATCCTTTGGTTAACAGTGTGTTTGATTTCCATAATTTTTTTAGTTTCTTGGGAAAAAAGGTTCACTTGGAACATTGAGGGTTTTTCTGGTCATTAAGATACTTCTTGATCCTCAAGCTGACATGTAGCTGCCATTCTCCTGGTCAAGGCACATTAAACAGAATTTGAATCTTTGAAAATATTCTTTTATTAACCAGTCGTGTTCATGTCAATAGTACAGATGCTTCTGAAATTTGGCCAGACACTGCAGATGTAGAAAGCAAGAGCATGGCCTGGAGCATAGACTTGAGACTTTTCACAAGACCTCTTTTCTTAATGGTCTTTGGTTTTCCGTCTTGAAGTAACAAATATAAGTTAGGTGGTTAGCCTGCATTGTAAGCAACAGTGTAGATGTAGCTCTTGCTGTCTAAAACCTGCCCTCTGAAATGTAGCTATATGGAAGAGGAGAGACAGTTTTCAGTTACCTTCTCTTCAATTACCCGTCCCCTTCACTCCCTGAATTCAGCTCATAAAGGATGAGGAAAGGTGATAGTCTCTGTTTAAGTGATGTCATATGTTTCAGGTTTGCTAAAATTGCAGTGATTTTTTTTTTTTTACATATTTTTTGGGGTGTGACCTTTCCATAAGCCATCCAGTTCAAGAATCCCAAAGATATAAAGAAAAGGTATCCTTTGATAGGCATGCTTAACCGAAAGAGAGCCAAAGAACTCCAAAAATCTTGGATCTTACTTCACTGCTGGAATTGTCAGACACCTCCCATGTGGCTTTTCAGCTTTGATGATTTGAAGGAAATTACTAAAAAATTTAAATGATCTTTGAATATAAACATTCTCTATTTTTCAAAACCATTTGAAATGCTGTATTAACTGTTCATCTTAGATGAAATAGAACAGAAAGTTGTTATATTTCTGTTATGTATGCTGCTGTCCTTCCTATGGAAGAACCATGTTAGGTACAGTAAAATGCTGTAGTATGTCAGAGTCGCTTCAGGAGTGCAGCAGCTGTTTGCCTCAAGGCACAGTTAAGCTCATGTTGCAAGGCCCCTGTTCAGCCTGGTGTTACCACTTGGGTATATATAGACATGTCCCTGTTATTGTACCTCCCTTCACACACCTGGACCTTGCTGAATTTTTCTTCCAGCAGGGTGAAGTGCCACTTGTAGAGCAGAGTCGGACAGGAGCAGATACTCTGTGAGGCACCTGTTTTCTGATTCTTGGTGGTGGGTTCACCTGGTGTAGTAGTAAAAGCATTTGGTTATGTTTGAAAGCTGGGAGCCTTGTCTTATTCTCTGTAACACTCTAAAGAAGGTGATGGTTTCAATAACCTTGTTTCTAAAGAGACACTTGATAGTGCTCATTTGTAAAAAATGATGTTGGGTTGCTGGAAGATAGGAGGGGGAAGATGTAAAGGAGGAAGGTCTGCAGACTGAGCCTGCTTGCACACATTATGAGCCCAGGCATGAAGTGAAAGGAAAACTCTGAGTTCTTCGTTATCTAATGCTCCCTTAGGGAAATAACAAACTCACTATAGAGTCAGCAAGCCCGGCCCCGGAGCTTGTGGAGAGGAAGCACACATTGTTCTTAGAATATGGCTGGTGCTGGAATATTTCACTGCAAGTATCAGGCCATTTTTAATGCAAAATATTCCTCAAAGGAATTTGGTTTTGTATCTTGCTATTTGAAAAGCTGCTTTCAGTCAATGTGATGCCTTCTTCCAAACAAAAGGCTGTGAAATTAGGTATTATATGAACATAGTATAGTCTTGCTTTTTCATACCTCTTATATGAGCTGAGATTAATGCAGAGACCCTCCTTTTTGGAACTGAAAAAATCCAAATGGAGAAGTTTACTTCTCTCTGCTTTAGTGTGTTGTAGCATTTCAGCCTTTAGAGTGGTCGTGAAGCACCTCAAATATTGTATGCTTCATTTCAGAATAAGTAAATCAGTTTTATGCTGAAAATTCAAACATAGAATATATCTACGTAAAGGCCAAAGGGTCTTCCTGGGGAGAGGGATGGGGAATGTGGGAGAGTACATAATACAAACCTCCAGATTCTCCCACTGACAGATTGTTTGGTTTGTATTTCTATAAGGAGCAGGGGGTAGAAGATAAGATGTTACTTCTGAGGTAGAAGCATTCATGGCATTGATTCAGCTTGCAGACGTCACATCAGTTGGTGGACTACTCTGTTTAGTTCCACTTCTGTGGAGGGAAGTGGAACTCTCCCATAAAAATAGAGGACTCATATATCTCCTCTTTATTTTTATTCTTACATTTGCAGAGTCCAAGGTGATTCTTCATATAAGGAGTTTGACCTAAAATAAACTCTGTCTTCCCCCTTTTCAATAAATTAAATGTCACTGCCTGTAGTTTAACCTCCAAGGTGGCTCGTGTTGAATAAATGTGTTTCCCATTTTGATGCAAATAACAGCAGTGAAAGAAAAGAAATATATGACAGCCTGGAAAATGCAATGGAGGGGGAGAGAATTTTCACCCCTTCCATGGAGTAGCCTTTATGTTGTCAGCAAACCAAGCTGAGTTACAGTCCTTCTGATAATTTAGAACTGATGAAGAATTTTTGACTTTCTGTCTGTCTCAGATCTGGTTCTCTGGAGTGTTTGCATTAGAGCAGCAAGTGTTGGAAATCCCACCCTTATCGCTGTTTCGAAGTTCATATTTTACCCAGGTAACACTAGGATACCAATTCACTCTGATACATTCACAAAGTGCTGTAGAGGCATTGATGCTCAGCATCTCTGTGTAATGTGATTCCCATTTTCCGGATGGAGTTCCGGAAATGTGTAACCACATCAAGGTAAAAGTGGAGTAAAGGACTGAAGTCAGCCTTACCCTTGAATTTCCTAGCATTTAGGATGATGTCTGGCTCCCTCCCAGAGAGTTCATGAAGAACTATCACTGTCTCAAAGATTCTTTGAACCCATTTCTGCTGCTTGCGAACCTGTGCGTAAAGAGAAGTTTAAGATTTTAATATCCCACCCTGTTTCATCTCCTGTGGTAATGCTGCTTGTCCTTTTGTTCTTCCAACTCTGCAAGAACAAAATGACAGAAACCAAACAGGGCACTGAGGTTTCTCTGGTGGCTCCTAATGTTGGTCTCCTGAACACAGAATCCTCGCTTATAGCTCATCTGTGGAGTCTTCCTCTCTGAATGCTTTGGGAAATTGGCATTTGGGTGAGAGGACAAAATTGGGTCCTTAGTTTATGTATGCAAGAATTAGAAAACAGTCACCCTGTCTTAACTCTGGGGGAGCTGAGTGAGGTTAGCAGAAACTTGATAACCCTTACCCTGCCCTCTGGCACTGCTGCCCAGGGACAGCCTGGGCTTGAAACCAAGGGCTGCATCCCTGGATTTCCTGAGGCTGAAAGGACCAATGCGTTTGTCAAACTGTCACCTTGTGTGGCTGAAGAAGAGAATGATGTTCAGGTCTGCTCTCCTGGGAGGGGTGCGGTGATACTGGTGAACTGGCACACTTTTCCATGCCCCTCTCAGCTGGGAGGGAGGTCAGGCAGCAAAGCCAGCACCGGGCAAGCAGAGAGGAGGCTGAGTTGCATCCAGTGGCAGGCAGCTGCCTCACAATGCTCCCTGGTCGTGTCAGCTAAATTGGTTGGAAAAATTCAGGCAGACAGTGGGGAATACGGGCAAAAATAAACATGAAACCACTGGGACAAGGATTCTTGGTATAGGTACCAAGATGTCAGCAGGTCCTCTGAATGTGCTTTCTGTTAACACTTGCAATCACAGCTATGCTGCAAGTCACTTAGCACTTCACAGGAGAGTGGGGACGAAGTCAAAGCATTACACAGATTTATAATGAAGACTGAATTTTACAGGCTGAATTTTACAGGCTTCATTTCTTTGTTGTATAAGAAAACAGCACATCTTCCAAAAAACTTTAATCTTTATATTTCAGCTACCAAATTAATTATATGAGAGTTAGGCAGAGCAAATTATTAGAGTTAAAATTAATTTCACTATTTAACTTCTAAAATTAATGTCTAAAGTTTTAAAATATGTTTATCATTATATATATTTTAGTAACATAGCTCTTCAAAGTTGCTGTCTGTCTAAAAATTATTTAATTCTTGTGTTTTGTCTGCAATGAAGAAGGTAGGAAACTGCAGAATTGGGATCCAGACTGCCTTTCCTCTCTCAATTGCAGAACTGTTGAGTAGAAAAAGGAGGAAAACATCATGCCTGGAAGTATAGTGTTAATCTAATCTGAAGCTATGAGAAAGCATTAATTATTTAGTTATAGTGTTGCTGCAAAGTCAAGTTTGAATTACTTGAATGCTAAATGCAGTTGTTTCTCTCCCATTACATCCATGCACAAGACAGAGTGTTAAGTGATCTGAAAACTATGAAATATCTATTACTTCAGTGAGATCAATTAGCATATTTGAACTTGGGATTTCAACATTAATTATGACATTTCAGCATTTATAATGTTTCTTGGGATTATTCTTTAATGTAGGTAATCTAAACTGTCAGCTAGCTAATTCCACTTCTGTCTGTGTGTGGGACACAGTTCACAACTGAAAGGGCAGAAAGCACTGTAGGAATGTAGTTGAGGCAGCTTTGCTGCCTTAATGTAGCTCTTGTCTTCCATTGCTCCAGAATGCTTTGCTCTGGACAAAGGAAAGGGATGAATGCAGCGAGTACAGCAAGCATGTTAGATTTTTCACAACAAAACCAGTAATGCCTTTAGTCAGGATATGGATGCAGTAATGTTGCAGTGTGTTTGGAATATTGTGTGACATGGTGAATGTCAGAGGTCCAGACTGTATGAGCCCTGCTCCGTTAGCATTGAATACATGAGCTGTAAGCATGCTGGTCTGTTTCTGGTGGAATTTGTCTTTGAAGATGAGTTGTTAAGCCTTTTAGACCATGCTTTTTTTGGTTATTAGAGAACCTATGTTTTTTTAAACGTAGGCAAGCTAGGCCTAATGTCTTAGGAAAATTCTGTCTTTAGGCACTACGTTTCTGCTTCCTTAAGCAATGTGAGCTGTCATTTTCTCTTACTCCCCTCTGACTCACTGTGTATTCCTCCATTTATCTCTTCCTCCTACTTTCCACTTTGCATTTTGTTTCATGCTGCCTCCTATTCCTGGAACAGTCTCCCAGTCTCTGCTGCCAAATCCTCCCTCCCTTTCTCTGCTCTTGTGAACCCATTTCTTCCAGCAATCATTCCCAAGTTGTTTACTTGACTAATTGTCTCTCTTTTGTAGCCTTCCTTTCTTATATCTACTGTTCTGGGTCATATTTCTTAATGTGAGATTGTACATATGGCAAGATAAAGGAGTATATTTGGCACTATTTTGAGCATTGTTTGCATTAGATCATCATATGATGATTATAATAAATTCCCTTTCTCATTTTGAGTGCAGAATTTTCCACATAGTTAGCTATTTTCTGTATGCTGTTAAAGAGCAGTCACATTTTATCTTAAAGTAGTTGCCAGGTTGTGGTGAGTAGTGTCTATATTACAGCAAGTGCCATCAGCTAGCCTGTCTGTATAGGCAAAGCTCAGCTGTGTTGATCAACCTGCATGAAATGAAAGAAGGGAACACGGGGCTGTGGGCAAACCTGGTGGTGCTCAGCACTACTCCTGTCATTGCACAGCTTTACTATGGTGGTAATTATGCTGCCATGGCTGTCGTCCCCTAGCATGGGCAAGCTCACAGAAGCAGGCGGATGGAAGCAGGTGGATCTGCTTACTGCTTCTAGACCATTTTGTGTCTCTTTCTTTGTGGAACAAGTCTTTCCACAAAAACAAGCACAAGACCCACCATATTAGTAGGAATAGGTGTTGGTAAGTGATTATGTTGTTGCATGCAAGTGGTGGATCAAGTTACTGTGCTTTTTGCAATGCGTTGTACAGGCTGAATACCCTGTACCAGGCTAGATCAAAAGAAATGTGCTCTCTGTCCTACTGAAGACCTTACCAGACAGGCAGATGCACATTTCTTCTTGGAGAGAATTTTGCTTTTCTGGCAATTCTCTTCTTTCTGTTCTGACTGAGATAAGGCAATTGGATCACTGATTAAAAAAAAAAAAAAATTGGGACTTCCTGTTTTCAGTTCACTTATTTGAGCTAAGCTGAAAATTTATTAAAGCCAAAGAATCTCTGAAAACATTAATGTTGTGTTAGACTAAGTTTCATAATCAACAGTGTTCTGAATGCTTCTTTTTTCTTAAGTCCCACTTCTGATCTTATCTGTCCTTGTCTCTTACTGCTACATGTGAAACAGAAATAGTTTTGTAATTGTTTTATCCTGTAAATATAAAAGCTTGCAAAATGGCACAGACTAACTCCATTATTTTGGTTTGAATGTTAAACATGTTTTTTCATTATCAGAAACTATAAGTGAACTTAATATTTAATTTCTTAATGGAAAAAAAATTCGTACTTCAACACATACAGTTTTCATTTAATGATAAAAAATTAATCCAGTTTTCAGTAATTGATTGCATTTCATTGGGCATTTTACTACTACCTGTAAGTTTGGAGGAAGAGTCCCCAAGATAGCACAGTTATTCTCCAAAACCTGTAATTGGGCACCTTGCAGTTTTCAATACCCAGATCAATTTTACTTCAGCTGCAGTCCAAAATAAAGATCTATATTTTGCTCAAAACTCTGGAGCTTTCCTGACAAAACCTCAGTTTTAACAGAGGGTAGATTTGATTGCAAATATGGCAGCTTTTTTCCTGAGTTGTCCTGGGTACTGTTAATTAAGATGTTAATGAGGTCCTGGACTTAATTCTGCATGAATGAATATTTTAAGGATGTAGTGCTTCATAGCAGAAAAAATCCTACTCATAAACAGTTGACAAATTAGAAATGTAAGAATATAGTACCCACTCTAGTAATTAAATCTAGAAAATGGGAGACAGAAAAAAAGCTAGTGGTATGTAATTACAGTACAGTTTAAAATTAATGTATTTGAGAATGTATGTCTTTTCAAAAGAGTTTATCTAAGAACAAGGTAGAAACAAGGGCAAACAGAAGGTACAGGGTTGAAATTGTTGTTCATGTAGTGAGCACGGCATAGTGTAAGGTATGGAAATAAGTGTGCATTGCCTGCAATTTTGTAACAATTGCAAACACAGATGGTTTGAGAGAAAATTAAATAATTCCACCCACATGAAGACAGGGAAGTCTAACAATAGTCACAACTTTTTATCACCCTGTTTCAGTAGCAGTCTCTGTCCTCCTGTCACTTACACATCCTTTGTCTATGGAAAAGTAACAGTATGTGAAGCTGCTGTGGGGTCCATCAAGGCCATAAGGACCGCACTAGGCTGGAGCTGCCTCACCCCACTGTGCAGGAGGCCTCCATCCACCCTCTACTGGCACAGGCAGTGATGGGTACCAGCTTCAGCCTGAGTGCACAATGATCAGTCAGGTCAGCGAAGCAGAGAGTACTTGCAGCACGGTTTGGGTCTGGCCTAATCCCAGGCGCAGCTCACAGCTCAGGAAGTGGAGGCTGGTCAGGGCATTCAGAGGCTCTTGGGTGCAGTGCCCCCACTGAGATCTATTTCTGCCATTATGGTTGTGAAAAAGCAAATAATGACTTTTCATTGCACAGATGGCTGTGAAGATTTGGAAAGGGCAGTAGAGCACTTTGGACTTCCTGCAGTCTTGTGAAAACCAGGCCTCCAATCCATTGTCTCACCCAGCCTGTGTGATCTTCAAAGACCTCAATTCATGCCTTTTCCACTCATTTTACTTTTCTTCCCATTGCTTTTTTTTTTACTTTTTTGCCTGGCCAGATTTATAGTTTACTTATATAATTTTTGCCCCCCCCCCTCTTTTTTTTTCCTTTTTTTTTTCCTTTACAGGAGTTTACATTGTGTTAAAAGCTGTCTTGCAATAGACAAGCCAGCAAAAATGCGAATATTTTGTTTTCTGATTCCAGAAGATTTACTTATTTCAATCACACCAAGATAATTGAGAACTGGATAATTAGATGTGCAAAGGCTGGGAGATATGCCATGAACATTACACTGGGGAGAGATCTTGTGAGTAGAACATCTCAGCTGAAGGCAGGTAGGAGGGAGCTGCTGTACACAGCTGGGGCACATGTTCTTTTGTAAGCCCAGCAGATTCTGACCGTGAATTTTAGTGCAAATATACCAGAACAGATGAGTGCTAGAGCTCAAGAGTTTTAAGGTTTTAAGAGGTTTTAAGATTTGATAAAGTTACTTACAGTTTTCTTCTGGTGTCAGTTTGGATAAACTTTCAGCGTAATGGTATTAAACCTGTTCCCTACTGTCATATGTTCCTAGATAAAACTGATTGTAAAATATTATCTCCTATGTGTTATGATACAGGAGGAAGCAACTGAATACAGAAGATCAGCCTCTTGTTAATTAAGGTGACATTTTCTAAGTCTTCATAGAAAGGATGGTTAGAATGCTTTCATAACAATTACAGATAAACTTTCTTAATATATATTCTATATTAAGACACTTCAACTCTGACTGACACTGAATTTTCTTGGCTTTGCCACAGTTTGACTGTATTTCCCCACTTGATTAAGTTACTTAGGAGAAATCACCAGAGAAGATGTTTTGCTTTCTGCAGCAGAATAGTTGATCTGAATTGTGATAAGCAGGGAGCATGAGAAAATGGAAATGAGATTCTTGTCCATATCTGATGCGGAAGGAACTGCATCTATTTCCTGTTCCCACAGCTAACTTGGAGATGCTCTGCCATGATAGAGCATATGTGTTGATTCCTGATGAAAGGAGGAGGCTGATGATGGTCTATTCTCTTCCTTTGGGGTGACTGAAGAATTTACTTTCCGCCTGGGAGGGACTGTAGAGCAGCTTGCACTGCCTTTGTGTTGCAAGGCTCTAGCCTGCGCTGTCTCCGGCTCTCTGTCCCACAGCTCTGCATGTCTGGGTACAGAGAGGAGCTGCTGTCTCTCATTAGCTCCTGGTGTGGGAAAAGGGTTAGGGTCAGAGTGGGCACAGACCTATGTGTCAGGTCAGGTACAAAACAGAAGGAGAGATACGGCCAGAGTGAGACTGCTGTTCTCCTGGTGGCCTGATGCCTAGATTTGAAAGGCTCAGTACCACGTGAAATGAAGCAATAGGTATGTCCCTTCAGTTATCTCTGAGGAAAGTGTCTCCTTTCTTTCCTGTGAGCAGTTGCATTACAGAGACCTGTGCATTCCCAGAGCAGTTACATCCCCTTTGCTTGTGGAAAGCTCTGACTTGTGTGACCACTTCCACTGCTACAATACCTGTAGTGTTTCCTTTTCATTTCAGCAGAGGTGTGCAGCTGCCAAGCTGCATACTATTTCTATCAAGCAGCATCAGTGACTGCCAAAGGCTGAAATTTTATGTTTGGTTTTTTAACAATTCTTCAGGTTCCTTATTTGCAGTTTCACTCTTCAAGCAAGCTGAAAATACAAGACAACAAGCTGTTTTCCCTTTGCAAATATGTCCTATGTCCCATTTGAGGCCATGAAACTTCTTGAGGCTTGTAGTTCTGACAGTTAACTTCAGGGAATACCTCAGTGTAAAAGTCTGAAATGCCTTTGCTTTGGAAAATGAGTCAGGTCAGTTGTAATGACCCTAAGAAGTGAATGTATTATGATGAGGAGAAGGCAGGGAGCTGAAAATGAGATTTCCTAGAAGCTCTTATGATGAGGACCTTTTTGTTTTCAGTATGAGGGATTGGTTTATGTTGCTAACAGGCAATGCTGGCCATGCCTCTGTCACTGCTATGGGAAGGAGTAAACCTATTGTTTGGGGTTTTTTGTAATATAAAAGAGCAAGAGAACAAAGACCTACTGCAAACAAAGGTATCCATTATGTATCCAAACACCAAGAACCTTGCAGGAGTCATGGAATCTCTGTGAAGCTCGCCTGGAGCTGATCTCTCCAAGATCTCTGTCTTCATGTTGTCTTCAGACTTCATTGCACTGGCAAGGGTAAAAGTCACGGCTGCAGTTGGGTTTCCACCAGGCTGGGATGAGAGGAGATCTCATCTGCAGACCTGTTTAGCATGGACTGCAGTTTGTTGCTCTTGCAGAAGATGTGAAGTTACATACCTGTCTAAGGGTGATAATAAAGGAATTACAATAATTATTACTTCATCACACAGGTCTTCTCTTATATCAGACTGGCACATTTCAAGCCTGATGGCCAGCTGGCAGCTTTCTGGCTCAGCACAGGTCTGTACTGAGAGGCTTTTCCCTGCATGGGGAGTTGCCCAAGCAAAACACAGAGCTGGCTGGAGGCTGCAGCCCTGTCTGTCAGAGCAGCATGGGCACCATTAGTGTTTCTTGCGTCTTTGATCTGAATTTTGTATTCCTTAGGCAGTCCCTCATGGCAGGATTTGACTGGCAATGGATGTTAGCTGAAACACATGGCCAGAGCCCAAAAATGAGCGTGGCAATTTCACTGCAATGTGGCTATAATTTCCACAATATTTTTTTTACCCAATATGTGAAATACAAGCAGCATTCACTCTCCTGAGCTTTCTATGAATTCTTTTGCTGTTTTTTGCTATGTTTTGCTGACACTACTTACCAGTTTCTCCATCTTTGTGAGAGAGGGTCTGTACCTGCAGGCCTGGTATAGAGATACCACCACAGACAAAGAGAGGGGGGCTGTGGTGTTTCAGAATGGAGTAGACTAATGAGGAATTTTGTGTCTTGATGACACCATTAAAGTGGAATGGGTTGGAAAATCAATCAGATTCCTTCTCTGATTACTGTGTAACTCAATTATTGCAGTCTCCCTGGGGCCCAAGGCAACAACCATCTCACAGGAAGTGCAGAAGAAAGGCCTGTGAAATAGAGCTATTGTGGACAAAGGCAAGATCTTGCTGCTGCGCATTCCAGACGGAGAGATTATATTATGAATAATGAAAAGGGCTGAGGAAATGTACTGGTGACACTGGGTTTAGGGTGATAAGACCTTCTGTAGCTCAGCTAGGAGTGCATTGACAGTTATTGATAAAGGTGTCTGATGATACCCAGTGTCTTCTATGTGCCTTGGCATGAATGTACCAGAAGCCCCAAATACTTATGTTCTGGTCAGTGGTTTTGGATAAGTGCTGGTCCTGAGCATTTTTACTGATGTCACACAATCATTTCCAAGCACTGGAAATATCTGGAGATCAGATGTTAAAACCACAGGGTTGGGGTTGTTATCTTGCTTTCATATCACATCAGTCGCTGTGTGGCTTAGCAGCTGATAATTCACAAAGCCGTTTATGTTTCACATTAACATTGTATATCATGAGGAAACAGAACATCTACTTTTGGTGAAGCCTTTGTGTTAATGCTGGTGATCTGTGGGATAGCTGACCTTACAGCTGATTCTCTCTGATCTAGAAATGCTTTTCTGGCAGGACTGGTGCCTGCTGAGCCTGCATCCTTGGACCTCTGAACACTTCTTTCTTGCTGTGCATTCTGACTGCCACCTCCCATAATTCACACTGAGGCAGTCCTGGCAGGAGTTCAGAGTGGACCTCAATTTATCTAGAAACCTGGAGTTTTTTTGTGGTGTTAGATTCCCAGGAATTTGATGTCAAAAGAGGACACAGGTATTTTCATTTCCTTTAAGGGGGAATAATTTTCCATGTAATTATTTGTTTTTCTTTTCTTTCTCCAGTATAGATATTTCTTAGCTTTTTGGGTATGACTGGTTTCTGACAATTCGCTTGCCTTGTAATATACATTTTGTTCGGTGTATTTGTTGCTTTTTTTTTCTCTTTTCATTTGAACCTAAACCAGCTGATGCAGTCCCCAAAGAAAGAAATGCATCCCGTGCCAGCTGGCGTGCCCTCTGGCTGTGAAGCCTTGTTAAAGAGATGGGAGCTGACAGATTCTTGAGCAGCAATTTGTTACAGGCCTTTTTTTTTTTTTTTTTAATTTGTTTTTTTGAGCTCACCCATGTAACAAATGGGGGCTTGTTTGGGAGCTTCACTAGAGGCTTGAATGGAATCATTGTTATCAAAACACTGCTGTGATTCAGAAGTGCCCAGCAAAGGGGATTCTTCTCCCTGGTGCCCCTCAGCTGGGCACTGCAGGTGTGGCAGCTTAGCTTAAACTCTGGTTTCGTTCTTATTCTACGGAATAATCCAGTTGTCCTGTGATTTTCATCTTTAAACTGGTAACTGAGAATCTGAAGCTACAGTTCTTTACAAAACAGTCAGTTCAAAAGTTAAAATTAAGTTGGAGAGATGAATTGAGTCCAGCCAGGGAAGAGAAGTGCTTTCCATGCTTTGTGGATAAAGAGTTGTAAAAGTAGTACCTTGCCAGGCTTTTGCATAAATCAACATCCTCTTGATTTTCTTACCATTACCCTGATGTTTAGATTACAAATTCTACCCCACAAACACTTGCTTGGAAATCCATAGAAGTAACACTTAGGCTCCTGAGTTCCTCTTTACATTATTTTCTCCTGCAAAAACAACTTTGTGTCTAATACATGTTAAGATAGTGAATCTTTAAATCCACAATAGTTTTTATGTTCCTATTTTATTTAGTGGGATTGAAAAGCAAAAGGAAGTGAGTTATTTGCAAAGGGAATAACTTGGAATTCTCATGTTTCTCCATCAAAATTAACTATTATTGGAATCTGAGTGAAGTGTTCGGCATGAATTTGTTGCACAGGAGTAGATTGAAGATCACTTCTCATATATGCAGTGTTGTGATATGCATGGAGCCTTGTATTACTCTGTCTTACAAGGAATTCAACTCTTAAAAACGATACAGCGTTTTTTTGTATGTTTCTATTTTACCTGTCTCTGCCCTGCTGAATTCTGCCTCTGCCAGCTTCTGCCTCTCTGCAGCTTTGAAGCTGTAATGCCAAGCAGGAAGATGGTAACATTGGAGTTTTCTTTGCAGAGTCAGTGAGATGGGAAGGGCTTGTTGTGGAGGTGGAAATGCTAATTTCCTGGTTGCTTTTGGAAGGTGGCACGTGTTTTGGGGTACTACGCTGATACACTGGAATTTCTGTTGTATTACAGAGGCTGAACTTGACTTGACTTGAGAAGTCATGTTCTATGCTTTGTCCAGGGAATCATATATTAAAAATCAGTAGCAAGGAAAAGAAAAGTATATGAATATGTGAAAACGAGGATTTGTATAGTTTTATTTCTCACTTTCTCACCCCTGTCCTTTTTCCAGTAAAAAGTTAACAGTATTAGAGACAAAACTGAAAGATGATCAGTTGTCTGTGATGAAGAAAACACAGCTTATTGTTGCTGACTGAGCTGGATTTCCAAAGCCAGCTCTGTCATTACAGAGGGCCATTTGGGAAAGGAGACCCCAATCCATTTGGAATCTTGGGAACAGGGATAATTCCACCAAAAATCCTGATCCATCTGCTGTGTTGCAATGCAACCTTCAGTAAGTTTTGCTGTGTCTCGGTTTCTCCAGTGGAAAACTATTTGTGTGATATACTTTATATAGACAGTGTACAGCTATTCTGAAAACCTCATCAGGGCTAAGGTTTCATTGTGCACTACACAAACCAGTCCCTGCTCTGCTGAGCTTATAGCAGAGGCGTTGTTTGAGATGATACTTAATGATCATCATAAGGCTTGTGTAAAGAGCATTCTGACTCTCTTCCATCTGTTGTCATAAAGTTAGCAGTATTGTATCTCTTCATATAAAATCTGTTTGTGGTTTTTGTCTCTGCTTCAGGCTGCACCAACAGTTTGGAAAACAGCCTGATGCGAGTCTTCAGAGTGGGACTTCTGGCCTCATCTGTGAACTGATATTTTCCCTGGCTCAAAAGGATTTTTTTCTGTCTAGCAATACACATTACAAAATAAGCATCTGTCTCACAAGTAGTTCCTTTCCTGGTAGAGCTGGTTGTTAGAAACCCCTGGCTTTACTATATGAGAAACTTATGCGTGCCTTAAACTCATAGATAAGCTAGTCTTCTCATATTCTTTGTTTTATTGGAATGGTAGTAACAGAAAAGCTCAAAAATGGGAGGAATGGAGAAAGAATGAAGATCTCTTTTGGTAATATTATTTGCTATTGCTTTCTTGTGTCTCCTGGTGTTGCAAGCTATGCCAGTTGAGCAAGCGGTTAGAGGGTCTGTATGTGGTGGCGCACGTCTGCAGGAGTTGGGGTGACTAAAAAAGCTTTTTAAAGAAAAAAGGCAGTTTAATTATTACAGAGAGGTCATCATGAGCATGACTGATTTGGTGAACAACATCTGGCATTGAGGGTGTTCTTGCATTGTTCTGGGAGAGGCGGCAAGTGTGCCTCAAGAATGTGCGTATATCCCAGGAAAGGCACCAGGGTATTGCTGTGTGTAAGGTCACACTGCTGGTAAGGGAGAGAAGGCTCCACTGTGAGTTTTACTTTTTTTTTTAAATCAAGGAGGAATTTAGTTAGTTTCTCTGATGTTTGTTTTGGATTATGTGGTATTTGTTGGCTTTGTTGAGCATTTTTTCCTGGAAAAATAACAACATATGGTAAAATAGTCTGCTGCCATGAACACAAAGCAGGAGGTGAGAGAGCTTCATAACAAGAGGCTTTCATATATTTGAGACCAACCCAAATTTATGTCGTGCTGTTGGTGATTTAAAACTGGCTTCATGTTCTTCAGTGGCATATGACAGAAGGTGATGAAGGTTTCAGGAGACGTTTCATCTCCAATTGCCACTGAATCACTTGGCAACCATTAAGTGTGTAGTGCGTGGGAGCCTGTGTCCCCCACTCTCTGTGCTGCCTGAGGGATGATACCTCTCCAGAGTTGTATTTTTAGACCTCTGGAAGAAAGTGAGTTCCCAGGACAAATGGGGCAGCCTTGCAGAGAGTGCTCTCTCCTCTTGTTATCTTTGAAATATAGGCTAGAATAAAAGGGTTTCGTGTTTTTTGTTGAGTGGCTTGAAGAGGGCTGGGGGAAGGCCAGGTACTTGGCTCTGTTTGCTGTAGTGTGAGAATCTCACCCAAGGTGAATGTCAAGTTGCTGTGCACTGTCAGGACCTTTCTTCCAAATGCCATTTGGTTGTTCTGTCAAGCTCCCACACAGATGGGGTGTGACACTTCCCAGGGAACAGACCTGCTGATGGGCGAGTGATGTTGCCACCCTGTCACCCTCTAGTCGTGCTATTTCATCTTGGGCCTGTAAATGCTGGAGTCATACTGAGAACTGACTTTTTCTTTTTAAATTGCAGGATGCAAAGAGAAGGTGCCATCATGTGAATGTGAAACAGCTAAATGAGAAACAGGACACGTGGGAAGGCTGAACTGAAACTGCTGGTGCACAGAATGACAGACTGATTTGCTATTGTAGATGAGATTCTGGAAACCTTGCTCTTCCAGAGACTTCTGAGTGAGAGGAGAGGAGCCCAAGGAAGCATACAAAAGAGCGATGGGAATTGAGGGCCATGGTTACCTGAGATAAATGGCAGATCTCTGGGAGTCTCACCTTGTAGCTGTTTGCTTCAGCTTTTTCTCTCTCTGCAGCTGCACTTTCTTTTTTGTGAGCTGCCGCTGGGGACTGCCACGGCACCACTGGAGATTCCAAGCACGACGTGTGTCCAGAGTGTGAGGAGGGGGTGAGCCGCCCGCCTCACCATGATTCAGCTGTGGAAAGTGGTGCGGCACGTGCGACAGCTGGAGCTCCACAGATTGATCCTGCTGCTCATTGCCTTCAGCCTGATCTCCATGTGCATCCTGGCTTATTACGTCACTAACAGTCCCAAAATCAAGGAGCCACCACCCTTGCCCTTCAGTGACTGCAGCAACCAGCACCGCATCTTGATCCCGCCACAAGCCAGCTGGAGGCTCACAAAATCTGTGGACACCTCGCGCACAGATCCTGTGGTGCTCGTCTTTGTGGAAAGCATTTACTCCCAGCTGGGGCAGGAAATCGTGGCCATCCTGGAATCCAGCCGGTTTAAATACAGGACAGAGATCGCCCCTGGCAAAGGGGATATGCCCACACTGACAGACAAAGACAGAGGACGCTATGCTCTAATTATCTATGAGAACATCCTTAAATATGTGAATCTAGATGCTTGGAACCGAGAGCTGCTAGACAAATACTGTGTAGAGTATGGAGTGGGGATTATAGGCTTTTTCAAAGCTAATGAGAACAGCCTGCTTAGTGCACAGCTCAAGGGTTTCCCCCTTTTCCTACATTCCAACCTGGGCCTGCGGGACTATCACATCAATCCTAGTGCTCCCTTGCTCTACGTCACCCGGGCTAATGAGGTGGAGCAGGGTCCTCTGCCTGGTGATGACTGGACTGTGTTTCAGTCAAACCACAGCACCTATGAGCCAGTGCTGTTGGCCAGCACAAAATCCTCGGAGTCCATTCCCCACCTGGCCACTCACAAAGCGTTGCATGCCACCGTGATGCAGGACCTGGGTCTGCATGATGGAATCCAGCGGGTTCTCTTCGGCAATAACCTCAATTTTTGGCTGCACAAACTCATTTTCGTGGATGCCATTGCCTATTTGACTGGCAAACGCCTCTGCCTCACGCTTGATCGCTATATCCTTGTTGACATCGATGATATATTTGTGGGAAAAGAGGGCACTCGCATGAAAGTGTCTGATGTAGAGGTAAAATCCTAAAGTAGATACCTCCAAAGGTTCTGAGTGGATTTCTAGTGCATGTGGTATGCTGAGAAAGTCAAGATGGCATTTCATTTGAGGGAAAACATTGATTGCTGCAGTCGTACTCATAAAATTAGCTTGCAAAGATGCTGAGGCACCATGTGTGATGCTCTCAACAGTTTTGCTGGTTTAAATGGAGCACTTTAGGAGCTGGCCTCTCTCAGTTTAAGAGGAAGATGCCTGTGGTAGTGTGTCCTGTCTCCTCTTTAATGTAAGGAACAAGTATATGCAGCTTTCCTATGCCAACCTATTTGTAGCTGTAAACTCTGCTGTTCGAAAGGAAAAGGCAAGTTGTGTTAGAACAAAGCAGAAGAATGTATTTATTATTCTTCATGTTATGTATAAGCTGTATATATTATATTGCAAAACTGTAAGCCAGTCCATGCAGTGTAAGCTGATACAGTCCATATTTTAGCCATCTAGCTTTTCAACACACAACTAAATTGGAAAAGGGTTTTCTCTTACACTTCATACCCTCCCCATGTCTGCCACCAGCAACCCTCATCCCTGAGCAGGGATTATCAACAAATTCACCAGAGAAACATGGTCAGACCAAGCCTGCATGAGAAGCTTCTCTGTGGCCTCACAATTGAAAAAGAGACGTGCCAGCTTTGTGGTTTGCTTTCCTTGGCAGTTCCTGTAATAATACAGTGACCCGTTAGAAAGGTTATGGGTAAGAGACAGATTTTGTGGAGGAAAGGGAACTGAGACAGGCAAAGATAAAAATAAGTAGGACAAAGGTAACAAACTTAAGTGCTCCTTCTGATTCTCTGTGTCCTTGAAAGTAATGATGAAGTGTTCTGTTAAGTCTGTGATCCATGTGCATGTGATGCTTCATGGAGCCAAGGACTTCCCTTTGTATCTTCGCCATCTGGTTTGTAGCCATTGAGGCAGGTGCACTGCCTGTTTCTCAGGTGTGCTGGGGTTGTTCATAGGTACATACTCTGGATTCCCATTCACCACTTGCCCTCAGGTGAGTCCTGGATGGTACCAACCATGATGATGGTAAGCCTATGACTGCAACTGCTTTAGCATGTTTCCAAAACAACTTCAAGGTGAAGCACCCTTTAAACTTACATCCAAGGCGCAAAATATTTGAGGCAAAGGTGTAAGAAGAAGACTGTTGTACACGTTTGGCCCCTTACCTTGTTTGTTGCATGTTCCCAAGACCCCTCTTCCACCTCCCTAGGAGTCTTACCACCTTTTCTACATGTTTTATGCATCCATGCAGCATATGTCTTAGTTAATGTCCAAGGTTTTAGGACTTCAAGATTTTATGTTTTGTATGTAGTATTTATTTAAGGAAAATGCTAAAGTTTTCTTCATTTCACTGCAGTGTCCCTGTGCTTTGAAGTTCGGTTCCCTGTGCTGAAATGTTCTGAAAGAGAATTTTTTTTTTTTATTTTGTGAAGGATCACAATCTTATCTTGGTCCTAAGAAGGCCCTACACCCACTAGTCCAAACCAGCAGAGATTCTCACCTCTGCAGTGTTTTTGCAGGTTACAGACCCATGTGGGAAGGCAGGATAGGTGGCCAAAGCTCTTGGGAACAAAGGCTGCTCTAGTGATGTTAAAAACAAACCCAGACAAGATTATTCCAAAAGATGCTTTGTTTGGGTTTTAACAGGGTGAAACAGAGGAATAATCTGTGATCAGTAAGCAGAGAATCTCAGGCAAAGCAGATAAAACCCAGATTTATCCATTTAAAAGAAGCTCTCTGATTGCAAAGCGACGTGAGGTTAATGAATTTTTATTTTTTAAAAGCGAGAAATAACTACATGGATTTGTTGATAGTCTCTCACCATGGGTAGAGAAGGGGATATAATCATAACAGAACAGCTGGCATTTTCTTTGGCCTTTTATATGAAAGCTCTGTTTCAGGGCTGATAGCTCAACACACAGCTCCTTATCTCAAAGCTTAGATTTCAGTGGTCAGGATATTGGTTTGAAGACTGGATGTTGTGTGAAGTTATAAAATTGACTCTGCTGTCCCAGTGAGCCTCTTTGGCATATGCAGGTCCATGTTCAGAGACCTTCCCAGATAAAATGACAATTAAAAGAAAGCACTGAATATAATTTGGTCAAATGCATTCCCATGGTACATGCCTTACACAAGAGAAATATTTTTATTTGTGATGCTTAAAGGAGAGCTGAATAGCTTTCTTCTTTAAAAAGGAATTGTGTTTGCTTTTACTTTAAAGATGATAACCCTTGAGTTCCTGTATCTGGTGAAAGGCTGCAGCAGGAGCTTGCAGTCCTCAGTAGAAGTGAAACAGTTGGAAGTTGCACAAAGAAAATGTTTTTCCTTTGTAGAGTTTACTAGAGATTTAAGCTGCACATAATTAACGAAACAAAATCTCAGAGAATCCCTTCTCTTCTCAATTTATTCCACATTCAGTCTGTTCTAAAATCATAATCCTTGGAATTTACCAAACCTCCATGGAACTGGCCAACAAAGACAAGCCATTTCTAATGCAAAAGGATCTGGCTTTTGTGATCCTTTCTGGTCATCTTTGGGTATGAAGAAAGAAGATTAAATAAATGAGTTTTTGCCTCTTTTGCTGGTAATCTCTGCAAGGGCATAAATAGTGAACAATCATTGCAAGTGAGTCTGAGAGCAAGCTAAGTGAAAATCAAGGACAGTAATTTCCTTTTGGATTATGAATGGTGAGGGTGCAGAAGAGAGAACCTAGTGAGGGTGACTGTCCGCTAGCTCTTGCCTTTCTCAATTGTCAAGGATGATCTTACCTGCAATTAAAGTACTCAGCAATTTTTAACTCCCTGGTTCTAAGAATACAGGGGCGGTAGACATACCAGTACCATGAGAGCTTTCTTTTTTGCCAGTGTTGTTTTGAGCTCTGCCAGTGCTACTGCTGGGTGGTAAGAAAACTGCAGGAACTCCTCTCAAGAACGTGCTGCTCGTGGCAGTATCTGCCAAGACTGTGTTTCTGCTACATGTTCTTGGTATGGTTTGCATGAGCATTGAGAAAAGGCTGCTTTCTTCCTCCACTTTTTACATCTCTTTCTCTTCATTTGTCCATGGACTGTTTCTTAGAGTCATGTTTTTCTCTTTTCCAAGCATCTGACTCTCAGCCTTTCTCTTTCCCCCTTTTCTTTTGCCTCTTGTTACAGGGAGCTGAGACAGGTAACATTTAGGGTTTGTATAGAACAACTAAATTCTCTGCAAACACTTCTGGAAGTTAAAAAATTCTTAGCTTAAAAAGCAGAGTTGCATTAAGATTTAGCCCTGTATTATTCCAATGCCAAGGACACCCTGTTGTCTTAGAAAAGGATTAGGCTCTAAAGAAGCTTCCAATAAGTCAGAGTGCTGTGACTTTCCCTGATTTCTTCCTCACTCCTAGAATGAGGAGAGTTTTTATTTTCCCTGGATGACATCAAGAGCTTGTAGTGACTGTTGAGGAAATCTTTGCAGATCTGTCAGTGAGATACAAATTTTTAATCTGTACTGCAACAAAAGGCACAATTTTAAATGGTTTTCCCCTAGCATTTGCTTAGAAGTAAATATTGTAATTTGATATTATTAAAAAGCCTTTTTTAAAATGATGGGCATTGAACATCAGAGTGAAGGTTAGACATTTTTACCGTTGTGTCCATAAATGTGCCTTGGAATGTGGTTTTCTGTCACTTGGGCCTGCAGCATGGCTACCCCATTTAAGTACTAAAGGCCTCCAAAAATACAGGTTGTGCATGGCAGTGCATGCTCTGATAGATTGTGACAAGCGTGAAGCAGGTCTGGCCTTGATGTGGCTTAAGAATTCCTGTGGCCAGTGCTGGGAATCTCTTTGGGGACCCTGTCAGTGCCTTGCTGGGGTAAGCCTTGCAGAGCTTCTAGCAGGGAGCATAGCTGGGGCAGGGGCCTTTCTGGCTAGGTAGTGGGCAGGCTTTTATCTTGGAAGCTTTTTGAAATAAAAGATAACAATAAAATATAAAAACAGACAAAAAATATAAAAATAAATACTTGGATGGATGGAGGGGCAGTTTTCTAGGGGAATAAAGTCTGCCTTTTAGAGGTGGGAGATAGCTAAAATGCTAGCCCTCTCTTATACCATGTGAGCAACTGAACTTCTTAAATATGCAAATGAAAATCTGTTCACATCTGGCTGGCTGTTTTCTCTCTTAAGGGGTAGCCTGCTCCATGACTCAATTGCCTTTTGTTTAAGAGTCTTAGAGCATATTACGGATACAAATGAAATACCATTTGAATCACCTGTTAGGTATGGTTAGTAATATCATATTCATCTTACTTTATGAAAGAGAGTGCAGAAAGAAGTGCCACACCTGCATTATTGCACCTTACTAGAGCTTACAGACCTCTTGGAACCAATGTAGAACCAGGGAACGCGGAATGCATAATGTGTTGAAATAAATGTCCAAATATTGGCACCTTTGTCTCCTTTATCCTGTTCAGGGGAAAGACATTTCTTCAAATCTGTGCCGTACCACCTTATGGCTGTGACTGTGACAAGGATCCAGCAGCAGCAGAGGGATAGCACACAATTAACAATACACTTGCCAGAAAGCAGGACTCCATAGGACTCCAGAGTCTCTGAATTTCTGGGGCCCCCATAGTTCCTCCCTGTTCCCTCCATGGACACAAAGGATTGCAGCCTGCTGGAGCAGGGCTTTTTGGGATTTATTCTCAGACAGATGTGTTGTCATGGTAACCCCAGCCAGGCTTTAAATCTCTTTCTGTGCAGAGGAATGCTAAGCCTCTTAGCTGCTGTCTTTCCTCCCACCACTTTCCGTACCCAAGCTTAGGGAACTGGATGTGCCTTTCAGGGCAGCAGAGGGAAATACTGGGGCTTGGGACAGCTCTGAAGAAAGAAAAGGAAGTGGCACTTTCCTGTCTGAATTACTGGGTTATGTGTTCAAGGTGCTGGTCCCAAATTTGAAGTGATGTTTTAAACCATCATCTGAACAGATAGCTGCTTCATCAAGGAGAGATGCATAGCTCTTAGTCTTTGCTCTCTGATCTGTGGGGTGAGTCCCAGTGTCTTGCTGGGCTACATAAGGGGAAGACCTCCCACTGCCTGTTCTGGATCTTGTACTGCAAAATAGGCTTCAGCCATCAGTGTTGCCAGATGTCACTTTTTAAAAGCACTGCCTGTATTTGAGATAGGTTCTGGAGATATCACATGCCTTGCATTTATCAAAATACTGTTCTTGGGTGGGGACTGAGGTAAAGATGTGGTGCGCAAGTGGCCATGGAAAAGCTGAAATCTTTGAAATTTGTCCCAGGCTGCATTTGGTGTCAGTGTTGTGTGGATGTAGGAATGAGGAAAGGCAATGAAGTGTGTCTGTAGGGAAAAGTCTGAAAGCTTGGTGCCCTAATGGAGAAGTATTGGGAGTGTCTTGTAGCACTGCACATGTAATCTGTCTGTCTTCCCATCCTGACATGGTCATGGACTGCCTGCCTTGAGTGTAAAACCACTCAGCATATGTTTGAGATGAAGGAGTGATTGAAGTGAATTATAGAAGCCATTTTTAAATTAATGTGATGACCAGTGTTTGGTTAACACTGGTTTGATATATCGGTGGCAGCACTGATTTGTCAGTTATCCATAAGAAGTTGGTGTCAAGGCACTTGCACGGAATGAGAGTCTGCCTTTGTGAGTGCACGTTTGCCACTGAGGGAGTGGTGCACCCAAACAGTGCCTATGGAGTGTGAGCTGTGTCAGGGCACCTTGTGGTGCTGTTTTGTGCTCCTTGGGCTTAGGGAAGGGCAGCTGATGCAGGAAGATCTGTCCATCTTCCCTGCACAGTCTGGTAGGTCTGTGTGCTTTCCCCAGAGTTACAGTCCATGTTTCCTGTGTGATTACATCCAGCCGAAGTCTGCTGTTGAGAGGTCATCACCTTCACCTTGGTGCAGCCACGGATCCATTGCTGTCTGAGAAAAGCTATTAAACTTGAAATAGCCCAGACAAGGACCGTCTCTGTCACCTGCCAAATGCCCTCCTGCCATCCCTTGTTTGATTGAGAATTCTCCCACAGGGAGATGCACCAGTGACATTTCCCCAAAGCACACAGGTAGCAGCAGAGTGTTCATCTCACAGCTGCTCTCTTTTTATCATTTTCCAGCAGAGGAAATTTGACTAGAATTAGTTTGTGTCCTACTTGTCTGTGATACACTGAGCCTCTGGGGTTTGTTTTTTTGGTTTTGTTTCTGTCAAGGCTGTGTGCTGTCTTACTCTGTAGGCTGCTGGATACAGCGGTTCATGGTACAAGGCACCTTCTCTTTGGTTAAAGCAATTACTTTGGACATTTAAAGTAATCGTAAGTGAGCACGAGAGAACCTGTAGGAGATGTGAGGATTGTGAATTTGGCTTCGCAGATTTTCTTTCCAGAAACCAGAAAACTTTCTGCTACAAAATTTTGGCACTTTCAAGGGAACACAAAGTCAGGGAAACCTCTCTGCTGTGGCAGGACTCGTTGCATGGGTAGTTCTGAGAATCCACCTTTCCTCTCCAAATAAAAGCCCCCTCCCTTTGGATCGCTTTGTTACTGTCCATGATATTACTGACTTCTTTTCCTTCATCTGTGTACCACAGGCTGCCCCATCCTCCAGTTCATTAGCATATAGACTGAGAAGGGGCAGAGTTTCATTAGCAAAGTCCCAGCCAGCATGGGTGAGGAAGGGAGCATTGAGGCTGAACGTTAAAATGTAAAGAATCGATTGCTTTCAAGTGAGATTTATCATCCTTTTGCCCTAGCACAGACACTCTGGGTCCCTCACATTCAAGTGGAGAGCATGATCTGACTGTGGTTTTAAAGAGGCATCATTTAGTACAGCAGAACTATTTCAAGTAAACACTGTGTATGAGGAGCACTTATCTGCTCTGCTCCACTCCAAGGGAACAATGCCTAAGCCCCATCTCCTGTGATATCTCTTCAGACTCAACTGGGCACCAGTAGAACACAAAGACATGTTATAGAGAAAAAAATATGAACATGAACGTTTCTTTTTCCTTTTGTTCAAACAGGCTTTACTGAGCACTCAGAATAAGCTGAGAACTTTAGTCCCAAATTTCACCTTCAACCTGGGCTTCTCAGGGAAATTCTACCACACAGGTAAGCCCCTGACACCTGCATACAGCCCCCACCTTGGGGCGTGTGTCATGCATAATGCAGTAGAGAGGGTGTGACTGTTGGAAGGGGATTAGCCACTGCTTTTAAATATTGAGCCCCTCTTCTGCCTTTTGATTTTGCACTTCCTTTTCTGCTTTCTGTAGGTACAGATGAGGAAGATGAAGGGGATGACATGCTGCTCAAGCACAGGAAAGAGTTCTGGTGGTTCCCTCACATGTGGAGTCACATGCAGCCTCATCTTTTCCACAATGTCACTGTGTTGGCTGAGCAGATGAAGCTCAACAAGCAGTTTGCTGTGGTAGGGAGCATTGCAGTTTATTTACTTTACAGTGCTAATCCTTAGACATTTTTTCTCCTGGAATAGCTGTTTGGAGCCCCCTGAATCCAAATACTAGTCTAGTATTTCAGCTGCATTTAAGCAAGGCAGTTCTGGAAGTTCAGATTGATGTGTGGCTCCTGCTGTCTTGAGGCAAGAAACACTATTCAAATGCTTGCCAATTGGGAAATGTTTCCCAGCACCTGCATGGCCCCAGGCAGCTCTGCTATGTTCCAGGGTGCAAATCCCAAGGCTCTTGTTTCCTGAGGTGAGCACTTGTAGCGTTACCATCCAAATGCAATTAATTTACAAACTGGCAGTGAGCAAGCATTTCCTTTTCCATCCTTATTCAATGTGGTTCTGAAAGGAAGTCACCTGGTTGGTAGTGTAAAATGCTCTGTAGGCTAACAGCCCTTCTTCTGGCCTTCTAGACAATGTTGAAGGAAGTTACATATCTGGGAAGCACAGAGGAAATTCCCTGGGTTTGGCAGAAGAGGGGGACGCCTTGAACATCCTGCATTGATGGAAAAATGTCTGTTTAGTTCTTACAGCTCAGAGTTGAATATAGCGTACATGTTTCACTGAAAAGAAGTGTCCTCTTCACCTTTAGATTGATTCTTTTGATGGTAATCCCCTTGGGAATAACAGGCTGCTGTCTTGTGTTCCTGTGACACACACAGATTAGGAATGATCTTGAATGCAGAGCACAGTCACAGCATTATAGAAATGATTTAGGCTCCTCCTTTTCCTGGTTAAATAACAATGCAGTCTTTTGCAAAGAGAGACAAAGCACAGAACACAATTACACATATTTAACATAAAACAGGCTAGCAGTCAGAGAAGCTTATTGCTTCATTTAGGGGCTCTGGTTTTATCATACACCACCAGGGCAGAGCTGTCATATTGATATTGTTACCAGAACCACATAGTGGAATTAAAACCCAAGAAATTCAGAAATTTCCTGTCATTTTAATGTAGCTCCAGGCCCCGTATCTTCACCCACCATAGTCTCTTGCTCCGTGTCTGCTTTTCTTTGAATTGCTAGAGACAATACTTATCCCAGTCATCTTCCTTTCCTCTATATCAGTTAAAGAAATTTTGTTTTCCTTCTCTAGTGACTCACATCTAGGCATTGTGGGAGTGAGATGTGTCGCTAAACAGCATTGATTAGTTTGTAGTAACCAGGGAGCCTGACCCTGAGGATTCTGAATTAATCTGATCTGTCACAGCTGCAAGCTACAAGACCATTCTTACAGCAGCTGTTACCAATGTTGAAAGTCCTTGTTGGTACAGAATCGCCTTTATATTTCTACAGATGCATAAAACAAATACAAGCAGTATTTCAGGCTTCCCAATCCAGAGAGTTTTCATGTTCCTCTGTCATTTTGCTCCAACTTGGATGCTGTTGCTAAACATGATCCTTACTAAGGCTATTAGTTAAATACCGAATTATCAGGCTGTGTATTCTGCTTCCAGGAGCATGGGATTCCCACAGACTTGGGCTATGCTGTAGCACCCCATCATTCTGGAGTTTATCCTGTCCACACACAGCTCTATGAGGCATGGAAATCTGTTTGGAGCATCCAAGTAACGAGCACAGAGGAATACCCACACCTACGGCCTGCTCGGTACCGGCGTGGATTCATCCATAATGGAATCATGGTGAGTACAGCAGAGTCCACTTGCCTGCCCAGGGAACAGTCTTCTCATGACCTGCATCCGAGACATTAATCTTAATATCACCAGTGTTTCCAAAATCAGTGAGTGAGGCAAAGAAAAAAGACTTGGCTAAGGCCGGTTCTGTGTTCCTCAGAACAATTCAGGGGTCAGTACTGAATGGAGAGCAAAACCAAGCCCATCCAGACTAAACTGAAATCCCAGTGGTTTGTTCGCAGTGTGATGAGTTAAGTGGTTGAGAGGAATAGCAAGAGTCCTCTGCACCTATGTCACTTACACCCCTTACTCTTTATATTGATCCATAAAGTGCTGCTTTGACTCATTCTCACACAGATGCTGCTGTATCTGCCTCTTGTCTAACTTTGCCTTTTTCTCATATTGCCAGGTTCTGCCTCGACAAACCTGTGGTCTTTTTACTCACACTATCTTCTATAATGAATATCCTGGTGGCTCAAAGGAGTTGGACAAGAGCATTCGTGGTGGTGAACTCTTCCTGACAGTGCTTCTGAACCCAGTAAGTTCATCTGAAAGGGGAATTTGTGCACAGCTGTCCCATGTGCCTGATACAGGAAAGGACTAGATCTTGTGGGAGATTCAGTGTCACCCCCATCACAGTGTGGGTATCTCCAGTGTTTTGCTAAGGAGATGTGAAATGGAGGTCCAAGGAAGTACTTGCTGGTTAATGGTGCTTTGCTTTACACGCTGCCAAGGGAGCATCAGTATTGAGTCTGTCGAGAGCTGCAACACTGAGCAGACAGAAACCAGCCAGGGTGACACGCTGACCATGGGCCACAGCACAGGGGGTGGGCGTTACCTGGACTGCTCTGTCTTCATGAATCACAACTGAGATGTGCCTTGGCTCCTTCTGTTCATGCACATCTGCTGCCTGCTGGCTTCTCCCCTGGCTTACTGATGAGTTTTGTTCACAATAACTGCTTTTGCTGGGCTTTCATTATGAAGTGTTTTCCCCTTTCTTTCGGTATGTAGACACTTGAAATTATTTCTGTGTTCTGTTTTTGTGATGTAGCTGTTACACTAAGGCTTTTTTGTGAGATACGGGTCTAACAGAGGTGTTTCCTTTTCTTTAAATACTTGACAGTTCTGTTAAGCCACTAGGCAAATGTAGTATCTTCAACACCCTGCAGTCCCTTCTTAGAGCCATGGACAGCAAATCTCATGAGTTTCTCACTTCCCACTGAGGCTGGGATGGTGTACTAGGAGGCAAGAGACACAAAAAAACCTGGTCATTTTTAGAAAATTCTCAATGGGTAGAATCAAGAGATGAAATTTGGTAGCCCTTTTCCAATCACAGATCACACTCCCGCCTATTTCTACTTGTTGGCTGCAGCAGGAAGATATGCTGCTCTTTTTGTTCATACAGTAACTTTCTCAGTTCCCCACCTGAATTTTTTTCTTACTAAAGCTGATTTGAGCTGCTTTTCCTCCATTTCTCTGAATAGACACTGCCTTGCAAAGTTTAGACAATAATTTTAAAATGTCTATCTTTGTAGTTATTCCTGGATAGAATAATGCTTAATATCTTCTCATGACTTCCACATTTCTACCACCTTCTTTCTCCTTTAGACATCTTTTCCACCAGTGCCTGAGTATGGACAAGGAGCTGTGCAGGCAGATCTGAAAGTGTATTGGTTCTGGTTGGTTTCCTAGGGGAGAACCCTGAAGTATCAGTGCCAGTCCTTGAGTACTTGTTTGTGGGATTTTTTCATATAACACCAGTGGCTCTGTTCACCATGATATTTTCTTTCATTCCCTCTTTATTTTGCACCTTGATTGCAGGGTTGAATATACAGCTTTAGCCACTTTTGGTCGGCTGTAGAAGACCAGCAAATCAGAAAATCAACCTTTTTTCATCAGTGACCTTAATTTTTCCTTTGTCTTGTGCTTTTTCTAGTGTTTAGTAGAACCGATAGTGAAAAAACCCTCACAGTGTGCTCTGGGTGTCCCAGACAGACAGGCTGTAGTTGACAAACAGGCGTGGTGTTACTAAAGGTTAGCCTGTGACCAGCTCTGGCTTGTGTAGGATCTGCAGAAGCTGTGGATCTCTGATAGCCCCAGCTAAAAAGCTGTGGAAATTTATACTCTCAGGTCTAGAAGCCAGCCTTCTGTCCCTATTGCCTGAGACAGAATTGTTCTCTTTACACACCACAACCAAACCTTCCTGCTTGATAAAAGTCTGGAGTAAGGAGGACGTTGTTCTTTGCATTACGTATGGAATGATCAGTCAGATGGAAAGAAACCACTTTTTTCTCTTGACAATTTCTTTACTGGGCTTCTGTTCCCATATGCTGGGTGAATTGCACCTTGCCCCACTCTGTAATTGTCAAATCTTGAAGCATGCAGAAACAGCCTCTGTGAAAGTAAAAGCTATAGGTTTCTCCTGGAAAACCAGTTGCGAGATCTTTACTGATCTAGGAGGCCATGCCAAAGAATTAATAGAAACATAGTATCTAGAACTACCCATTAAAATTTACTGATAAGATGTGACGGTCAGTGCAGCTGGCAGAAATCTGTGATCCAAAAACATTTGAGAAAATTGTGTTCTGGTACAGGATGAGCTTATTTGCCAGATTTACTGCTGGCTCTTCGTGGTGACTTAAAACTCAGGCACCTTCGGATGCTTCCCATGTTAACACTTCTGCTTCCTTTTGGCAGCGTAACATTTCTCTCTGTCAGAGCAGAGTGCTGTGCTCTGACAGCTCTAAGCTCCTCATGTTTGCACAGTGACTCAGACCTTGCATTCCTCCCCTTGCTGATAGAGCCATCTCAGGGGCTGATAGAAAGCTGGCCAGCTCTGCAGCCCCAGCAGTGATCCATAGCAGACTTGTACCAGGCTCTTTCAGTCCTTTCTGGTGCTTCCAGCTCCCAGTAAGTGACATGGAGGAGTCTCTAAGCCTAAGTATGTGTGTGATCAGCTCCACAGTGCAAACAGAAGATGTTTGATCTTCTGACTAGTGAACAAGGTCTGATGTCAGAATAGCTGTTGATCCTGAGCACAGGCTGATTGCTTCTCACAAACTACTGCTAACACTGCGCAGGGCAGTTACTGCTGTGCCCACCGCTGCTGCTATTGCTAGGGTGCTCATACCTTTCTGTTTCGGTATGCTAGGCTCTCTGGGACCTTTGCTCTCATCTTTCCTCAGCGTGAAAGAAGGGAAATCACGGCACACGGACAGTAGAAGGGAGGGGAGAGGAGGGAGGTGTTACTTCCGAGTCAGTCTGCAGAGTCAGTGGGTGTGGATGGGAGGCAAGGAGGGAGAAGGCTCTTGAGTGTAGCTTATGTCAGAAGTAGTGCTCGGAGCTGTTCTGGCAGCAGTAGCTGTGATGGCACAGAGCAGGCTGCCAGGCCTTGTTAAACAGAGCACATGTTATAGGCCGTGACTGCACACTCACAAGTCCAAGGGCACGGCTCATCAGCTGGGTTTGTCTTTTCTTCTTCTAAATCCAGTTGCTTGGGACTGTTTGCTCCTGTGTGAGCCATTTTACCAAATATAGTCAGTCTTGAGATACAGTTGCTAATTTGGAGCACATGCAGGCTGGTATTTTTATTCTGGAAATCTTGAAGGGGTCCCAGGTGGTCTCCTTTATCCTCCCTGCTGTGGTATTTGATTTGTCCCAGCGAGCCAAACTCCTCATGCAGCAAATTTTTCCTCTACATATTTCACCAGCAAGTCAAAGGGATGAGGCACATTTTGCTGTCACAGAACCTTCCTGATGTCTCCCAGAAAGGGGCAAAATACAACATGAGATGCATCCTTTTGCCACCATGCCTTGCAGTTGCACAGATCTTTCTGTCCTCTACTCTGCATTGTATTTAGCACATCTTTCTTACATAACAGCACCAAGCACACGCTGCTCTTTGAAGTATGGTGCCACAGCCTGTCTGGTAGGGCCTTTCTGTCAGCTCAGTAGGGAACCAGAAGTGAAAAACTCACAGGCAGACAAATGTGATAGATCTTGATCTCCACTTACTTTCCATGTGTCCCAGAGTCCTACCAGCGTTTTCTCTTGCCTACCCAAAGATGCTGGGTTGCGAGGACCTTATGGACAGAATTAAATTTGTTTCATATGGTCTTTGAGATGGCTCAGGCACAAAGAGCTACTTTCTATCAGTGCCTTTTCTCTTGCTGAGACCAGCCCATGGTGACACCGGGCAGAAAACTGAATTCAGACTTCCTCAGTGCCAGCAAATGTCTTCATCCCAAGACCATCTGTCTCCTGCTTCCCCATTTTGCTCTTTTCCTACTGTGAGTGGGAAAGCCATTCCTGCCCCCTGCCAGGGAAACCTGTCATTGCCTCCTGACCTTACCTGGTGTCACCAGAATTGAACCCAGGACTGTACAGCAGTGGGTGCCCCTGCTGTGACTGAGATCAGTTTCCCTCCCTGCACTTGCAGACGCTGGGCAAGGAGTGCTGTATCAGCCATTCCTCCTCTGACCTCAGTGTTCTGCTTTTTTTTTTTCTAACTTCTAGCCATGGTGTGGTTTATGTCTGGCAAAGTGCTGTTGTGTTATGGGCAATGGGATGCTGAATTCCATGGGACGTATCAAAACCACACACTAGAGTAAAGCTGACAAGAGTCCTTCGCACTCTTTTCCAAAAGTTAAAGTAGTGAAAATCTGACAGGAGGAAAATGTATCTGCTTGAGGGAAGAGATGGCTTGGCAAAACAGAGATAATGTACAACCTCCTGAGCACTTCAGTGCTGAGAGAGCTGCCACAGCTGTTGAGTGCCACTTTTCCCATGGATGTTAAAGCTTGGCAGGACATTTTTCAGGGGTTGCCTGTGCTGAAGATTCTTGCAGGCTAAAACTTACCAGCTGGTGTCTGTTTCTAGGACAATATCCTACTGCAGTGTCTCTTTGCAGTCCCTGTTCAGATCCCCAGATACATCTGTTTATATTTTAAAGTGGGAGTTGCCAGTTGTTCCTTTACATTTGAGATGTCAGCTCCAAAGAGAATGAAAGCTGATGGGCTGTGGGCCCAGGAAGGACTCCTGTTACAACTGTCCCTGTGCTGTTTGGCCTGGCCTGCAGCATGGTGCCCCCTCCCTGGCCTGCTGCCCTGCTGTAGCAGACTCTGCAGCTCAAGAAGTTGCCCTGGTTGTGCCTTGGGGAGAGGAAGAAGGGAATCTCCTGTTTTCCCATGAAAGAGGCTTTGCAAGGTGTTGCACTACAAAGGAGTTACTGACTAAGCCTTGTTCACCTAAATGTCCTAGGGCCACTTGAGTGGGATTTTGAAACTGTTCTGGACTCAGATCCAGGGCTCAGTTATCATGACCCTGCACCATTCCCAGGGATTACTGAGAGGTCTGTGACTCTCCTCTCCTGAGTTGTTGTCTTCCAAGCACTGTTACCTGGCAGATGGACATTTGTCAGCCAAGACAGCCATGGCAGTCTTGAGTTGTGAACAGCTTCTTGCTGACCACGGAATCAAGCTAGGCAGAAACAGTTCTGTTACCTGATTTACCAGTATCCCATGTCTTTTTTATTTTCAGATCAGCATCTTCATGACGCACCTGTCCAACTATGGGAATGACCGTCTGGGACTGTACACTTTTGAGAGCCTGGTCAAGTTTGTGCAGTGCTGGACCAACCTTCGCCTGCAAACACTGCCTCCAGTCCAACTTGCAAAAAAGTACTTTGAAATCTTCCCACAGGAGAAGAATCCCTTGTGGCAGGTGAGAAGGCAGCTTTTACTGCTCCTAGTGATTTTCTAAGAGGTGTATCCCACATTTGAAGTGTAGCAAGACTGCTGATCCAGAGTGCAGAGGGGTAAAGCATAAAGCTTTTAGGTTTAACTTTCGTGGCTTCGGGCTGCCTGTGGCAAATGGCAAGGTGGAAGGGATGAGGAGCAGGAGCAGTAGGATGCAGTCACAGTGTGAGCTTAGGGATAGGGATTGACTGTCATACATGACCAGGGGCCAGCTTGCAGGCATTTGAGTCATTAAAGGGCTTGTATTAGAGCAAGCTGCTGTGAAATGAAAAGTGTGCAAGCAAGAGCCCTGTTTGGTGCTGGAGGAGCTTGCAGACATGTTAATGTGATTAATCTCAAAGTAATTTCACACTGCAGAATTCATGTTCATTAAATAAAAACATGCTTATTCCATTTTATCCCAGTGCAGCAGCTCTTTCCATGGTAATGAGCAGATGAAATTAACTGAAGGTGATAGAGTTGTCTGTCTGCCAGAAGTTCACAGATGCTGAGCTGTGCTGTCAAGGTGGCCCAGCCCAGTATGGCTACATAGGGCAAGGCCTGTGGTTAACACTCTCAGAGGGACTTTGGATCCCGTGTCACTGGAGCTTTTGAAAATAGTCCCCAGTGTTTTTACTTAACACTTGATGCCTGGCAGAGCAGCAGTGTGGCTCTGAAGTGTTCTTCATATGCTAATAGCATTTTCCCAAGAGGACTGGCCCTTCCAGCTTTTCCTCCCCTTGCCATTTCCTTCTGTGGTAATGCTTAATCTCATCACTTGTGCTACAGAATCCCTGTGATGATAAAAGGCACAAGGATATCTGGTCCAAAGAGAAAACATGTGATCGACTCCCCAAGTTCCTCATCGTGGGACCTCAGAAAACTGGTAATGTGAATACTGTTGTACAGATTGCGGCTTCCATCTCACTCTTGCAGAGAGATGGAAAGGTCCATGCCGTAGATCTGTATGGCTGCCCTTTGTGCAAGCTGCCAAACGGCCACAGAGGACACTGCAGACAATCTCAGATATGTTCTAACCTAAATCTGGCAAGTATGTCAGTACTTTTCCCCCCGGCACTGTGCTTGGCTTGCCCTACCAGTTTTGGCTTTCCATGTAAGCTCAGCGAATCTGTGACCTTAGTGTGTCACAAACAGGCTGCCAGCGGGACTAAGCACAGGTTACAGTGAATGTCCTCTAGTGCTTTTATTGCTGCAGACCTGTGTATCCACTGCATGCTCCATGTCACTTGCATTGGGAGGGAGAGAAACTCCTTTGTCTGATCTCTGTCATCACCTTTTAACTGTTGTGGCATTGTGGTTGGCAGTGACATAGCTGTATATACTGTACTGATGAGTTCCCTTCTCGGCTGAAGAGAACAAAATCTCTTCAGCTAAGACCAGGTCTTCAAGCCTTGGCTTTCTTTGTAATGCAGTGCAACAGCAGTACCAACTATCCACAGCAAATGGTGACCCTGGACTTGGAGCAAAGCTTGTCCCAGGCAAGCTGCTGTCCCTTGCCTGTGTCACTGGGAAGCTCTAATGGTGTGCGTGCAGCATGAGCCCTCCTGTATCATGACCCAGGCTGGTTGCAGGTGGCTCAGTAATAAAACCCTTCCCCTGGCTGATTCTCTGTCCTACTGGTGCCCCACAGCTGTGTGCTGAGCGGGCTAAAGGGAAAACATCTACAGCAAAGGCAGGATAAGGCATCTCTGGTGGAGTTCTCACCCCAGGACACTAATGTTGTCCCTAGCACATCTCCTGCCCAGGCCACCTCTCATGTGGCAGGCTTGTGTTCTGCCATATGACAGTGTGCTGAGCCACCGGCATGGGAGTAGCTGATACGGGTGTCAGCTGTCTTGCAAAGGAGGCAATTCAAATCAGCTGCATGAGTTAAAATGTGGATTGAACTTGACTGAGCAGTGCTTGGTGTCACTGCTGTTGTAACTTGCATGAGTTGGGGTTGGTCAGCTACACAGGAGAGGAGTGTGCCCATCTGGGAACTGTTTCTTGCAGTGTAGGTAAGCCTTTAATTCAGCCAAAGCATTATGTGTGGCCCAGGTCCCATTAACTGGTTCCTGTTGCAGGCACAACAGCTGTGCACTTCTTCTTGACCATGCATCCAGCTGTCACCAGTAACTTCCCAAGTCCATCCACCTTTGAGGAGGTCCAGTTTTTTAATGGCCCCAACTATCACAAAGGAATTGATTGGTAAGAAACTTGACACATGTTCTTCTGTGATATGGTACACCTATGTTGCCTTCTCCCAAGTCTCTATGTATGTCTGCCTCGTCCCCCTTAGCAGCTTCTCTGTTTCTGAACAGCTGTTTTCCTTGCTTTGCTCAGTGCATGCATTCTGTTTTCCTGGTAACCTAGCTGTGTAGTCCCAGGAGCAGCACAGGTAGTTTCTCATTTTATTGACTTTTCACCAGGAGAGTTGTAGGCATGACTTAGCTTTAAAAATTCAGCAAGTCTTTGTTGAATGCACTGCTGTCATGAAGTTACTTTTACATGCAAAACAGAGAGCAGTGTTTTCATTACAGAGTTCTTCATGGTTTCAGAGTTAAAACACATAATACTGGAGGGGACAACCTCTCTGCTATTGTCCTCAGGCCTCGACACTCAGAATCACCAGTGTTCCTTGTGCTGGCTCCAGTATCCATATGCATATCTTGGTGTTTACCTGTAGAAGTTTCTACCTGGCAGGGAAATTCTAGTGTCACCATGGCACTATTATGCCACTGTGTTTCGAGGGAGAGAAAGTTTAAAGGTGTTTCTTACTCAAAGCAGTAGCTTTGGCTGACAGTGTCACTTGTCCTCCCTTGTGCGTGGCTCTGAGAGATGACTGTGTGGCACAAAGGCATTCTGGGATTTCTTTACCCACAAGTTGTGGGAGATTGACTTCTATAATAATTTAGGGCACTGTTGAAAAGATACTGGAAGATGGTTAGTACTTGAGGAGAGCTCACAGAGGTCAAGCATTACAGAGCAGTTGCACTAGCTGACAGGTTAGAAAGTGAAGGCTTCTATGTGCATCCCCTGGAAAAGTCCTCCAGATTGATCTGAGTGTAGCATCACATACAAGGGGAGAATCTCTGTATTTAACACAGAATTTGTGTTTGTTGCACAGCTTAGATTTGAGCACAGATCAGCCTTCCAGTGCTTCAATTTGACAAGCTCCTGTGAGGCAGGGCAGAGCTCTTTACCCTGCACCTCAGCTATGGACTGAGGTACAAAGAAACAAATGCTTTAGACAGGTTTAAGCAAGTGGTTGGTGACAAGGCAGGCAGATGATTCTGATTTTACTCTTGGACAAAATGTCTTTCCTGCTAACAAGCTTGCAATTGAGATCTTACCCTCAGGTTTTTCCTTCCACTGCCCAGGGACTCAGGGAACACACTCTCAGCAAAATCCTTTCTTAGCTTTGTATCATTTCTCAACTTTCTTTGTCATGTGCCACCACCCCTTTTTGAGTCATGCCTCTGCCACATCTGCACTGCCTTTGCCCCTTCCCTGCATCACTGGGGAGGTGCAGTTGTGCTGCAGCTGTGTCTGTCGAAGAGGAGTAAGGACATGGTGGGGCTGTGCCTTTTTTTGTTGGGCCATGCTGCTCACCAGCATCCCATCTATTTGGCAGGTACATGGAATTCTTTCCCATTCCCTCCAATGCCAGCACAGACTTCATGTTTGAGAAGAGTGCCAATTACTTTGACACAGAGGTGGTACCAAAACGTGGTGCAGCCCTGCTGCCTCGAGCCAAAATCATTACTGTTCTGATTAACCCTGCTGACCGTGCCTATTCATGGTATCAGGTAACTTCCCTGTGCTGTGCTGGGAGTAAGGGCCACAGAGATTCTTCAGTGGGGGGAGGTAGAAAGCCCATGGACGTGCTTCCCTAGAGGAGGGAGGTTCCCTGCAGGGTGTGGACAGATTCACATACCGAGGCATTGGTGGGTGGCTGTGCTGAGTCATCGGGGTCTGCACTGAGAAGTGTAAGGCAGAACTGTTTTCTTGCTCCTGAATTCAGCTCGTGTTTTTCAGCACCAGCGTGCTCACAATGACCCTGTGGCGCTCAATTACACCTTCTACCAAGTGATCTCTGCGAAATCCCAGGCCCCTCAGGAACTGCGCAACCTGCAGAGCCGATGCCTCTTCCCTGGCTGGTATTCCACTCACCTGGAGCGCTGGCTGACCTACTATCCCTCTGGGCAGGTAAGAGAGCTTCTTGTGGAGCCCCTTGCAGGTTTAGTGTTAGGGAGCGGGAAACAAACTGATTCACGAGCATGTGTTCCTCCTGTAATTTTAATTTCACTGCTTTCTTGTCTTTTGGAACAAAAGCCACTACTTCCTTTCTCCTGTTATGAGTGGGTAAGAAATCAGGCTTGAATACTCCAATTTTGCACTTTACTGTATTTGTAAAAGGAAATGAGTGCAGGATACTCTTATCTCCTAGAAAGCTCCACAGTACTGGGAATTTCAGCAAGAACAGCAGTATTAGCACTCTCTTCCTTTCGTCTTGGCAGTCTGCAGTCCAGGGACCCTCTTCAGGCCCATAAGGCCTTCAGCCACTTGCTGTGGTTTTGTTGCTTTACAGAGAGGCTCATGGACTCTGCTTCTTGTTAATTCCCATGTTGTGAAGCCTTTAGCTGTCTGCTGAAGGGAAAGTTCACTGCAGAGATGTCAGGATTCGGTGTTTTGTATATAAATTTGGAAAAAGGCAAATAGACAAATAGTGTAGACTATTTCAGTCTCTTAAGTTCCCAAGAAGTTTCTAAACTGTCTAAGACAGCTAGCTAGCTAGCTAGCTAGCTTTGCTGTCCACCTAGTTATGCGATTACTGCGAGTCAGGATATGTTTTTTCAAGTTCTTTCTACTGCTGGGTTTATTCTTAAGACAGTCTGTAATCCAGCACATGTTTATAATGTCCATTTGGTCTCTTATTCTCTGCCAAAGCAGCAGAGCCTGAACTGTACATGACAGATCTGTCCAGACTAAGAGATGGTAAAGCATTCTTAGGCTTGTATCTAATTGCCTTGCTATTCCTGGAGGTTATTGCTCTGAGGAATGATGAAGCCAAACACACACCTCCTTGTTCTTACTGCCGGTTGGTCTTCAGTTCATGTGACTACTGCTCCATTCTATTCTTTGGAGTAGGTAATTTATTAGGACAAATGTTGCTCATTGTCTATGAGACATGTAACAGGAGAATACCTAGCACAATGGCTGCTGACATTAAGAAAAAAAAAATAGGTTTCCAGAGACAATCTGTACATGCTGCTGCTAGGTCTTAGTACTTAGTTACAGGGCATTTGGCCAAAGGCAACTTTATTAAGCAAAGCCTGTCATGATGTACTGTTTTATGGTACTTGTGGCAAATATCATAACTTTTCTACCTCTGATGACAAATGGGCCACATCCCCCTACTGTGTTGTTCTAGAACAGACAGATTTTGGCTGCCTGTTGTCACAGGCCAGGGCAGTTGGAGGTGGAGGAAGCTTGCAGGTGTCAGCCAGCACAAGCTGGCAGAGGCTAAGGCAGCTGTTCTCTTTTCAGCTTCTCATTGTGGATGGTCAGGAGCTGAGACACAACCCTGCCTCTGTAATGGACAACATCCAGAAGTTCTTGGGAGTTACACCGCTCTTCAACTATACCCAGGCCCTCAGGTAGGGAATTAACTCAGTTTTGGGAGGATGCTTTCTCAGCCAGGAAGCCCTTGATTGAAAGAATACTTCTTGTCTCTGATCACAAGACCTGCCAAGGTTTCACAGTAATGCCTAACCCTAAAATTAGATTCAGAGAGCATGAGATGGTTTGTGGAGACTGGAATCACACCTTGGTGTTTCCTGAAATTATAGGGGAAGGACAAGGTTTTGCCACTCTCATGGAGAACTGTGAAATTGTTCACAGCAGTAACTATGATGTTTTTTCCATTTGGTCTTTGTGTTTCAGAAAAGGTGCTGGAATTATTAGCATTCCTTATGCTTTGTGTTATACCTGTATGTGACAAAAAGTAGAGGAGGTATGATAAAAAATGTGTGACAATCTGCTCATATATTCACTCAGATGGAGATTAGGGCCACACTGCACAGTTTTGAGGTTAAGAGCCTGTTATTAGAGATGACATGTATTTGACAGGTGCCCAGAGCTGTCTGAGAGAGCTTTAGCAGAGGCACCACCTCACTGCTACAGTTACAGGATGTTACTGAGCTGTGACTGTGATCTTGCCCACACTGCATGTACAGTTAATCTGAAAAGATTAAGTGCTGTTGAAGATGTAGTGTGGCCATACCAGTGTTCAGTGGAAACTCTGCAAGCCCACTGAAGATGCTGAATATTGTTCTTTGCAGCTGAAACCTGTTTTCACATCTTCTCTGCTGTCACAGCCTAGGCCAGCTGAGGATGGTGGGTGGGGATGCATGCTTGTAGGCACAGAACAACTGCCCTTTCCTTTCACAGCAAAGAGAGGACAACTAATTCAGTTCTCCCCCTACAGCTGTTTCCAAAGGGGTGGCACACAGCTCCCCAGGGGGAACAGATTTAGAGAAATGTCAGGTTACTTGAAAGCTTTGCTTGCTGCAGCACATGTGCTGATGGTGAATGGAGTATCTACAGTAGTGGTACTGGCTGGTACCCCTCTGCCAAGGTCAGAAAATAGATGGGATTTGTCAGCTTGCCTCAAATTTCTTCAGGGGACTTGCTCAGACCTCAAGCTCACCTTTGGCCAGCTGAAGGGACAGATAAGGCCAGATCCAGACATGGTTCCCAGCATTGCCTCATGCCTGTGTTTTAGCAAGAAAAGAAACACTTGACTCTTTATAAACAGTCAGGGGATTCTCTAATACTCAACTATAGCCAGGAGATTTAAAAGCATTTACATACACTAAAAACCTGATTATTATCTCCCCCTGCCCCCCCCAGCTGAACAGACAAATCATGTAACCATGTTATCTCTGAAATTTGCATAAAGCTTTAACAGTCATGCTTGTAATAGATTTCTCATCAAAGTAGTCCAGTGCTAAAAAAAACCCAAGGAACCAATATCATGAAATAAACAGGTAAAGCACTGAAATAGGAAATAATTATGGAGTTACTTAATTTCTGCTGCTGCTAATTGGGTATGTGACTGTATCTTTCAAAGCTAAATGTCTTTTTCAGATTTGATGAAGCAAAAGGATTTTGGTGCCAGCTGCTAGATGGAGGAAAGACTAAATGCCTAGGAAAGAGCAAAGGAAGGAAATACCCTGATATGGATTCCTTGGTGAGTAGCTGTCTCCAACCTCTTGGCAACAAGACATGTAGAAACATCCCAGCACACCCACATGGATTTTCCTACCATCTGTCCTAGATGACCTGTGGAGCATGTGTTAAGGGTAACATCTTCTTTCATGCTCATGTGATCTGGTTTTTCCACAGTCACGGCTCTTTCTCAGAGACTTCTACCGGGAGCACAACATTGAATTATCCAAGCTGATGAACAGACTGGGGCAGCCTCTTCCAACCTGGCTCCGAGAGGAACTGCAAAACTCCAGCTGGAGCTGAGAGGGACTCCCTTTTGCCCCCAGTGCCATTGGGATGTGTGGTGCTCCAACTGTGCTATGATGCCATCTCTTGTCAAGCCAAAACAACTGGACAAAGGAGCAGGAGCAGAGAATGTGCATGTGGAGCCTTGCCCCACCCTTGGAAAGGGCTGCTGCCCTGACACTGCCTTGGGGCATAGAGTGCAAGTCACATTCTTTAGTATTAATGGTGTTACTACAATTCAACTTTTACTTACAGGAAGGATTTGAAATGCCTGCCCTACTTAGAGGAGGGGAGCGAGGAGAGTTAACACTTTGTGTATTTTTAAATTACTTTTCTCAGTCTATGAAACAGACATGAGCTGGAGTTAATGTGTTACTCATCTGAGCCCAGAAGTAAAGGCTGAAGAGGTGAGACAGTTCAGCCCACTGCTGAGAAAAGAGCAGCAGCCTAATAAAAGGGGAATCTAGTGCAGTGAAGCCCAGCTTTTATCCGTAGTCTGTTTGGCACAGCGAGGCCCAAGAACGCCTTGTTCCTGCCTGTGCCCGTTGCTTACAGTGCCGCTGCGTGGGGATGGTGGGGACTGCACCTGCGGGGACAGGGAGAGACAGGTAACCTTGTCTCTCCTTATCTGCAGTGCTTTGGCTGTGATACAGTGTCTGGCAACTCTGGTCAATGAATTGCTTTGTTATCTTAGGTTTGCCACATGTGCCAACGTGGCAAGTATTTCTCTGCAGGGACTTTAGACATTTCAAAAGATAACCAAGAAGCAGTAATGTCCCTGTGGAGTACTTGGGAGGTGTGTGTGAGTGCAGCACAGCAGCAAGGGGAGGCAAAGCTCAGGTATGTAAAAGGCTGATGATAACAGCTGAAAGCAGGCAACTCAGTTCCCCATGTCTGATCAGCTTAAAAAAAAAAAATATGCCTTTCAAACAGCTCTAGTGCTCCTACCACATAGCCCAGTTGCTATCACTGTTTTAATCTTCTTGCACTCCAACAGTCCAAGGAGAAAAGCAAAAAAAAACCAGTTAAAAGTAAGGCTTGTTCAGCTATAAAAGGAAGGCTTTGCACCCGAAGTGGTTTCCTATGCCTAAAAGGGGTTTCTGCACCCATATGCAGAAGTAAGTACACTAAGGTACTTCACCTCCTCCTGCAGTTGCTAGATAATTATTCTCAGAGGAAATCCTCCATCATGGTTGTATATATTTTCTTTGAGCTCTCCTTCCCAGGCACAGGTGGTCTTTGGAGAGTGCTGCAGAGGGGCAGGATCCAGATGAACAGGTTATGGAAACTTCCACAACTGTCACAAGCCACTTCTCTATCAGCCAGAGAGAGGCTGCTTCAACTGAGCTTTTCCATTGAGCCTTAGGCATTGTGTATTTCTGAATGAATGGTGCATTTACCATTGTATGTAAATGTATATAGTATGCAATATGGTATTTTATTTCATGTGCCCTTGGAAAGGGTTATTTTGTGCAGCCAAAAAACTGATGGAAAGACTAGAAACCCCTCTCTCATTCCTGTTAGAGAGAAAAGCCCAACTTCCTGCACTTGATTAATGTATAGCATCATTCACATTGAATGATAATGAAGAAATTCTTGGCTCTTGAAGCTGAGCACATGTGTCTGAATAAAGGCTAGAAGTAGTAGTAAGTGGAGATTCAATAAATGTACTACTTATTTTTCTTCTTTGTGATGATTTGGAGTGGTGTCATGAACCCTAATGGTGTTACAAGGGTAAGAAAAACTGAAAATCCTCCTCCAGGCCTTAGAGCTGGTATTTGGAAGGGCAACAGTGGTGTTTAACTTATATCTGAAACAACATAGAAGTAGTGTGCTAAAGCTTGCAGCCAGCCTGGAGTTTGAGACTCATTGCCTGGAGTTTGAGACTCATTCTTAGTGGTTTGCAGTAGTGGTGAGTTCGGGGCCATTCCTGGCTACTACAGTTTTTTTCCAGGTGCTGTGCCTGCCATAGCAGAACTTGGCTCTGTCCTGCCTGTCCAGGGTGTGCCTAGCACAGCAGCCCTTACAGTAAAAACTGGAAGGAAAACATTGTTTGAATAGTTAGGGTTGTGAGAGCATTGTAAAACAGTCCTACAGCTCTCTCCCACCAGACACTTCACAAATAACCCTGGCAGCAGCAAGGCATTTTCACATGCTGCCACAGGAGGTGGAGGATCCCAGGACCAATGATTGTGCTGCTCCCTTAAAAGTTTTTCTGCTCTTAATTCATTATAGGTTGCCATATAATTACTTTATGCTTTACCTCAGACAATGACACATCTTTGAGGAGATGCCCAGTAAAAATAAGCATGGTATCAGGAATAAATGTTGGGAGGGGCTCAGTAAGTACTGGTAATTGTCACTCAGGGCAGGAAACAGCAACTGCAGAGTCTCATTATTTCTTCCCTCCCCTAGTTGCTTAATTTCTGTACTGCACTAGTTCTTACTGCTTATGCTAATGACAAACAATTTACCTGCTGTGATCAGCTCCAAATATAGGATGTCCGTACCTGATGAAGAGCTGTTTTCAAATCTGCTACCTTTCTCTGAGAGCACGTGGATGCAGAAGCTACCCACTTCCAGACATCTTGTCAACACTGTGAAATCAAACACTGCCTCCTAAGAGAAGCATGTGTAATATCAGAAGTTCTGTGATACCAAAAAGCCAGCAAACCCCATCGTTTGTTAGTGAGAGACACTGGGTACTAGATACTGACCCATTTGGCACTAAAACATCCCAGATCTTCACACTTCCGTAGTAGAAACAAACCTCACCTTGTTGCTTCACTGTTTCATAGCAAAAGTTCATGGTAACCAGTTCACTTCTAAGACAAGGAAAATGATACGCATGAAACAGGACCTTAAGGGTTTTTTGGTAATGTATTAAAAATACTTCTTTAGTCTGATGCAACTCCCATTTAAAAAGGAGTAATTTGACCCAGGAACCAGAAGGTCATGCAATTCTAATAGCCAGGTGGATGAAAGAATTGACAAAACAACACTAGGAAACTCTTTGGAACTTGTGCTTGCAAACCACCTCAAGGGATTCAATCAAGAAGATACTTAGAAGTTGTCTGCTGCCTCTTTCTAGTCAGCACAACATTCAGGGAACACTGGTACGAATCTCAACTATAGGGTGAAGATCTTCTAAAGGAACTGAAGAATTTCGCTGTAGGTGGCAGCATGTATCAATTCTACACAAAAAGCTGATCACTGAAAACTGCAATTTTCATTGGATGACAACACTGCAAAGACAAATATTCCTGACAGAAGCCTGCACTTCCTGGAAGTCAGAATGACACACAGGAATCTAACAAGCCACTTGATCAACCTCATCCTGTTGTTTTTTCAGCCCTTACAAGAAGTTGGAAAAAAAATACTTTTATTCTTTTCTGATCATTTTGCTGTATCAGTTTAACATGGCCAGAAAAGTAATGATAAACAGGTCTAAATATGCCAAATGAATCAAACAAATCTGTTCAGCCCCCCCTTGCTGAATCCTGAGGGACTCCTGGCTGACATGTGCAACTGCACTCAAGACATCACCACAGTAGCAGCCAACACATACAAGTGTTTTCAGGCTGCCTCAAGCCAGGAATCCCATCCCTCATCACACAGCGGAACATGGATGGAGCACTGGTACCTCCTCTCCATTTATCAGTTTGTTTGTTTTTTCTTAAAGGCTTATGGGGGTTAAAAAACACAACAAAACAAGTAATATTCACCTCTGAAACACTTAGCAGGCTAGTTTTGCTAAGTATCCCTGACACTCATCTCCACTATTCTATGTAGAAATAAATAATCTGTTTTTAGCTTTTAAAAGTGGCTTTCTTCCAAGATGTGGTTTCTCACCTTTCTCATCTCCATAGCTTTGTCAGCTCTCACGTCTCTCCACAATGCTTGTAAACCAACAGGTCCATAGTGGTGACACCATCGCAGCAGTCAGAATCCAGCTCATGGTTATGTCACTTACAGTAACAGGATCATCAATCAGGCTGGGCCATAACCCCTCAGATCACTGGAAAAGGTGCTTTTCCGGGCTTAGAGAAAAAGTTCCTGGCTGACTTAAACAAGGCAATGGAAGTAGGACATGGAAGGAAATGTCAGGCACCCAGTCCCTGTTTACAATGCATGCTATGTACATATAACAGATATGTACTGGATTTTCCCCCATTTTCCCCTTACAACTCCCGTCGCCTTCATGGCAAAAATGGAATTGTGCAGTGCAGCCTGGACAGCACTAAGTAGTTATGAATACTGTAACCGGGAGCAGACAATGCCCTGAAGATATGAAGTCACTTGTTTACAGAGCACAGTGTGTCTTTACAAGAAGCAGAAATACTATTCAGTAATCTGACAGCACACACCGTTCATCTGCATGGTGCCTTCATGAGTCCTCAGTTCAAATGAAAACCGTCACCCTGACTGGCCCCAAGCTGCACTTCCAGCTTCCACAGATTGACGCTACTTTGGGAGAGGTGCCTCCACCACCCTGCCCAAAGTGCAAATACCCTTGAAATGGAAACAGGAAGCAGAAATTAGTTCAAAAGCCACATGTGGATTATTCTGGGGGCAAGGGGATAGTGAGGGGGAGGCAGTTTAAAAAAAAAACACAAAACACGAACCAAAAGACCCTGCCTTCACCATAATCACGTCAATGGCACTTAAATTCAGGCACAGAAAAACACAAAATATTTTAAATGAACTGTAGTTGAGAGCTATTCGGTCTATGGCTTAAAAGGGCTTAAAAGAAAAATCATACACGAGTCATGGTGAGGAAATGCTGAGAAGTCCTGATGGCTCAACTTGCTCCTTTTTTTTTTTTTTTAACTGAAGTGCAGAAAATAAAGTCAGTGGTAGCAGACCACTGTGAGAAGACATATCTCTTTTGGCACATTCTCTTCCCAGTTACATCCTGAAAAATTCATTTTTATATCCTGCCCATCTCTTAATGTCTAGGTAAGAAATCTACAACTTTTCCGACTGTTACAGAAAACTATTCTAAATTTATGCCATGTTGTTACAGCTTACAACTTTGACCAAGAGGTGGTGAAGAACTTCATGGGTACTTCAATGCTTACCCTATTTCCACTGACTGAGGTTTGCAAGACTGTTCAGAGCATTCCAGCACTGTGTAGCAGTAGCCAAGCTCGTGCTAAATAAGCTGGGAAAGCAAAACCTGTATTCTGCTCCAAAATACCACAGTTCCAGGCTTGATAAAAACCAAACCCAAGCAAAAAAATTTTAAAACATTAGTTTCAACAACCCTCCAGAAGGCTAGTTCTGAATAGGCTCTCCAAAAATGAAAATTAAAATCCCAAGTAAATAGTAAAGATTGTAAACAAAATTAGACAGGGGTGCTTTTCAGCTAATTAGAGTCATACCTGTTGCCCGGCCCATCACTTCGTTACAGGACCGCTCCAACTCACCTTTTCATGGGCTGTAAAGACACTGAAGTTCAAAGGCAAATACTGTTCTGTTAACTCATATTCCCGGAAAAATGCAACCAAAAGAAAATTTTCACAGGCAAGAAAGATGGTAATAGGTTAACATGTCCAGAGATGGAGACACTTCATGAGTTGCTGGGAAAGTCCTGGAGAACACACACTCCAAGTGAAAAAACACATGGGTTAACTGAAAGTCAAAGAAAATTTGAGTTGCCTGCAACCTTTTACAGATCTTCTGCTGAAATGTCTTTTCAGAATTTCTAAGCCTATATATTTCTCCCACTCCTAGAATAGTGACTGACTAACAAGACTGCAGTGGGTAATAATTGTTCTCTTTTAACAGGAAATTAATGCTTGTGGGGCCACCAGGGCTCATCCCATCTCTTACAAAGGAGAAATAACTCAATAACCTCACAGCCACATGGCAAGAAAAAACATCATCTCCTTCCTCACTGTCTTCTGTCCTTGCTCAGATATATTTCATGGGAGTTGGCTCAGGAACAACAACAAATTAACAGACACAATGGTCTGAAAACTTGCCTGCTCAGGGTCCAAGTGTATTTTTCCAATCACTGTCACAGATGAGGCTCTGACATTTCATTTCCCTATTCAATCCAAATCCTTAATGTTACAAGTCACTTCTACTCCTGATACTTAATATTCAGCTCTTTTACCCATTTCCCTTCTGCTTCTTTCCTTCTAAAACATGGTCCCTTCTCTTCCACAGATTTTCCCCTATAGCATTAGAAAGGAAAAGATTAGACAGACAACTCAGTTTTCTCTAAACTCCTTTCACAGTTCAGAACATGCATGAACCAGAGCACAGAAAGTGTTCTAGGAACCCAAACCTTCTACACATCATCAGGCTGTGCTCTCCAGTCAAACCCAGAAGTTTTGCCCAATAACAGGCAGCTCATAATCAACACAGACTTCAGTTTTAAAACCATATTATTACCTTATTATGACCATCTGCATTTCTAGTTAGCATGTAACTAGACACCTTATGGAGGAATACAATGAGCTACAAGGAGATCTTTAAATAGTTACTGTTGCACAATCAGAAGTAGAGGAACCTCAGTCACACTCTCTGGCCTGTGCAGTACACAAAGCCAAACCAGAAGAGTCTGTTCATCTTTTTTGCCCTGTGCCTATGAGTTACACTTTATTCTTTAAGAGTATCATTGAAAATATCAAACAGGCACATATTTCTAACTTGCAGAAACTAAAACTCATTGGCTAAACCCAAGTAAGAAGCAAAATACTTTATTACTGAGAAATCGGATTCTTAACATCCATGAGTCATCTAACTTTCACTTTTAAAAGCCCTGAAATGCATGTGCTTATACACTTAAGCTATCGAAACTTAATTTTCTACAATGCTCTCCCTACCAGATATCTTTCACAGTCCACCAAGTACCTCTCTAAATACATGGGAGCAGCTGGTGTTCTGCAAAATACTTGGGAAAGACAAGGCTCTGCATTATCACACAGTATCAAGGCTAGAAAAGGAACCCAGTGACTGACAGAACTGTAGGCAGAACATCCCAGGCTTACCACCAACTCTCTCATCACCCATCAAACATGTATTTCAGCCTCTGCAGAGGCACATCATTGTCAGAGCAGTACCAGGCAAGAAACCTTTGGGCTCCAGCTTGTGCTGGATTGCTGCTCCCCAGAGCACAGCAGCCACCTACCTGGGCTCAAAGGAGCTCCCACTGACACACAGCTGGCCAGCTCCTTCAGACTGCCAACATCATAGCAGAGAGAAGAGAGAGTCAGTCTAAGAAAACAAGTGTTTAATCAGGAAACGAGAAGAGACGAGGGATAAGAAACTGATTACAGGAGAGTAATACCCCAGCCAAAAGAAACAGGATTGTACAACTTGTAACAACCAGGATCAAAACATTCTATGAGCCAGCGGTGCCCAGTGGGGGACACTCCTGAGAAAGAGCTCAAAGGACTTCTGGCAGTCTCCAGGCAGCTCAGTGCAGTAAAGAACTCACTGCCCAAGCTCCAGCTTCTGTCCTCAGCTGCTGCAGAAAGCTGCAGAGGTGGCCCTGGCCCTGCTACTCCAGCCTCAGCTTCTCTCACCAGGAGTTGCTGAAAGGGATGGAGGGAGCACTCACTGTGCACAGCAGTTCCAGCCACTCTCCAAAAGGAGATGGTGTGTGGAGTAAGAGAAGCCCATAAAAAAAAAGTTTACATATTTATAAATGCCAAAATAAATATTTCAGACAGAATCCCCAACCCCTCTAACATGTGCGTAATCACACTGCAAACTGCTCGCAGGACAGCCTCCTGGGCCTCAGGGAAAAAAGCAGTGACTACACCACAGGGCAGCCAGCTCAACTTCCTTCTCATTTCCTGATGCTTCTGGAGCCTGCAGCCCACTGAGAAGGAGGAGGAAGAGCGAGCAAAGCAGAGCGCCAACACGCAACAGTGCTGGAGAGGAATGTCATGGTATAAATACATCAGATCAGTGGTTTCCAACAAGTCAAAACTAAAATAAAAAAGACACCAGAAGGAAGGATGGTGTAAATGGAACTACAACTATGTTGGGCAAAGGGTTGTGTGTCCATACAGCTCCACCTGATGTCATGGTGAGAAGGTGGTCATTTCCAGAGACACCCTTTGCCACAGCTCCTTTGTCTGCTTGCTGCGCTTTAGGTTCTGGAGAATATCATTAAACTGCATCATGCCCATGGGAGTCAGGCAGAAGGCGCTTCTGGCGCTGCGGATGGCATTCACAAAGTCATCATAGTCAGCTGGAGTGAGATGGATCAGCCGATGATGGATGTACTGGATAGGAAAAGGGAAAGAGCCTTAAGGCATTTGCACACCACCCTCCTGCTGATGAAACTCAGAAGACTGAGCTCCCAGTGCAATAGGTTACATGGTCCTGTTACCCACCAGCTCTGACAGAGAAGAGTACCTCAAAAGCAGCAGCGCTGTATCCTACACCCCATCACACCCAAGGGCAGAGCACCAAAATGCAGCACACAGCATCAGCAAGTGCCCTTTATGTCATGAATACTGTATTGGGCCATAGTACAGCACTACCGGGCCAGGTAATATTCTATCCCACCAGCATCCAACCCTCACAACCTTTCATTCTGCAGGTTACACCCAGCCTGGTCTGCTAAGGGACATGGGCTGAGTGAAGTTTACACTAAATTGCTACAAAATACCTCTAGGCTTAACACTTTCATTTCTATCAGCTTCTCAAAGAAGTCCCCAAACCAGCAGGTTTAACTTTTGAAGCGAAATGAAGAAGCTGTCATGTCTCAAAAATACTGTCTAGGGTGACAGAACAGCTAATCCAATCTGGACGATATGGCTACAGAATCACTCTAGTCATTTATTCAAGAGAAGCAGGTGTATGTGAGATGTCCTGATTGCACTGCTTTAAAGAACAGGCAGCTTTGGTATTCCAGCTGGCTCACTGAAACACTGGTTTCAGCAAAGCCTGGGATATCTGTACTGGTAGCTGACCGAGCACTGGCACACCAGACAGCCATGCCAGGGCTTCCTGAAGAGGGGAAAATAGGCTACTACTAACAAAAAGGTAAAAAGTTTGGGCTACAGACAAGGGTGGACAGGAGGCTTGAAAACATAGCAAAGACAGTTCAGAAGTTAAAAGGTACATGTAGCATTTGGGGTAAGGAAGACACACAACCACCCCAGCCTTCATGGAAGACCATAGGAGGTGGAAGGCCTTAGCAGAAGCAGTACAGTGAGCTCCTTTGCATGCAGCCCCTGTACAGACACTGATATCTATTCCAGTCCCTGCTGAGGGAGAAGGATGCATCAGGAAATGGACAACTTCAGATCTCAGTGCCCAAGGCCCCTTCCCCTCTGCACATGGACACACAGGCAGCACCTCCAAGGCAGACAATGGCCTGGCAGCTCTGACAGGCAGGAAGATAAGCCACATTTTACCTGCATATAGGCCTGCTGGCACCTCTGCACCAGCTGGTGGAAGGCTGGGGTGCGCAGATGGTTGTGCACATGGGCAGGGTTGAGCCTCTGCAGAGCTTCCATGATGATCTCCTGGAGCACAAAAGGGCTCAGCACCCCCTTGGCTGCACCAACGCAAAACTGATGCACATAGTTTACACCTGCACAGGAGGAAATCAGAACAACAGTGCTAAGATAACAGACAGAAAAGAAATCACACTTCACAGCAAGAACCTGGATCTGGAGCACCTTCTTCTCAGTGCAATGCATCCTCCAGCAGGCTTGGGGGAGACAGTCTAGCAAACTCATGGGACAGAGAAGATTTTGCTATATCCATCATGTCTGAGGAGAGACCAGGGACCCCCTCAGTTACTGGTGTTCCCAAATTCACTTTTCTTTAAAGGAGATGTGAAAGGAAACTAATGTGGCAAGGTAACTAGAAAGACAAGGATAACACTGTACCTTCTCCATTGTTTCCTGACTGCCCATCAAGGAAGCACCTAGATGCCTCAGCATGCAGGCTTTAAGGAGACTGTAGACATAAGTCAAGCTTCCCCACCACTTCCTACAGTGGAGCTCTGCCAGCAGGAGCAGCAGAAGCTGTGCCACTAAACAGGCTGTTTGTAAAGTTTTTTTTTAGTTCTTACTGCTTATGAAAGAACTTTAAAAGTGAGCTGACAAAAAAGATCTAAGAGCAAAATAAAAGTAAAAAAAAGCAACCTCCCAAAAATAGGTGTTTTGAGCACCTGTTGCTATAAAATGTCTTCACAGAAGGTATAAATATACATAAGAAAGAGGAATACCTACAACATAGTGGAAATGGAAAAGAAAGAATCGATATTATAGAATGGAAGAGATACAAGCTCTGAACCCTGTCCAATCTCACGTACTTCATCCAGTGACTCAAAATTCAACACCATGCCTACAGAACCCAAAAATGGGACAAATGAGTGGATTACAGAGCAGTAAGGATCTTCTGAAACACTCTAAGGAATGGGATTGATATCAGGCTCGCCCAGTCTTTGAAGCTTTACTCCTTCAAGAGCTTTTTCCCACCAAGGCCCAAATCCCAGCAAGAGGATTTCTGTTAAGTACTGCTCTGAGCCTTACCTAACTTTGCAGCTAACCCAAGGAGCCATTTTACATCCTCAGTGTAGGGCGGGCTGCGGGAGAAGTTGTTGGGATGGTCGTTGTGAGCTCTTCGGCCAAGCATCTCCAGAGCCAGCATCCCTGTGAGAAAGGGGCAGCCACAGTCAAGCAGCATTTCTGCCCAGTAAGGCTTAGTCTAGCATTTCACTCACTGCAACACAACCTGACTGGTCTGCCCTTCACCAATAGAAAATTCCACAGCTGCAGAGTCCAGATAGAAACAAAAGGCCAATCTTGGAGCCTGCCAGCACAGAAACTATCTGCAAGAACATCCGGATCTGCTGCTCCAGGTCAGGAAACCCATACAGCCATCACCCCTCACCAGAGCTGCAAAGAGACGCTCAAGCACCCACAGCAGCATCAAGCAGAAAGCCCCAAAGGCTGCACTACAAGAGATGTCCTCAAAGCAAAGCTTTTGATCTAAATTTTGCAAGAGAAGCTGCCCAAACCAACCTGCTCGGCTGCAAAGACAACAGGCCACCACTGAGTTGCAGTATTGCCAATCTGCAAACGTTTCACTTATGCCATTACAGTTCTTCAGGCAAATCCACCCATTTAAACAGTATTCAAATACCAACAAGTGCCACCTCCTGATCTTCCAGACCATCTTCCCTGTCTGTGCCTCTCTCTTATTCAGACTGTTAAACACCCTTCATGGCTTGCCATGTACCACTGATATTTTAAACGACATCTGCGCCCCTTCCTAGCTAACAAGTACTCTCTATTCCAGTTTTCAAAAAAAGGTCAAGCTTTCCTTCCATTTTCTTGCTGTTTCTCTTCTTTTGCTTATTTTAGAGGCTTCCTTCTCCTACACCAAGTATCCACTGGGTTGGACCATGAGTACATACAAGTAGCTTACTACTAACTACTACAGTAGCTTACTTCAATCTAAGCTTAATCCCAAACCCCAAGACTTGTACCAATGGCAATTTAGGCAGAGACTCTTTATTTTCTCATAACCAGTGTGAATGGGAAAGGAATGCTAATTACATACCACTCTTTACTAAATATAAGTTCCCTCTGCATCTGTCTTCAATAAATAGAGGAGAGGCACAGGGCACTTCCCTTTGTGCATCTGAAGACACTGCTGGTATTAAACTAGAGGTGTGCCTTCCCCATCCATGAGTAGCAGGAGCCAAATATCATTTTATCATATAGTCACAACTTGCACAGTTACATCCTTCAAGCCCTATTCAGGCTCCTTTATATACATCTGTTGAAAGGCAAGACTCTTCCCAGCTTTAACCCACTCAGCTTTCTTTTCTGCTCTGATGGTCCTGAAAAGCAATTGTTCAATCTTACAATGCTTTGCCTTCATTTTTAGACTCCACATCTGATCATAAACTTGCTTCTCCCATGTCCCTCAGGTACATTCATCCTCAACTGGTGCAGTAGCAAATTGCCAAATTTACAGTAAAAACCTGCAGCCTTGCCTTGAATCCCTCTCAAGGGGACTACAGAAACCCACTTGGCCATCCTTACCAACTCGGTATGCAGAGTGGAGGTAGTGCAGACCCTGGGGGCTCACAGGCTGACTGTGCTGCTCATCCTCGGCAGGAAAACCCCCCGTAACAAGGGAGTTGGGCTGTGAGGACAGAGTTGTCAAGGAAGCACCCTGAATCGCTGGGAACGTTGATCCTGCATGGACACTGCCTACTGAAGAGAGCAAAACAGCAGCATTAGGACCCAGCACCAGTCTAAAAGAAGGTTTACTTGGGACATCATCTCCTTCACCTGACTGCCCCCTGCCAGTGTAGGGTTATGTTCCCCTAAAGAGAACAATACAGCAACCAAAACCTATAGGCTTACAACTGAAATACAGTGGGCCAGGAATAGCTCTATTCCATTTGCAAGGTGGGCCTGACAGGGTCAGTTACATGTGTGTCCAGTTCTTCTGCAGCATCTCATGAACATGCACAAAATCCATGTTTTACTTGTAAATGTGTGTGTTGATTCAAAGGCCTTTGCTATTATTAAATAAAACGTTTGGTTCTGATTTCTTATCCAAGGAAACAATCATGTGTATGTCGACACCTGATGAGAAACTGCTAGGAAAATTACTAAGCAGGAACAGAATTAAGTCACCCAAAGATCAAGTCCAACAATGCAAGCTGCTTCCACTTCAGCTGTACGACAGCTGTCACTCTGTTCAGGAAGGCTGTTACTGGAGGCTGACCTCCAATCCCTCCTTGGAAAGAACAGTCACTGCACACATACTGGCAGCATATATCATCAGTAAAAACAGCAAGGAGCCTTGAGAAGTTGTCACCTTCAGACACTTAACTAGTATGAGCAAACTCAAGGGAAATGACAGGTTTCAAACGCAAATCCACTGCATTGTACCATCTAAACTTGTACTGACAGCAGTTAACACTGAGTCACTAACCTGCACCCTAACAAGACTCAAATTTATCTGTCCCTATCAAGAAAGGTACGGAGTAAAAAGCAAGGTTTGCTTGAGAACTCCAGAGCACAGATGGCATGCCATTAGGTGTGTGCAAACTACCCTTATTTCACGGCTTCTCTGTGATGCTACTACACCACCTTGAGCAATGCTCTAAGTTCCATTTTTTTTTCCCCTCCATGTTTGCTAGTGAATAGTTGAATACCTGAGAACAATGTGTCTCCCAGGAAAGACCTGTCTGACCTCCTCAACCAAAGAGACACAGGGTGCCAAACAATGCACAAAGTGGGGCAAAATTCATACTGCCCCAATTTGAAGTTTGGCCAAGGAGAATAACCTGTAAGAATGAGCTAAATTATTGCCAGAGCTCAGGCATCACCACATGATTCTGTACTTCAGAAACAGTGAAACAGTACTGTAAGAACTGAAAATAAGTTTAAGGAAGCCATAAACAATGGCAACTGGAAAGGGTGGGGTTGTTTTCTCCTTTTGGTATTTTAAATGTTCTAGGATGAATTAGCATTTCTGGAAGATTCATAACTCTTTGGAGGAGTACAGAAATGGTTTCTCACAATGAAAAGTCACAGCATCAGACTGTGACTAAGGCTGGCAGCTATCACATCCTAAGGCCTTCAGGACAGTTTTATTTGCTTTTGTGGTGGCTTTTTAGCATCAAAATACAGGATAAAAAATAGTTGAAATTATTCTCCTGATACTCTGAATATGAAGGAGGCCAACACAACTCTTCAAGTATTTTTCCAGTCTTCCAGCACCTGGTGAGTTGCAACACACTGTAAAAACAGGGAAATATTACAGCCTCTCCAGTGAGGGGTTAGCAGAAATTGAGGTCAAGCATGACCCACTGGTGCAAAATTCCATGGCAATGACAGCATGCCCACAATCCAGTCAACATCTGCTGTCCCAGTGCTACACACTACTTCATGGATTTTCACCATCACTTCAGCCCTAGCACAACACAGAAGCAACCATTCCAAACGCCATTGACGTGACTCTGACAAAACATCCATCATCTCTGATTAGTTCCACGTTTGGGCACTGGCTGCCTCCAATCCTTTCAGGCAGGTAAAGACATTTAGTAGTGCCTCTGTAGCAGAAGTCTGCCTGCTTCCTGCACTCTGTTCATCTGACCCAACAGAATTACATGAGTCTGCTCAAGATCATCTATGCTCACGTTTCCCAAAGGAGAGCAGGAATTAAGCTTTTACAGGTTAGAAGTCAGAAAGGCCACAAGGGCTCCAAACATGATTTAGTCTTGAGGCCAAAATAATATCATACTGGAAATTCAGCTGAACAGAAGTTTCTCTCTGCTAGCTGTATCAGGCCCCCTTGGGAATCCCAGTACCCCTGAGGATGCACACCTTTAGAATGATGTGCATTTGGCCAGAACTTTACAGTGCAAGAACCCTTGTTCCACTTGCAATCAATGAGGAACAGGACCTCTCTGGGGAACAGCTAAGACACCGCAAAGAAACCTCTACTACCCAGCCCAGAGCTGTAACTTACGCGCTACATTGGAAGACAGCGACAGTCCCGTCTCGCTGTGATAGGGATGCACCGCAATCTGCGTCATGGAGGGGACGGGCACGCCAGGGAAGGACACTGCTGTAGCTGCCAGTGACGGTGCTGTTACTGAGTAAGGGTACTGTGCCCCTATGAATGCTGGATGGACACCCTACAACAGAAGATACGGAACAGTCATGTCTACTTCACCTGACCACTTAGAAGTAATTCAAAACATCATGTCCCCACACAAGCCTTAGAGTTTGAAAAGTCCAATCTGAAGGAAGCAAAGAAGGACACTTGCACTGCATGAGCATTACATCTGCTTGCTCCTCCTCCTTTTAAAAACCTAATCACTTGGCAGAAAACACTCCAAGACTTGCAAAAATAGGCAAAGGTTAAAATAACCTTTATTTGGTTTTCCCAGCGTAGTCTCTATTTAGCCTGCAAGCTCTCAAGAAAACAAGCTTTCTGTCCAGTGCCTTCTGAGAAACTACAGAGCAACAGAAATTAAAAACTACTGATGTATTATATTTTATATTCTCTTGAGACTTTAAATGCAGACACAAAAGGCTCCTTATTGTGCGACTGCTGAGCAGGAGGCCCAAAGTAAGTGTCATCAACTGAGAGCAGAAGCTTGATCTCAAGTCGTGACAGGCCTGAGCCCCATGCTCTCCCCACTCCAACATACTCCCCCTGGAAGCAGCCACACAAGGTCACAGTAAATGAATAAGGCACAGTCAAAACTCACCTGCGGATACGCCGAGCCAGGGACCGGGAAGACAGCTGGGCGTGGCATGTGCTGGATAGTGTGTCCGATATACTGGGGATTACAAGGGATGTGAGTCTGAAGGGTGGTGTAAGGGTGGAGACCCTGTGTGTGTGTATGTGCCATTGCTGGCCCTGCCACCGTGTGCTGCTGGTACATGGTTGACCCCACAGAGATCACTGGCATGACAGTTGCTGCTGCAGTTACTGCAGCTGCCACTGTCACTGTGGTGGGCTCTGAGGTCACCCGGCTGTCTGTCAAGCCACGCGCTGCTTCAGAGGCAGCCCGTGCACCACCAGCAACACAGCCAGTGGCACCTTCTCTCTGGGCTGGGGTCCCACCAACGGTCTGCTCGTAAAGCCAGTACCACTGATGAGCTACTTCAAAGAGGACTTCTGGGTACACACCACCTCCTTTGGCTGCCTCTTCAACTGCCATGCAGGCTTTTTCCAGCATCAGGTTGTCCTGGGAGCAGTGAAACAAAAAAAGAAGTTAAGAATGTAAAACGAGAAACACAAGAAGGAAAAACTGCAAGAGGGGAGAAGTACAAGGCACTCTAAAATGACTAACACTATGGGAACCAGCAAGACGCTATGCAGCAGAATAACCAGTGTTCATGAAACATAAGAAATCCAGAGAACTGGGATTAAGGCTAGGCAGTAGCAAAGGAGCCAACCTCATGGGTAACAACAGCACATCTTTAATGGTAGGAATCAGCCTCCACTAGCAGCTGCCATATGATGCTCACCTGTTCCTTACACTGCACCAGAGCCCTCTGGATCTCGTTTGGGTTCAAGGCATGGGCATGAGGCAGACAGCTGAGTGCCAGTTCAGCAGCTGCCCGCACCATGTTGGAGTCTCTGGCCCGTGAAGCTCTGTCTGCCAATGATGCCACCTCTGGGGGAGTTAGATGTCCATCCCAACACTCCACCAAGATGTTCAAGGCTGCGCTACCAATCTCCATGGCCTGCCCTAAGAAGAAGAGTGAGAGAGACTCACACCACTGTATGCCCAGCACAGTTACAGTCAGCTTTCTTTCAACAGCAGGTGCACTCTTCACTTCCTTCAGGAATCAGGAGCAGTGACACAACCCAGTTGCTTCCCTTAAGGCTCACATCAAATTTAGGTGCTTCCTCCCAAAACACAGGACAAACAAGAGCCCTCAATGAGCAAGTGGTGAGTGAGGACACCATTACTTAAGTTAAGCTAAAGAGCATTTGAAATAGCAAGAAGTACTTGCTATAGCTGATTTTAGTACCCACAAACCAGTCTGGACTGTCAGTCTATTAATTCATGTCAGGAAAACATGAATTTTCGACGGTGTGTTTTTTAGGCCTCTAGAAGCTATATGGATAGGTAGTAGGTATGGCTGCAATCAGAAGGAAGAGGAAAGTGAAAACTGAACACAGAGAGCATGTTCAGACTTGACAAACGTATGTCTCTTCAGTACACTTCTGAAGAAGAGGTAAAGACCAGTCTCTGTACGAGAAGTGGGCTTTTTATACTGAAGCATGTTGCAGTACAAACAAGAAGAAAGGGGTCACAAGAACTTTCCAGGCCAAAGTAACCACCACTGTGTAAATCACTGCTGATTAGCAACTACTGCAGCTGTGTGAGCTGCTTACATGGCTCCTACAGCACATCAGCATCATCATTTTCAAGAACAAGCTTGCCTCCCTAGCCCCACTTCCTTCCCAAAAGTAAGCCTTCCAATAAAGTTTTGCTGTAACCTGTGATCCAAGAGACATGGGAGGAGTAAGTTCGAGAGAGCCAGTTGGGAGACACAAAGTTGTGCAGCCCTAGTGCATACAGTCCAATCTCAAAGGCGCAGAGGTGAAGGTTGCGGTGTGGTCCCTGGTGCCCACCACTGGAGGAAGGGTGGGTGAAGATAGAGGTACTGCTATTTCCACCTGCTTTGATAAGGACTGTCTTGGCCAATTCAAAGTAGAAGTGAGCAGCTGCCTCTGAGGGCTGGTTTGGGACATGAGGAGCATGGCTCTCCAGCCGCCTCCCTTTATACCTAGAAGAAAGACAGATGAATCTTTCAGATAACCCCAAGTTTGCCAGCTGGATCTCATGCTTTCAGGGTCCAGAGGAAACAAAGCAAATTTTCCCCATAAAGTATTTCCCAATGCACACGTGCCAGGTCCCCGACATCAGGCCTAGAGGTTACCTCTGTGCATTGGTATTATTCATTACCTGCCAACTTCCACAGTCTTTGCACGGGCTCCCCCACTTGCTCTCCTACTGCCACTGGAAGAGGAAGACCCCAGTGAATCACTTGAAGAACTGCTGATACTGTCACTGTCCTGTCCTCTGCCCCAGGATGTTGTTGCCCAGCCCCCACGTAGGGGACGCCGACTGAGCGTTGGAGAACTGTCAGAGGTGGTTTCAGGAGCGCTGCTGTCAATACTAGCCATGCCTACAACACAAGAACCAACACAGAAATGTCACCAGGGTTGATAAATGCAATCCAGGAAGGTAAACTCCAAACCATATCACCTGCAGTACCAACTAAGATCAGTTGTGTCAGTGACTGCCTTAGGGGCTGACAGGGATTCACAGTAAATTAAAGAGAGATTAAATCAAATCAATTTGGCCACAGACATCAGTGACATTTTGTAATTCTTAGATTAAAATGCAGAACAGTCCAAGAACTAGGTATCTATTTCCCCCTTCACACCATCATAGCCCCTCATTCCACCTGCCAAGCTTTCTGGCAGAGTGTAACAAGAAGAAGCAAATATACACATAAAGTCAAATTCCACAGATTATACAAATAGGAAGAAAACCCTTCAGATACATGCTACACAACCTTCACATCCTATGCCTCTAACTTATACCCTTCCCAAGAGAAGTGTAGAGAGGAAGCAGCTTCTCTGAATTTGGTTCTGGATCCAGGAGCACAGGGCTGCACTTCCAGAGTCAGCAGTCATTCAGCTCCAGGTACTTAATCCATCACACAGAACATAACTGGTGCAAGAAAGGCATAGTAACTTGCCATATAAAAAGGGGCAGGAAATTTATGGAGCAGATCTTATTTGTCCATGTCAAACACCTCAGAGACACTCAGCTGCTTCTGTTGTACAGGAAAGGCTGACAGGTAAAATCCCAGAGTCATACAACAGGTTGCTCAAAGTCCCATCCAACCCGGTCTTGAACACTCCCAGGGATGGGCATCCACCACTTCTCTGTGCAACCTGTTCAGAGCCCCACAACCCTTACAATAAAGAACTTCTTCCTAATGTCCAATCCAAATCTCTCCTCTTTCGCTTTAAAGCTGTTATCCTTTGTCATATCACTACATGTCCTTGTAAAAAGCTCTTCTCTGGCTTTCTTGGGTACACCCTAGCAGGCTGCCTAAGAGAGCACTAGATGCTGTATGAGCTAGTCCATTCCCACCTGTGTGTTTCTTCTTCTGCCTGACAGGTGAACCCCAGCATCTCCCATTGTATCCACCTCGGTTTCCAAGGGCCAGACGACTGGGAACCTTTCCCTCCTGTTTCAAAACAGTGGCCTCTGCAGCTGGCTCACAGGGAGACCTCTGAGAGTTCTCTGCATGAAGAGAACAGTGACAAGGTAAACATCATCTTGTTTCTGTATCTCTAAAACCAGACACGGCCATTTAAAAGATACAAATATCAAAAGAGAAAGGATTTTTATAAAATGAATGGTATTTATGAGCAGGATTATCTCAGTTTTATTTCCGTTATAAAGCAGATCATCTGACACTATGCCAAGAACATTTAACTCAAGATTTGGAAAATAGGTTGTAACTATAGAAAATTTTAGCATAGCTGTTACAAATCACTTCTTACCCTGTGTACTCTTCTCCACAAAGTTCTCAGGACTGCTCTGGACTGCAGTGCTTACAGCAGCTTGCTGAGTGACAGAAGTCCCTGGAAGCTGCTGGATAGCTGCAGCAGACTGGGCAGCATGTTTGGAAGGAGATTTCTGATTGGCAACTGTAGGCTTGCTGGATGAGTAGAAGGAACTCAGCGTCTGTGGTTTGTGAGTTTGACTCTCTCTGTCCAGGAGTTTGTCTAAAATCTTTAACAAGAGGAAAAAAAAAGGCATTCAGCAGAAGGGTAAGAGACCAGGCATTATACTAAGACAAAGAGGTAAAATACCAAATCAACTTCCTGGTGGACAACAAATGTCATTTGTTAGAGAAAAAAAGAAAATGTTTATTTTCTAGAAAACATGCATCATCTTTCTGCACCAAAGAGCAATGCAATACACAGTTGAGAGCCATGTGGTCTGCATTACTTGAGGAAGCAAAGACTCAATAATATCACATTTTCACTTGATACAGCCACTGCCTTTACTTGAAATGCACCCAAAACTCACAAAAAATAAGCAATTATGCTATATCAAGGACAGAATGGAGAATTCTAAATTTAGTTCTGCCAGATGTTGTTGTTTAAGTCACAAAAATTCCACACTCACCATTCAGAAAATTCTGTCATATGTTACCAAGAAACTAGCAAAGCCACTTGAGAAACTGTTTTATACTGGCCTACAGTAACATTTTCTTGTCATAATTTATTATGTAATTGGGGAACAATGCATCACCACATTGTAAGGGTTTGCCCACTTCTACTGTTTGTTCTCCATATTTAATCAACACCACAACTCTGACAGACCATTTATGCGCCAACGACTGATATCACAGTGTCCCTGTTATTCCCTGGAGAAGAGTATAGCAAAAATGCTTTTTTTGTAGGAGACAAAAAGACACTAATAATGTAGTTCTTGCTGTGTAGGAGGATTTCTGAATATAAAAGACTATTAAAACCCTTTCTGAAGCTTCAGCAGTTTTCTATTTTTTTTCTTCCTTTGGGGTGGACAGGCAGAGTTTTACTCTCTCTCGCATAGGAAATTAAGACAGAGATGTACTGAACTAGTACATCAAAGAGGTGAGAGGTGAAGAAACAGAGGCTTTGCTAGCTATACTGTTCTGCAAACCAGTATCCCTGCAGCAAAACACATGCAATTCCCAGACCACATCCAGACTGCACACCAAAAACCCTTAGGAGTGGACTTGTCTTGGCAATAAAAGCAGTGACAACACATCTCCTGACTGGATCTTAAAAAACCTATGGAGAGAGTACCTCTCCCAGGGCAATGCACTCCGTACAATCAGCAGTGGATGAATATAGATACCACAACATAGCTTGTAAAACATCAGTATGCGACACAGCAACTTACGCTCACTGGCAAAACTATCAAATCCGTCAAAATCCAAACCTTCTTTCTCCTTCTCCCCTTCCAAACGGAAACTCACCTTCTTCAGCTTAGACTGATCATCCTTGTAAGTAATCATCAGGACTTGAGCCAGATCCCCTTTCTCCCTTCGCGTGCCTTCACACAACAGAGGATGTTCTGCTTCACTGACAGTTGTTTTCATACCTGCAGCCCATAAAAGAGAGGATGAAGAAACAAGTGAGCTCATGGGACTATACTACATCCTAAGAGCTGTCTATACTTCAGACTGCTTTAATCGCCTCACTGTTACAGGCAAAATAAGATTTTTTTCCCCCCTATTTTTCTGTTAACTTCAGAAATAGGCCATGAATAAATAGAAGCTGCAGTCTGTCCCTAGAATACTAAGTTTGCCACATGTCAGAACAATCAGACACTAAAAGGCCACAGGAAGAGTCCAGGCAAGCCTACAACCCTATCTTGAAATAAATCTTTTGGTTTGTGCAGATGCTACAAGCCAGCATTCCAACACCATAAAAAACTCATCTTCTTTCTTTCAGAGATGAGGCAACAGACAACAGAACTTCTCTCATTCATTTTATTCCTTTTTGCATACTGCTTTAAAACACGCATACAGTATTCTCAATGTAACATGCATATAATCACTGCTTTGTTGTCGAAACAAATGAGGCAAAAATTCAGTACTACACCAAGATCCTGAATTATATGATAATGCTTGAGAGTACTTCTGCTATTCTTTCACTACCATTGTCTAAGCTCTTCAGAAATGATTGCCTTTTGTTCTCTGAAACTGTCAATTTCCACTGAAGTCCAGGCAATACATATTTCATGACAAAGGAGCGTGCAGAAAGCTAAAATTCACGTTACTACCTAAACATTGAGTTCTCATCCCATCTTCTCCTTCCATTTTTTCACAGCTTTGCAACAACACCTCATCTCTGGCATGTAGAATTCTACATCTGGGTCTGTCAAACTCTGCAAACACTTCTATTTCTGCACCAAACTGGAATGAACTACTAACTCTCACCATTCAAAATGGGAAAGTATGTAGAACATGGATGAAGGCAGACTGTTCTTGTAAAGGTTTCTTACCAAGAGCAGCAACAGCTGCCTCAAAACCAAGCTCTTCATCTCCAGGCATTTCATTATTCCAATTACGGCTTGGGGGTCTAGAGCCTGTAGGAGAAACCACTGAAAGAAGACAATAGAATTAGTGTTCATCTTTCAAAGCTAAGGCTTCGAAGCAAAAGACATTTCTGAGAGCTTTCTGTGGTCCTTTTCTTAGCCTCATACCAGTTTCAAGACCACAGCACCTTACAGGGCTTTTTTTCCCACTTCTCTCTCTAAACTCAGAAGGCTCCAAACCAGATGTATTGCCAAGTCAGTCTTCTAATTTAGGTTGCTGTGTTCTTTTTATATTCTAGATTTATATTGGCTTCCTCTGAATATAATCAACATAAAAACAGCAAAGTCAGTAACTTATACCTATTTTACAAACACACACAGAGTGCTGAAATGTGTTAAGTTTGCAGTTTTGAAATGTAGGCAGAAGGAGGAAACAGTTCCATCATATCTTTAAAGCAATGTTGAGAAAAGTGCAAGCAGCAGCACATGAAGAATTAAACTTGAGTTATTCTTATACAGAGGACAGCTACGCTTTGAAAATCCCTCAAGGCCTGGCATCTCAGAACATGCCCTGCACACACTCAGGCCAATGCAGTCAGTACCTGGAGTGCACAGGACATCAAATATAAAGCTTGCCAACATCAGAGGCAAGACAGGACGGTAATCGCACAAGGTCCCTTCTCGCAGTTCTTCAGCTCTTCCTCGAATAGTGTTCATCTCATTGGTGCCCAAGGGAATCTTCTTCAAGAGGGCTGCAATCTCAGATTCCTGATAAGCCAGCTTCACCTGGTAGTATCCACAAGGAAACAGAATAAAAGCTGTCAACAGCACAGTCCCCTGTGGGAAGCAGACCATTTTCCCCATACATAAAATACAGCAATAGTTTTTATTAGTTTATTAAATGATAGCAATGCGTACCAGCCTAGCCACCTTTACCATTCTCTCCACAATGAAAACAGGTTTTCAAATCTAATCTAAGCAAGTCTTGCTTCATATTTATACACAATTTTTTTTACTCAAATGATCACTCTTCAGCTGCATATAGAAAAAATTCATCAGCTCTCATAAGAACATCAGAAGTATCTGACTGGATAGGCCAGTGGAAAAGGTGGTTATTTGTAATTATAGGAAGAAAGGATGCTATGTTAAGTGATACACCCATTTGAGACTGATTAGCAGAAGAATGGACACAGCGTGGCAGCACATATGCCACCAGGATGAAGACATTTCACTACTCTGGATTCTCTCCATTCTTAACACGTGAAAGTAACAGTTTTCTTTTAGGTAGCAAGTGACTGCCAAACTCACAATCTTCTAATCAGACCATAACAAGCATGGATAATTAGTGTAATAATTGTAGTTGGATAACTAGCAACAATACACACTCTAAGGGACTGAACAACCCTGCAGTGAAAAGCAAGGTAGCTGTAAATCACACAGACATGGTCATCACTGGACACTTTTTTTCCAAAACTAGAATCCTCATAGTAATCAAGGAGCATCCAAAATAATATGCTTGCACAGTGCATATGCTTGCTTGCCAGTGAATGAGGTATCAGCAAAAGCAACAATTTTCAAACACATAGCAATCGACCTAATTCACCCTAAGGAATAACTTTCAAACTATTTCACCAATGCAAATATGGACAAATGGGTATTTACAAATGACTTTATTTTCCCCACATTAGCAAAGCAAAATGAAAACATATTTAAGAAGTAGGCTGTTCTAAGCAAAATAATACATTCATAAAAGATTTTGTACTCACTTAAATATTTTCAGACCTATAGCTTCATGTGAAACCAAAGACCTGTTGCCACATGAGGTCTGAGCTTCCTATCAGTGAAGGTAACAACAGTTCAAGTGATATTGCTTATAATTTTTTTAGGAGATCAACATGTCCTAATGGGATATGCACTCAATTGATTTAGTCCCACTGAAATCCATTTTGAGAAAACATACAAAAGCACAACCAAACTTCAGGTGCTGAAATTTAAACCATGTGAGCAAACACATTCCAAACAGAAAAAAGTTTATGGATACTGTCTTTTTGAGATATTTCATTACCTCCAGAGCCTTGGTAGAGGCAGGTGGTCTCTGCAGCTCCAGAGCAAACATTCCTATTCGGAAGGCCAGGTTGTGGTACTCCAGCCGCTCACTCAAGACAGTCAGCAAGAAAGCAGCTTTAGACAAGGTGTTAGTTGCCATCCATGTCTGCTTGCTGGTTGACACCTTGTTCTTTTTGCCCTGTTTGAGGAGGAATTTGTCACAGGACACTTTCCTAAACATCTTAAATGACTCTAAGCTTGTCCTCTTATCCTTTGCAATAATTACAGACAGGAGAAAGAATAAAATACATTTAGATTTTATCCCTTCTGCTGAGGAATCTCAAATTTCAGCAGTTACCATTGAACGTCATTGCTTCCCCTTATGTCACCTCAGCAAAAGAGCTGGCCTGTGGACAAGACACGTGTCCCCTGTTGGACTGATGCTGTGCAGGCAGATGTCACACGCCTGTACCTTCCAAGGGAACCCTTCCATACAACAAACACTGCTTAGTGTCACTACAACTGAGTTTCCAGAAGTTTATGCTAATTTCCTGTCCAACCCTCTTATCCTGAAACAGCAAAACTACTAACATTTCCAGTGATGTACACTATGAAATAGGAGACTAAAGTTTTGGAGAGAACCACAAGAAACAGGATCACCTTCACAGAGCAGCACTAAAATGAAGACTACTGATGGTTGCTACCATTTCTCTACCTTAGCTGGTGGCTGCTCCACTTTGAGATCTGGTGGGTTGGCCAGCAGGTCCCTGGCAAGCTCTACAGTCAAGCGGCAAGCCTCATTACTGTATCCATGTGCATACAGTGCCTCTGCACAGGCAAACAGGATCTGCAAGAAGGAACAAATGGTCATGTTCAAACCACACTACCCCAGTGTGGAGTTAGTCTGCTCAAACCACTGGTCACAAAGACTGCAAGAACAATTCAAGACTACCTTCAGCAGCACATATTCTTCAAGTGCTCCTTGCCTAGTCCTTCACCACCACTCCTTGAAGCGCTCCCCTAAAAAGCCTTTCCTTACATGACTAAGTCCTGTCCTCTCTCCAAGTGCTGTGAGATCAGAGAACAGCTCAAAAACAACTAAACCTCAAACTACCACTATTTCCATGCATTGCCATTTGGCTGCTTGGTTACATAGGTGCCATCTCTAAACACATTTTGTGGTTATTACAGGAATAAGACTCAGTTTATTCAGACTGCCTCTCCTTTCCAAAGAACCTCTGCTTAAATGGTTGGATTTAAATTTTTCTTGCCAAGCACACCTCAGTCTCATTTTTAATTTCAGATTATTTTTGCCATTTCCAAGGGTGAGACTAGGTGAAAAGCACACGCTGTTTTGTCTACGCTTGTAAATCCTGGAGTATGAGATGGGACTAACTAAAACTGCGGCACACTTGCAGTTAGCACAGAAATGGGGAATCGAGCTTGTGGGAAACAGACATATGCTACCACTGCACTAAGCTTGTGGATACCTTATGTCACAGTTGGTTATCACAACATTATAATTAAGCACTTGATTTAACAACATCTTAGGTTAAGTGTGATAGCTATGAGGGTGTTGAGACCATGATTTACAAAACACCTAAAACTGCAAAACAGCATTTTGAACTAGATTCAGCTCACCTCCACCCGGTTCTCCTGTTCCAGAGGCTTTATACCAGCAAATATATCCTGTTCCTCTTCAATTCCCCCTTCAGCTTTGTCATCATCTTCCTTGGCTACCTCTTGTGGATTCAGATAGTATACCTGATAATCATCTTCATCTTCATCATCCCCTCCCCCTGCTGCACCATTCTCTCCCACTTCTTCTGGCTTCAGACTCACACCACCAGAGTTCTCATCCGCAGAAGGGAGGTCATCATCGCCACTACCCATCTCCCCCACAGGATCCTTGGAGGATTTCTTGGACATGGAACTGCTCCTGAGAGTGGGCTCAGGTCCCTCAGAGAAGTACACTCCACCATCCTCCTCAAAGGCATCCCTGTAGCTCCTGCTCAGTGGACTTTCTGTAAAACTAAAGGTGTTGCTGGCTTCTGCCCCCAGTGCCAAGCTGCTGTCATCCAGGCTCATCTCTGCCAAATCTGGCTCCAGAGAGCTGTCCTCACTGCTCATACGGCGTTTCCCACTATGTTTACTGGTCAAGCCTTTGCTCACTGGCAACTTTGCTTTGCTCACTGCAGTCTTATAGACAGCTTTATCCCCTTCTGCCGAGAGACGTCTCAGAACCCTCTGTGGCGTTTCAGAGACAACTTTCCGCTTTCCAGTGAGTTCTTTTGGACGAACCGCTGGCTCCTGGGGAGAGGGCCGCAGCCTGTCCCCGGGCTGCAGACACGGTCCCCCGGGCTCCTGGCCGTGGGTCCTACCAGCCTCACAGGCACTTTCTGCACACTGCAACCGGCAGCTCCTCTGCTGGATGGCCTTTACCCAACAGAATGAGTTCTTCTTGTCAGTGCTGCTATATGTAATCCCAGGAATAGGATAAGCTTCCTCCCAGTTGAAGTAACAGGCTTCTACAGCTGGCTTGAAACCTTGGAAGAGCTTTTCCAGTGATTTCTTGTGCTGACCCCTCTTAACATTATCTATGACTTTCAGCTGCCACTGTCTCAGCTGTGAGCAAAGATCCCTGCGCCTAAGAGAGGAAAGAGAATAGGTTAGGAACCAGACATAAAAAAGCACCTGCAACAAACTACTACTTAACCCACAGAACACTTCCTTCCTTTGGCCAGAAACATCATCTGCTGAATTAAGTTAGTGCTAAATACAGACAGCACTAATAGGAGGAAAGGCTGAAAAAAGCAAATAGATATATTAACAACTGGGCTCTAGACAGGTTCATGACCCAGAAACAAAACACAAATATCACCAACATGAAAGCACAATACAAACTGGGAGGTTTAAAATAAAACACTGTCTGCCCTGTTTGCTTATCTGCCCTAAATAAGGTGTTAGCGATTTGAGACTCAGCAGTCTCAGACCAGTGAGTACCATGGGGAACTGCCCTTGGAAACACTCATAAAACAGTTTACAGCAGCTGTGAAATAGCCCTGTGAATAACTCCAGTTAAGACATTCACAAGTACAACCTAAATAGCCCACCCAGGGAAGCACAATGACAGACAGGACCACCTAATCTCCCTCCCAGGCATTTGTCTCTTTACCCTAATGTGCCTATATAGAGGCCAACAATTTAATTTAAGCTTCAGCAGGCTGTCCTCAGGAGAATAAACTGTTGCAAACCATAGAGACAGCAATAATTGATGCTCAAGTAACTCTGAAGAAGCAGCAAGCTGGCAGGACTACACAGACTCATGTTACACAGTTAGTCTCATCCCCCATATTACTATGGGAAGAACAAAACAGTTCTTCATTTTCCAGCTTCAAATCTCACATAGCGCCTATGTACTTGAGCAAAATAGTCTAAACGGTGATCTAATTCAAGAGAAAAAGACATTTCTAGAAATTTCACCCGGTGTCTCAATCACTGCGATTCTGTTTCTACCACGCATTTCTGATGTATAATCCCAACATTTAAATCCTATCAGATTTCCTATCAAAAGTAAAAGAACAAGAAAACAAAATAAAAATTGAGGTGGCCCAATTTAGGTGCAAAGGGTATTAGGACAAAAGGGACTAAATGAAATGGACTACTTATATTTGTCCACTTAAGAACTTAATTAACCAGGAAACATACTGGTTAAGAAGATGATTTTCAGAAGGAAAAAGGAGCAGGAACCACTCGGGAAGGGTAACATAAGGATGAGAATCTGTGAAGTTCCCGTGTGATTCACTGTAAAGATTGGGAAGCACAAGAAGAAGAGGGTCCTTGAAGACTATTCAAACACCAAGAGAACAGGTAATCAAGCAGGAGCATTTCAATTATTCATTAGCTTGAGTAGGAGATCTGAGCAAATCTGAACTGCATCAAACAACTCAAATGTGAATATAGATAGCACAACTTCATACATTATTAATGGCCAAAATACTTTCTGCTTTTTCTATGTGATTTGATTGATGTTTGTGTTTATTTTAAGCCTCATTCCCAGTTTCCTACATTTTTTTAATTTGTCTTCAACTCCTATAGTTAGCTACTTCATACTGTAAACTGTACAAGACAGAAACTGCATCCATTTTAGTGTCACTGATACGCCGTTCATAGGGCATTTTATTAATTACACAATTGAGAGAAAGCAAATCTTGTTAACGTGTAATTGTTCTGAAATCACCATCCTGTTTTCATTTCTTCTGAGAAACTTCTGAGAATTTATAACACATTAAACTAATCCAACACATTTTATACACCACACTCTGTAGACAAGATGTACAAAGCAAACTATTATGATGTCAACCACAGTATCTCAACAGGAGCTCTCAGTACCTCCTCTGCTATTTGAATGGTTATCAATAAAGATGGTGCTAAATAAAGATGGCAGTGACTTACCAAAGCACAATATGGTTTAGAAATCTGCAGAAGCCACACAATTTTTTCTCAGACAATTGAAAACACTGACTGAAAATCATACACTGGTGACACTGTTTAGCAATACACTGCGGAGAACAAACTCCCTAAGAGCACAGAAAGTAAGAACTTGTTCATCTCGGAATAGACAGTAGTGAATGACTGGGCTAAACAGAATTCCATTAAATTGCTGAATGGTTAAATATAGAAACCTTTAAAATTAATTGGTAGCTGGTGCTATCATTCAAAGAAATGTTCCCCACTGGGACACTAAAATGCAGAATTACACCCAAATGTAAGAAAGGACTCTCAGAAACAAATTAGTCACCCTACTTGATGTTGCTAAAAGTAAGCAGCAATAGCAATTAAAGTAATTACAGTGCTTTGAATGTTACATAGCACATAATCCAGAAGACTAATGGTTGAACAAGTATTGAGGTAATGATACAAACACAAGAAATCCACAGGATGAAACTCTTCAGTTTCACAGAAACTAAAGTTGAGTGTTGTTAGAAATTAAAGAGACAGGAACTGATTCTGGAGCTCACCTCTGTGGACTAATAGTTGGGTCAAGGACAGCCAGCCTCCAAAGAACCACCATCTCATCACACATGCTTGCACAAGCATGAGCAGCTACTTCTGACTGGCCATTGCTGCGTCCTGTGTGCCCACTGGCACTGCTGTGTGACGCAGATGTTCGCACACTGTACCACCAGCCGGTTATCTGCAGAAGAAAAGATTCAGTGGAGCTGTGTTGTGGCCAACATCTCATCCCCTGCTCTCACTTTAACTCATAATCCCAAGGAAATGGGATCTGTAGTTAATACCAGGTTTTCATTTGACTCCAAAATAACTATGACTATTAAAGCAGTATCGGTTTGTGAGAACTAAAGGTCTCGAAATTTCTCTGGTTAGAAGGCACATGCCCAAAGAACAAAACACTCACAGGACATTCACTTCCTAGAAGCCTTCAGATTTGGAGAGAAAAAGTAAACAAATGTGATAAATGGAACATTTCCTTTCCCCTGCTCAAAGTTGAGGTATGACATGGAGCAACAAGGAAACTTACACCACAATTTATATTACAGACTGAGGTCAAAGTCCTGAACTGTCAAAGGAAATCTTTTTCTCTAACACTATTTTAACAAAATAAAAAGTACTGGTTCAATCCACTGAAAGGTATCTTCCGTAAAGATAACAGAAGAATCTGAGAGTCTATCACACAACATAGCTTTTATTTTGATAAAAACTAAATATATTATACATTACATGCTTTGTTAAAAAAAAAAACAGAAACAGAACATTAAAATAAATCATCTTGATTGGGAAGAAATCAAATCAAACATGCTGAACAAAAGAACTCAGACTCTACACATTCATGTTAGAATAACTGAGGCATTTGGGGAACATAGCGTTACCAGGACATCATGAAATCAGAACAAGAGTGAACTGTAACATCCTTTTAATGTGGAGAAGCACATGCCTACAATGCACATAGGCTATTAAAATAATTGTATTCAGCCATGGCTTGCATAGACACAAAGCACCAGTTACTGGCTCGGCCTGGTTCCCCAAAACATCCCCCCACTCCAAGCAAAGAGATACCTGCTCATAGTTGAGACACTGGTCAGTCAGAATCTCCAGCAAAGGAGCTGCATTGCTATCCCGTCTCTTAAACATCTCCCGCACAATGGAAAGCAAGTTCCAGATTCCTTCAGGTTCTCTTCCTCGCAGGGGACGCAGCAGACAAGCCCACTCAGCAGCAGCTGGTGGCTCAGTGGAAGACAGATACATTGAATTCACATCACTGTACACAAAGCAGAAGAATAAGGAGAAAAAATTAAATCAAGCACAGTCATACAAAATCCTGAGTATAATCTACATCCAGAAATATATTTGCCCTTCAATGGCACAGACACGAGTAACCTAAAAGACAGAATGCATAATGAGCACAAGAATACCACATAAGGAAAATACTGTACAAATACAGTCTGCTCTACTGAAACAACACTGCCGAAGCTACACAAAAACACAGTCCAGAAGAGTGACCGTGAAACTGAGCATCCTTCAATCCAAACCATACAGGCTATATGGTGAATGAATTTACAGATCACATGAATGTCACATTTTCCCTTCAGCTTACCTGAAAACAACAGGAGTGGGTCCACAGAATTTATGAAGGGTTTTCTTTATGTTGTCACTTAGAGTAGATTCATCTAAGTACCAGGTGCTTTGATCTGATGCAGAAGGTCCNTTTAAAAAAAAAAAAAAACCAAACATATTTGCAGTCTGCAGGCTTTGAAGACACTTTAGCATATGTGACCAACCACAGAGTACACAGGCAGCGCTACCCAAGCTATTTCACCCATTGCTGAACACCCTATTCAGAATTATCTTAAAATGCGTTACCATTTTTAATTATCATTAAAATGCATTAATAACATTACCTCCAACATTAACAACATTAAATTAGCAGTTTCTTCTTGACCAGAAGGGTAATGCAGCACTAAAATAGGAATGCTCTAACATCTCTGGTAACCAACACTTAGGTAAGCTACCCCAAGTCACAGCTAACCCAATCTAGTGCTGCAAACAGTCCAGTTTTAAGCAGGAACTTGGGAGATGTCCCCTCCAATCAACATTCCCAGGAGTCTATATTTAAGACCAAATTAAAAAGAAAAACACTTTGTTAGAAAGTGCATTGCCTGATGCTCCCTTCCTCTGCAAGCACTCTGAGGTGCCTGTTGTTGTGCCATATATACATGTAGGTGCCAATACTAATCCCTTTTCCTTTATTTCCATCTGCAATCCAAGCTACAGGCTAATGAATCAGTTCAGAAACCTGACTCTTTCTATCTGTGATACAGATTGCTGAAATAAGAAGTATTGAAATTACCTGGGGCTCCACACACTGTGTTGATGGCAGTAGACTGAGAAGATAACAACTCGTCCAGCAAGCGCTGAGCTGTTGGAAGAATCTGAAAACATGAAACAAACTTTCAATATACACAGCATTTCTTATCCTGCTACACCCAGCCAAAGATGGTGACTGAAGCACTCCCGCAATTTCAGGAGTATGGAATACAGAGCTACGTTTTCAGAAAGGACGACAGAGGGTGCTAAAGATCACACAAGAGCCACTAGCTGTGACACCATTCTCACAGCCCGCTTTCTGCAGTCACACCCTAAGAAGTAAGCAAAAGCGTCACAATTTATTAGCTCCTTTCTCATTTCTTGAGGAATAGGAGCCTACAGAAAGTGATACTGCAACTAATTTTGAGAGCTAGGGAAGCCACTGCTGTCAAGGTCACCATTTTCCTGCACTTTGAAAGATCTTTACTTCTTGTTCCTAAATCATTTTTCTAAAACCCAAGCAAATAGGAGCAGGGGAGCAAACTATAAAATACATCTACACATAATCTTTGGGGCAGACTTTAGCTTATTTACCATCTAGTTAGCAAACGGATTCAGTCGTAGATTAATGTAATTTCAGCACTAAACTAATCATAGCTTCTGGACCAGCTCAGAGCATAAGCAGAGAAGGTTCACATTGACAGTAAGATCTTATGTAGATATACCCTTAATATGCTATTTTTGAAAGAAAAACACACAGTAGAAAGTTTTTTCTCCACAGTAAGTCTGGGCTGAAAGTGTAGATCCATTTAGCCTTTAGGTATGCACAGAACAGGTAAACAGTTAATCCACATAATTAAGATTTAAATGACTTGCAACAACAGAATGTCTGATATCCCCCACCTCTCTCCATGCAACAGCTGACACAAAAGATGACTCTTACTGTAAAAAAGGCACATTCAGTACACTTGTATTTGCAAATAATACAGATACATCTCAAACAGATAGAAGAAAAAAATGCTTCAGAAGGATATTTTGCATTTCAATCACCTAAAGAAACAAATTCAGCATTAAGCTATTTTTTCCACTACTACATATTTTAAGAAAATTCACAGGCCTCAGCACCTTAAGACTGAAGTACCAGGGACCTGCAGTGACTCTCCTTCAGTCTTTTCTGCTAAGATATTCACGCTTAATTGGAATAGGAATACTGGCTTCATAAGGGGAAATAGCTCTTGGATGAAGAGCTAGTAATGAATTCCCCAGCTGCTTTTCCATGATTTTCATAGATACAGAAAACACTTTCTACAGAGATTCTGAAAAACATCTAGCTGCATTCCTATAGACCATCATTCCCTTACACATGAAAGTAATTCAGCATTCTAGTACTGTACAGCGTCATTCACAAACTGGAAATAAGGATAAAATAAGATTCTGTACATATGATTATATGTACAGCCCACTCTAATCCTACATCATGTAGTACAAAATATGGGGTCCCAAAGAACTAGAGAATCTATCTCTACCCAGAAATCTTGAAGACCAGGAAAAAGACTGTTGAAAGAATTTGAGGCGTGCCTTGCCTTTTTCAAAGGAATTACACAACATAGGTTAAGACATATCTCCCAATAAACCCTAAACTTTTCTGTTGGGTAGCATTCATTAGATTATCTGGCAAAATTGTAATAATTAATCCAGATGTTCCTGATGCACAGCTGGTACACGTGACCAAAGGAGAAATAAACCCTGCAGAAAGGAGCAGACAGACAGAATATCTGAAAGCAAACATGCGAACTCACATGCCATTCAGGAAACAACTACTACCACTACTAGCCTTTCAAACCCCTGCCCTATTAAAGCACGAGACTGTACCGTAAACCTTTGTCTGAGGAGAGAAAAAAAAACATTGCCTGTTACATAATGCAGCAAGAAGCACACACTAGTGGCACTCATCTCTCAGCAACAAAAAAAGCAGTATTTTTTAATCACTTTCATATTATACAATTCCTCTATTTCCTCTCATAAGAAGATTAGTATTTCTGTAGGAAATTCATAGGACATTTTAGCAATAGAATATCTTTGTGTCCTAAGCACAGCACCATAATATGAATTTTAGGCACATGCTGCCAGTAATCCAGCTCCTACTTAAGAAGAGTATGTTACGAATGCACTGCTGAAATGCAACAGATACCCATGCAGATCAGTTTTTCTCAATCTCCTTTAGCTGAAAAAAGTTGCCAAGCCCTTGTAATTTTAAAGCAGCCATTTCACAATCACTTGGGTATTCTTGTCTGTTTTGTGCAAACATTTTAGGCAGATGATATAAATGACCTTACCCTGGACAACGTAGGTATTTAAGGAATAAGAGAGCAGACTTAGCTTTTGACTAAAAAAATTCATGTCTATTATACTGAATGATTCTTACGAATCACCAAGAAGCTACACTGGGAGAAGTCAAAAGGTTACCAGTTAGGTACATTAGAAAGTGCCCACTTAAGCCACATACAATACTTGACCTGGGTAGTTCTCTCCAATTAGCTAGCCAAACACACAAAAAGAAACAAGCTGATTTGGGCTGACCTAAGTTTTCAACAATCATGAACTGATTTACTGTGTTTGATCTTTCACAAGCTCAGCATATATTCATGCTGATATGAATAGCCACCACTCTTCTTTCTCCTCTTAAGACACTTCTAATCTTTTACTTGGCAATAGACAATTGTCAAATAATAGAAGAGCAAAACTGAAAAGAACAAGAACTGAATGCCTCCCCAGTAGCTCACAACTGAATAGCATAACTGGTTATTTTGCAACAAAAGACATCGCATAAATTGATCCAGAATAAAGATAACTGAATGTAACAAGTTGTCAGTCAGATGATGGTCCCTACTTACCTGTTGTGGAAGTTCACTGATTAGGTACTGAGCAAATTTTTGCAACTGGTCTCTTTGTAGCCGAGACAAAGACTCAGAAACAGGTGCTCGTAAGCACACAGCAGATGCCTGAAGAAAAAAAAGAGACACAAACTACCATGAATGAAGCTGTGTCCACCAAACTGATGAAGTGACACAAACACTTGCTATGCTGATGCATACCATGCTTGGTCGTGACGACCAATTTTTTTTCTCTGAAATTATGTAGTTTGTTGCAGATAAGATGCAAATAAGCTGTCTAGGCTTCATAAAAGCTGGTTTTAAGAGTTTTTTTCAAGGAAACTGATGTAACAGCTGTGCTTAAGATCTGTTGTTGCTAGCAATTGCACAAATACTGGCAGAGATTTCACAAACAAACCTCTAAAATAGGACATTATCCCTTAAGCTTCTGGCAAACGAACCAGCTCTGTGGGAGACTGTTTCAAAGAATCACAACCATCTCATTTATCTCATTAGAGGTTTTTAATTCAGTCTTAAAAATCTCTTTCCATACCTTAGAACAAATTAGATTATAAAAAACCTCACCACTAGCTTCTTAACCTTTTTCAGTCTACATAACAAGAAAGTCCCATGTAAAATTTAACCTGTACACAGTCAAGAGCAGATTGATAATAAAGACACTTCTGATATTTTCTTGTCTACATAGAGCAATATACCTTGGCTTATAACTTGTTAGTGTCAAAAGTCAGTTTATACAAACACAAAAATCCTTCCACTGTCACTTTTCAGGTGGACAAAGGATTGGAGGCAAAAGAATGATTTTTATCTTACACAGGGTCCAAACTTTCTGAGTATAAATAATATAAATGACAATTAACCTCATTCTCCATATCCACCTTTTAAAACTCAAACTAAGAATTCAAAGCAGAACCCATTTTTTTGCCAGCTCTCCAGTTCTAAATACAGGAAGTATACCAATATTCTGATTATTTCACAAGAGTACAAATTTAAGCCAATTACACTTGTGCATTGTGAAATACTAACAAGCTTCAGCAGGTTATTAGAACTTATTAAAGAATCTGGAGTTGAGCATAAGCATTTTAGCTGTAAAATGTTCTGTGACAGCAGAAAATCTTGAGTTCCTCTCAATCATCAAAACTTAATCCTCTGTTTCTCAGCTTCCCAAAGCAGAGGAAATTCAACTGTTCAAGACCAAACCCTCAACTGTTTTATTTCATATTGATTCTACACATTTTTAACTGAAGTCAGTTAAGATATATAATGCCTACTTTTTGCTCTATGGAAGGCCACATAAAATTAAACAGTCAAATAAAAATATCAACCTGACTGCTTGAAATCTACAAGTTAAAATGACAGTTATCTCAGTGAGCGTTAAAATGAACTGGTAAACATAAAGGTCAACAGTGATCAAAATTACTTTCCTTCTGCACTCTGATCAAACAACATAAAGAGTGAGCTTTCAAATCCTGTACTTACAAAGACTTTTAATAAAAGAAACTATTGGTGACCTTCCACTCTTTTCAGAGACAAAGAAATAATGAGTGATTTTAGCATTTAAATGAGAAATAAGAAGGGGTAAAAAGTACTCAGTATCTACCCTGAGAAATCTGCACATTACCAAAGGACAGTCTGCAGTTTAGGGCCTCAGACAATTCAGCCTGCAGACCGCAACTTCGAGCAGACATTTGCATAATCTGTAACCAAAAGGAGCGTTAGGAACCACTTCCCAAAAGAGAGTGTGTGTTGACAGAACTGTACTGAGGAGAGACTCGGAGAAGGAGCCCAGGGGAGAGCAGAGCTGTGCTGGATGCTTACATTGTGGATGCGGAAGAGGCAGAGTGCCACGACGTGAGCGCACCACTTGGCCCCAGCACCGCAGGTGCAGCTGCATGACGTGATCCGGCACCGGTCAAACATCACCGCCACGTTGTAAGCGCCCTTGGGGGGCACCATCTGGGGGGGCACCACAGTGGCACTCAGATGGAAACCTGTGGAAATTCACAAGTCCAAAGTTAACTCTTCAGGTATTCAGGGAAAAGATTCAGCCAGCACAGAAATACAGGCATATGCCATTTAAACACTGAAACAATATATCTGGCAACAACATCCATATAAGGATGGACATGGATCTAGAGTCTCCAGTATTTCTTTCCTCCCAACCAACTAGGCCTAAAAATTAGCAGAGATGCATAATGTGTTATAAGAGACACCAACATACCAGCTTTTAATACATTAATTAATTCCTCTTATTATTTGACAGAGAAAAGCAGAACAGGAGAGTCATCCCTGAAAAGTGTCAGGTTTTGTCTATAGGGTCAAAGCTAGACTATACACATTATAAACATAACTTCTGTGTTAAATCTGGCAGCAGTGCAGAATGGACCAGGTGACTTGTTCAGAATTATTTCTGAGTCAATCAATTTTCACAATTTCACAGTCAACTAAAGAAGGCACCACTTAACCTGAACACTTACTTTCATTCTGTGGCTTCAGAAACTACCCATTTGTCATAAATTATGCAAATCCTTACAATTTCATTAACATCCCTTTTTTACAAATCATGACCTCAGAAAAAAAAAAAGAAAAACTCTTGCTGAGACTAAAAACAATGTAAAGGAGAAATTTTAGAAATAATACTTGAATCTAACCCATTAATCAGTGACCATAAACAAATAAATTATGACAAAGGACTTTAACAAGGCTTAGCTTCATGTAAACTCATGAACAGTGCATATGAGTTGTACTCATAATGCAGCTTCCTCTGGAGATGTTGCTCATCCAGAGGGATACACATGATCATGAAAAGGCCAGCAGGAGCATGAATCTTCTACCCATCTTGAAGGTGCCTATCACCAGTTAGTAATCCTCTACAGCAATCAGTATCAGCCTCAGAACCTTTTTGCCAATCTGGAATTCAGTTTTAATGAAGCTCAGAAAGCACCGGGTCATCGAAGTTATAACCAAACTTCAGTCCAACAGTCTACCTTAAGTGGAAAAATATGGCTTGGAACAGATAACAGCGTCTCCATCATGAGGACAAGGAAGTAGATTATAAATCTACACTACTAAGTTTTTATTATGATATCATGAAATCATAATGATGGTGTTCAGGAGTGCACATGACCCACTAAATTTATTCCATTTAAAATAATATGCATCATTTCCTCCTCAAAATATAATCCCCACACCAACACAAATTTGCTCTTACCTTGCTTAACCTTCCTATTTGTCCTTTTCATCACAATTCAAATCCTCTCCCTGATGTGAATGATTATTTTGATTAATGTCACCCAAATTCTTCAGCCATTTTAGCAATTGGAACAGAATCAAAGCAAAAGAAGGCATTCACACAAAATTACTGCACTGCTTATTACCGGATACAGTTCTGTTTGGTTAATACAACCCAAACAGTTCAGCTAGTCCTTCTGTTATACTAAAAGCATCTCAGAGTAATGCTCTTTCACATAAGCAAATTAAGAATTTCACGAGTTGGAATTGCAGCAATTCTGTTACACTGCAACAAAAGAAATACACAAAAGGTGTTAGAGAAAACTGGATTCCAGAGCTACAAGCTCTTACCAAGCCCCTACCATTACATTCTTCTTTGTATATGAAGACAGTTAACTGATAATGCAACAAGGGAAGAACACTTACAAAAAGAGACAGGATTTAAGGAGTTTAACATGACATATCACAAGCTTCAAATCAATCTGTAGCTTGACAAACATGTCTGACACAATGCTAATTCAAGCAGTACTGCTCAGTTAATTATTTTGCAACACCAATCGTGCTGTACTTAACAACTGTTTGTGAGATGGCACAGGAAACTATATGAGGAAAGCAATCTGGATTATAGTTATTGGTTTCCTTTACCAGGAAAAATGAAAGAATCACAGTATCTTTGAGGTTGGAAAAGACCCCTAGGATCATCTACTCTAAGCATTGACCCGGCACTGCCACAATCACCACTAAATCACGTCCCCCCAACATCACTTCATTGCAACATGGCTTTCTTCATCACTATTCTGTTACTGTTGCAGGGGCAGTTCTGATGCCCCTAGAACAGTAACAGAAAACACACATCTCTGCTTAGAATTCAGGAACTTTTGAAAAAGAAGAGGAAAACAAAAGCTGAACAAAAGCTTTTACATAGAAGGCAATTTTGGACAGTTGTTTGTTTTAAACCAAGATAGGAGAACCTCTAAAAAGTGGAGACACTATAGAAGGAGATGCCAAGTTAGAATCCAAACTGAACCTGCTGCTGCCTTCTTCAGCTGTTAAAAAGAAACTATGATAAAAAAGAAGTCCCGGAAATCTACAATACACCTGTTTAAGAACAGCAATAATGTCCTCAGTGCAACAATGAGGGTATGTGACTGCTACAAAGGGAATGGAGGGAGAAGGTCTAAAAAAGCCAACTCCATGTGTATATACATTAGAAAGCTGTAAAAAATTGGGGGTTTGGAATGTAGTGAAGAGGTGCTACTGTTCAGAAATCACAGATATGGATACGCATGCAGACAAAATGACAGATTATTTATGATTAAAAAATAAATCTTAAACTACAAAGAGAAATGGGACAAAAAGAGCACAAAGCACAAGTCAAGATTTGTCCTACTGAACACAGTATCACAATGCACTGCTCAATCCCTCTCCAAATCAACTCCTCGCTCAAAGCCTGCTTTATTTCCTGTGTTTCTTCTCCCATTTGTCAGTGTATGAAATTCAATACTGCAACTACACACCTTAAAATAATTTGGAGTGGACAACTGAAAATATATTCACCCTATCTCTGCTGCCCATGCCCAGCTTCTGGGCTGCTATTCATGGTTTAAAAAAAAAAAACAAAAAAAACCCAAAACACTACTATTTGATACAGTTCTTCTACTAAGGACAAGGCAACCTCACTACTTAAACAAAGTTTCTTCCTTCCCTTCCACACACATAATCCTTTGTCAAGAAGCACAGTTGCTTCTATGTGTACTTGAGAAGGTTTCCCTCCCCTCCATCACTCAACACCTCTTTTTCCCCAGTCTTCTGCTCCCTTAAACACGGGTTTTGCACTAATATTCCCAGCCTTTGTTCATGTACATTGCTTTACACCTCCTCACCTTTTTAATGTATTACTGAAACAAGTACTGATCACAGTCTTCTCCTGTCTATCAAATATTTTGCTCTTTTCCATTGTAGAAGTCCCAGGAATTACAAAATTTCAGCAAGCTGCTTTTTAACTCATTTTCTCTGCCTCAAACCTTTGGCTTCCTGAAATTTAGCAAATTCCTTAGAGGCCTCTCTCACCATTTCAGTCATGACACTGGAAGATTATTAATGCCCTCAAAAGTCAGTTTAATCCTATTTAGCAAAATTTCCAAATCAATGTTGACATTCTAAAATTACATCTGGTCTCACTGACACTACACGAGGTAGTTTTAACTCCATTTGATTTAAGTACAAGGAATCACTTCACTTTCATTCCCAAGAATTCTTGCTATTGCTATTGCAGTAAACACTGGACTAGGTAATAGCCTTTCAGAAGCTTTATCCTATATTCAGATAACAGTTTATCATTCTCTTGCAGTTTGCATATCTCAAAGGCTATCTCATTCTCTTTTTGTTCTCCCCAAACCTTCACAGCACATGTCCCTTTTGTTCGCTTTCTGAGGGCTCTTTACCTAAATGCATCCATTTTCCTCATCACTGAGAGTTAAGTATTCCTGGTTCTAATAACTAAACAGGCCCATAGAAGACTCTGTCCCTCATCACATAAAAATATAAGAAATTTCCTAAACTTCCTCCTTAACATTATACAGTTTTTTATATAATCATTTTTCTTATTACAACAGGCTCAGTTCCCACATGCCAAATAATATTCTGATTCTGAAGCTCACACTTGCAGAAAAAAAAATCTGCATGGGATTTACACGGCCCAGCTCAACATACTAGTAGTACCTTTATTTCCCATAATGCCTTCTGGTGAAACAGCTGTCACTGAAAAAGCTATCTCAATATTCTTCTTTACTTCAAAGGATTTAATGAAAAATCCAAAGTCCAATTCTTTGTATAGGTAAGATTAGCTTCTATAGCCAAAAAATATAAAAACAACAAGATAGTAGGAGAAGCTATAAAACCTACTGTCCAACAAGAAGGATTTCCATCTGCCAAAATGCTACATGAATAATTGTACTATTAATAAAACTCTTTTGCTACAAGAATAAACTTTGCAAACTTCCTCTGTGCCATACAGGCACTTTAGGCATTGATCATTTGATCAAACAACTAGAAAGTCAAGTTCTCTTCAGCAATGAGGAATTTAAGCACTACGGAGAAAAAGGTATACTATACAGTGTTTTGCAAAATGCTAAGACAGATTAAAGATCAGAACATTTCTGACCTTTCAGATCATTTCACAGCTGAGCTGACTGAGGCCAAAATAAAACACAGCATCTAGCTCAATACATTACAAAGAATACATTTGGCAGGAAGTTTCAGCTAGGATGCCAGAAAAGCTTGTTTTGAGACATGGTCATAGCATGGCTGTCCCATTGCAGATATGATTTTGGGACTCTGAAGTAAACAAAGAAGTGGAGCTGCACTGTTCTTACCTATCTGGAGAGGGTCTTTGACAGCCCTCACCCGGAAGAGCTGCTCCCCTCGCTGGAACTCATCTGCACTGCCATTTGCCAAGCACGAGTACAACCTGCAAGACATAAACAGAACGTGTCAGGATCAGTCTGGTTTTGAGAAACTTCACAGTACTATCCTCTCTGCTGACATGGCTTTTGAAAAACCCTTGCTGTCTTGAATAAAAGAGCTCTCCTGCCATTTTGACATCACAATTAAACGACAAAAATCATCAGTCTCTTCCTAACTGGGCTTGTGTATAGCCACTGGCAGTTTTAGGAATTTCCACCTAAGGTTCTGAAATACAAATTCATTCACAGTCTAAAATTAAGCCTTTATATAGTATAATTCAAGGTCTAACATTTGCATTCCGCAGTCAAAACTCCTGCTAGACTGATTATCTGCATGCTCTTGTGAGGTTCTTTTATATCTGTGTTCATCAGAATAATGAGCATGTACAACCAGCTGGCTTGCTCTATTCCCTAGCAGGTGATCTTACATCAGCACTTCTGACACTACCTCCCCCATCTGATACTTGAACCTTAGACAAATATATCCAAGAACTTTCACAAGATTCTTTATAAAAGAGTGCAGTATCACTACTTTACAACAAAATTCTGAATGCACAGTTACATGGGTAGACCTCCTACAATATAAAAGCTTTAGCAAAGCTTAGAAATAGATCTAAAAGCAGAAAATCTTTGACTACACAGTCACATAGTTAATGCAGAAATATAAGAAATATAGTCACCTGACTATATCAACTCTGATCACTGATGTATTCAGCAAATTCTGGTTCTCCTATTCCCACGAACAAAAGGCTTGCACAGCACACTGAGCAAGCCCTCTTTGGCAATTTCTGAACCCAGTTAAAGCTCTGACTCCAGCAACAGGTTCAAATTGGAAGTAAGACTAACATAAGGACAAAACTATAAGCTAGTCTACTGTAAGTCAAATTAAAGGATGCATTTATTTTGTTATCCTTTACACACAGAATCTAGACATGTACATGGTTTTCCTTGCACATAGGCAAAGCAGCTCACCCCAAAATAAAACCACATATCACAGCATATCACACAGTAATGTATCCATGTATTACAAAAGGCATGTGAGAGCCACAGAAGCACCAAATATACAGGACATCGAAAGGACAATGATTCTCCTCAAGTGAACAGAACCTTTTATTAAGCATCAGTGAAAAAGAAATAGTATTTATTACCTGATATCCTCCTCATTTTCTGGGAAACTCCAGAAGGCGATTCGAAGTTGCAATTGTTCAGGCACTGGAGGATAAACTTTCTCCACCACCTCAAATGGAATGTGAAATGCAACTTGTTTTGCAGAGAGTTCCACCAATGGGATCACCAGCCCATCTAGAAAGACAAGAAACAAAACACAATTAGCCATTCAGAGAACAAAACTCACATGAGAGGCTAAAGAGGTAAAAGCAGGGAGCTCTCCCGCCTTCTCTTTTATCTCATCATGTTAAAGACCATTTTTCATGGATAGTAAAAGCACAAAAATATTTTGAAAAGTTTGTTTTCAGCCACTGAGGGCATGGGCACACATCAGCCTAGCAGTTTGTCTCCTGACAAAACTGACATTGTTTAGAAAGACTTAAGATAACCAAGTATTTTTCACACATTTCTGTTACAATGTGGCAGTGACATCCTGCGAATTCCAGTAGTCTACACAAAAAATTAATACAACATAGGTGTACAAGTAGCAATGGAATGGTTATTCAGGAACCTTAGTGTTGACTTTTTTTGACAACATTCAGTACTCAGCTATTTACAATTTTAATTTCAATTAGTATTTGTTGGTTTATTCCCTTCACCACCACCTTTCATACGATATCTGCCTTTATACTTCAAGATCTTTAGAGAAGCAACAGAGAATGCACGTGTCAGTGCAGTTCTGACTACACTAAGCTCATGAGGATCTTAACTTAAGGCAGTAAGAGCTTTATATAATATATTTAATCATCACCTTTCTACCAAACCAACTCCACTTTTTATGTTTTTACCTGCAGATGAAGATTTCTTATCATCAGGCTATGGAACACTTATGTTTCTGCTTTGCTCTGACCCAGATTACACTTAATACAAAATGCCAGAACTGCCTTATCTGCAAGTACATGCCTGCTTTACTGAGATCACCTCCTGACCCATTTCTACAACAGCCTTGGCTCTCCCATCTTCCAAACCCCAAACCCCTAATTAATTCAGTTTCAGATATTCAATGTTATGTCTGTTTGCCTCCCTCACCAGCCACTAAAACACCACTGGAAACCAGGATGTAAACCAATCTGGCCCTCAGCTTTCCCTCCACGCCGGCCTCCAGGCAGCATATCAAAGGAAAACTTAAGCCCTGATGTCAGTAAGCACTTTCTCACCCTCTGCTAGAGATGTCCTCCAGTCCCAACAGCTGGGAAAGATAGGAGAGGGCTTTGAAAGTACATGCACACAGCAAAGCAGCCAACATCTCCCCCAGCACCGAGCAGACCTGACAAATGAAAGGATTACATAAATATGGAAAAACCCCCACAGTTTTCAAACATCCACAATTATGATATTTTTGCAGCGAAATTAGATTCATTAACCACTTTTGCCTTCTCCCAGACAGTCAGTCTTTTACCATGAGGGTTGTTTCTCCACCACCAGTGATTTTTACTCTGTTATAGATCCAGTTTCTATTTTACAGTGCTATAATTCCATTCACAAATGTGGGAGAAGCAGATTATAAAATTAACTACACTGGAAAAAGATGCGCCCCTTTCTCTACAGTTAGCAGATAAACAAGCTTTTAGCAGAAAAGTAATCTCACACTTTTGAGAACTAAAACAGGTGTAAAGCTTTCATCAAGTCACTAAAAAATATACTGCTTTTAATTAGTCCCTAAAAAGTGTACTGTTTTTAATTAGTGCAACACAGTCAAATTAGTATCATTCCTGCTGCTACAGTAGTAGTAGATACCACAAAAAGTCCAAATTGAGGCGCTTTCATACTTGAAATTACTCTGAGAAATGAAAGGAGAGGTATTTTGCATGGTTTAAAATGCATTTCTTCTATAGGGGTACTCTATTCAGCTATCTCATTACACAGTACTAGAAAAGAGGTAACACCTAAACAACCTCTACAAGGTAAAAGGCTCAAAAAATTATTTCAATAGTGACTGAAACACCTGTACATTCTTCTGAGAGCTGCAAACCTTCAGCCTAGATGGTATTCCTTTTTACCATTTCTATTTACAAAGATCTGGTGCTGGGTATGAAGGTTTGATTAGAAATACTACAACATGAGACCTCCTCATCTGCTCCAGCACAAGTCTAGCACAAGTCAGCCAGATTGATTTTAATAACTGTACAAAGTGAAGTAAGGTAAGGCTGACTTCGCACTGAACCTTACATTAACTGATTCATCAGCTGTACTGTGTTAGTAGTAATGAGCAGAAGACAGGTGGTCAATTATGCGGCACAACTCAGAGCACGCAGCTGAAACATCTTGGGAATGAGGCGAAAGCAATAAAACCTGGAGGCGAGGGGAAAAAAACCAACCATCTTACTTATAAAACTATGCACTGTTCTAAGTTCAGAATCTTCAGTAAGGAAAAAGAGAGGTGGAAAAAATAGTAAAAATTAACTGAAAAGTAGAAAATAATTTGTCAATCATACTCCAAGGATGAGTAAATTCACAACAGCTACCCTGGCACACATGCAAATGCTAAAATTAAGAAGTTAAACTGCCCTAAGTTTCAAGGGAGCAGTTGCCCATATAGCCAAGGTGAGATAACCCTATCTGCAATATGGCTCAGAGCAGCATTAGAGGGTCTTTTCCCTTTTTACTCCTGTAAAGTCAGCTGGACAGTCCTACTTTGGTGCTAAAACTAGACTTCAAACACTCTCATTTAAGTCCTAAACAAAGAGAGATCTATTCAAGAAGTTTATTTCTGGATACACAAATCCTGGGTTGGTGGATTTATACCTACTTGTAGGTAGATTCATATCCACTTGTATCAAGAGGTATTATCAATAAACAGACAAAAGGTACTCTCGGGTTCTATAAAAAATATTTTTAGCAAAGAAGAAAAAAGGAAGTCTGCTAAAAAAGTAAAGGAGAAAGCACCACACCTGCTCATAAAGCAAAGATAAGTATAGGAAGGAAGACTGCAAATTTAATATTAAACAAATTAAACAGCAGTGAAGTCAAAATTGACAAATTTTTGAGATAAAACTCATCCAAGGGAGAAAATAATTTTAAATTGTGGAGCAAAACTAGCAAGAATCTCTATTTGCTCTTGGGAAGCAGACATGACCCAAGCAGAACAAAAAGCACATTTCAAGTCTCAGAAGAGTAGAGTCACAAGTAAAGCATAAGCAACCTTAAACAATTCTCACAGGTTAAATGACTAAGAAAACCCAGGTCTAGAAGGGATTTTGAGAAGTCACCTAATCTGTATCTCCTATTCAAGCATATCCGAACCATTCTGAATAAATCACACCTCATTATTTACTGCCACACAGAACATGCAGCTTTGATGAGGACTATCCTGCCTTTTTTGCTACTGTTATACATGAATTACAGGTTTGATTTTTATAGCTATTTTGTAATAGCTGAGACTTTAGCATAGATGTAATTATTCCTGCTGGAACAACAACAACAAAACAGCTGACCCTAAAACAGCCAACACAAGCTGTGCACACAAACCTGCATTTTCACCAGCAGAGCAACTTCTGTGGCAGCAGGACTTAGCACACAGAGATGAACGTGTAGCAGTTGCTTAACCTTTCTTATTAGAGAGTAGGGTGCAATAAGCCAACAATTACTCATAAAAACAGATCACGTTCAAAATGAGCTAGCAGTATTCCTTCAGTACAGTAACCGAAAAACAAGAGAAGAAACAGCTTGAATAATCTGCAGAACAGGGACCATGAGAATACCAAAGAGCTATTAGAACACAACAAAGCAAAAACAACTGGGCTAAACACTGAACACATCTGTTCTCAAGTTATTCCCGTTGAGTTACTTTCATTTGATACGCATCCTAAAAGTACATACATACAAGTGAAGGAATACAAATGCAAATGAACAAGACTCACAGCAAGAGATAAAACACAGTACAAAGACAGGAAACATTGCTTTCCCCAGCTTTAGAAAAATGGCATATTAGGCTACATTATCTTTTCAGACATGACTCTACAGCTTTGATTTCACAGTAATCCCAGGTCCCCATCTGACCTTTCCCCTCACCTTTCTCACTGGAGAGGTGGCTAAATGTAACAAAGAGTAACAAAGTAATATAACTACACACAGAACAAGAAGAAAAAGAAAATTAAGCTAAACACCTGCAATATCAAAAGCTAAAGTGAGAAGAACAGAAAACTAGATTTCTCTAAATTTCCTCTTAGAAAACTAAGAGGAAATACACAGAGTTCAATACTGGCTGGTGAAGGAGGTATGCGGGGGGTGTTACAAAACCTAATTTTAAAAATAGTAAATAACACATTGCTTTTTACAGGATTTCCCATGTAGAAACATAAAATTGTTACTGTAGAATGCACGTACAGCATTTCTGCTTGTTTAATTTAAGTGCCCGTCAGTAAAATGCCCTTGGCTTAAGTCAGTGATACACTGTCTCTGATATCACTTAAAACCAAAATGTGCTGAGAATTCTCAAACAGGCAAGCAGAGGAAGCATTGCATTTAATCATAACATACCTAAACCAACTCTTTAAAAATACTTGTTTCCTTACTGTTTTCCATACATTTCCTTCTAAAATTCTTCTGTTGGTTTTAGTTTATTCTCTTGTTCTTTTTTTTTCTTTCTAGAAATTTATTCTGAGTTTATGTCTTTAAGAAGTAGGTGCCAGAGAAATACAGTCCTTCAGGGCTCAGACTTGGCAAGAAATATCAGAAAACATCACCTCTGTCTTTAACTCTGTAATACTTGCAAATACTTGTAACTCTTGTAATACTCTGAATGTATTCTTAAAACAATTTCCCAAGGTGAACATTGCAAAATGAAACATAAGCCTTTTAATTAAAGATGTACCTGTTATTTCAAATAAATTACATCCAAGGCATTTAGGCCATCGTTCACACTTCTTTTTCTTCTTCCATTTTACCATATAACCAACTATCTTATTAAAAGCAGCATGTCTATTAAAAATAGACAAAAATCCATCTCTGAACTGCAGATAAGCTACATGGTATGTACCAGAAGCATTTTGCAAAAGTCTGAAAATAAGATACTTTCTCTTCCTTTAAAGGTATTTCTCATGCAAAGCCCCATCCACAAGGCACACGAATTTTAGTTCCCTATTCAAAGAGATGTTAATTAAGAGCAGAACTGATTAAATGAGTCACAGACACACCACCATCAGTTAGTTTTCTATCACACTAACATTTTGCCTTGTAAAGTCCCAGCCCTACAAAGTCAACAAAAAGGGAACATCAGAAGCGTTGAACCTAACATCCTTGCAGCCTACATAAACAGTAAGGGTCACAAGACACATTTGTGTCTGCTTGCTGCTCTGCGGCTTTCAAGCACAGACTTGTGAGATGAGTAGTGAATACTTACTATAGCATTCCTCAAATTTCAGGTAACATTATTAAAAAACACAGCTCATCTGTAATGCACTAGTACATAATACATAGAGAAGATGGAATATTAAGCGCATCCTTGAATAGTCTTGGGATTACAATTTTGAAAGTAAATCCAACTAAGTACAATTACATTAAGGTTCATGGTCCAGTCACAAACAGGACAGCCATGTTTTCAAAGAGATAAAGGAAAAGTTCTCCACCTAAGTAGAAGAGATGTTTCAGCTACTCTGTGCCTGTAAGACTTGGAACATATGAAGCACTGAACCACAACCACCAAGCTCCAGAAGAAAACTAAATACTTAACATAAAAACGCAACTGAAATAGCCAACATAAATTTAAACATACAAAAGAAAGAGAGGTAACATACAAACACTTAAAATAATTGAAGTATTTACCTTTAAACACCCATCAAAATGGGTTGAAGTTAGGAGAGAGAGGATTTGGAATAAAAGAGTGCAACTAAATTGAACAGCATGAGAAACTTCCATTGTAAAGGCTCACAGATTAACTGCTGGAGCAGCTCTGAAGCTATGCCATATAGCAAAAGACAGATTAGCTACACGTATGCTGAGAGTAGACCATCCAAAGAAGCATACTAGATAATGAAGAAAAAGCTCACTCAAGATGCCTTTTTTCAGGCCAGTATTCTGATACTTACAACTAGGGATTAATTTCCCTTCTAAAGATCATCAATCTCTCAGCTGCATATGATCTCTTCAAATCACACAGCTGGTCTCAGTGGTGGTCAAAACGAACACGCACAACACAGACTGCTTCAACTCAACTGGAGGTGCTGGGTGCTTACAGCAGCCCAGCAGACACAAGGACTGAGCAGACACCAAGAAGGGGTACCACTTTCTTGTCCCAAATACAACACAAGGGAACAAAGCCAACAGGCAAGCTGAGGGGTGAAGACCCTGAAGCTGAACCAAGACCCTCCTGCATCACAACCTGGCAGTTGAACAGACACAGGGAGCTGCATCTGCACCTAGTCATAGTCTAGCTTGACTACATGCAGAATGAAGCATCTGAAAACCAGAAGTCATAATGAAGTATTCAAACACTGACTCCCAGCTGTCTTCAATGAGCTGTTCTCAATTCCCTTACTTCAGATTAATAACTCCATGCCGTTTTGTACAAAGGGAAAAAACCTACAACGTTACTTTGTAAGAAAAACCAAGCAAACCACAGTATTGCTAAAAAGTAGAAGTTTTTCTTTTACAGGTTAAGGAAGCCAGTGCAAAGATACAGGTTCCTGATTCCCCAACTATTTATGCAGTGTCAATTTTAAGAAAATAAGCAACTCCTTTACACTGAAATACTTGCTGTACCGAGCTATAATAAAGTTTGAGCTATTTGTTTCTCAAATACTACGCACATCAAAGCAATTCCCTGCAAAACACCTCAGCATTCACAAAGCCAGCTACAACAACAAATGGAGAACAGCCTTTGGTGGAATTCATCTGTGTGAGTTTTTCACACACTGTGACAGATCAAGAGGGTTGACAGATCAAGACAAGAACAGGGATCAAGTGATGGAGATAGCATGCTACAAATGCTACTGCTGATTTACTGTTAATCAGCCTTGCTCAGAACACATACTAGAGGGAAGGTTCTGACCTGAGAGCTCCTTTGGTTGTGTTTTCTCTTAATGTTTCTGTACTTTTAAAATAACCACATAATCATGACAAGCAAGCACAACTAAACAAATGATCTAGCTAAAGCAGTAAGGACAGGACACTGTACTGCAACCCCCAAGTATTTCAGGCAATTAACCACAGGAAAAATTCTAAAAATATGGTTTTATCCAAGAGACTTGCATGGCAGGATGATATTCTCATCATGGAAGAACAAAAGTATTTATATATACACTTATTTAATAATCAAAAATGTATTTCTAGAGAGAACTAAGTGATCAACAAATTAGCAAAATGCTCCAGAGACAAAGCAAGATTCACTTTGAATCACAGGTATGCTAAGTTGTTCACCAAAAAAGCCAAACAAAAAACTGTCAGAATTATTTGGTTTTATTTTTCTGCCTATGCAATTTACTTGTTAAATAAGCACATTAGCCTTCTTACTGTCTGTAAATAATGCAGAACTCTCAACTAAAAATTTGGGAGCTTTTTAAATTTAGGGACAAATTTGCTTCTCTTATTTGCTTTTCTCTATCTATCTATCTTTCTCCTTCTCCATTGCTACTACCCCCGTAAGCTTACTAACAGCACTAAACCTCTAATGGAATCTATGTTTACAAGATGTTCTTATATGTCTTATTTCCTCAGCGAGAGTTATGCAACTCTATCTGTTTGTACAAACATTCTGCGGCAGTGAAATGACATTGAAAATTATGTCAATGAGTTACAAATGCAGAGATATAAGACCATGGTGAAAGCAAAAATAATTTGGGGGAGGCCTACATCAGCTCTAAGCCACACAATGACATTTTTATGTACAAAACAGTTGAAAAGATGAATAAGCAACATAATTTTTTCATTAGCATTTACTGGATAAGACTGATGAGATTCATAGCCACAAACCATTAAAAAGACAGATCCCAGATGGGCAGATTACAGTCCAGAGTAGAAAACTTCACACTTAACTGACAAACTGCAGCAACTATTACTACACAAATTCCATTACAGACATCACGACATTTTAAGAATGGCAGTTTTTTTAACCTAATGCAAAAAGGGTTGTTTTACCACAGGAGGGTGTCCAATTCACCCACAAAGTCACTGCTACCTGCAGCAAAAGCCATAGCAGAGTCAAATTTCATCTGAATTCAATTTCTGAAAACTTCTTAACACTGCATCACAAACAGCTCGTATATGTAAGTCAAAATATTTCATGGCTCAAATTATCTCTGGTTGCTGGATTTGGATTTCCCTTCAAAATGAGAGAAGTATATTCTTTGGCTGACAGCATATACATATCTCCTGGCATCATGACTTCTGCCTCCAAGATTAAGATAGTCTAGGAAGCTATAATTAGTTCCTTCTATAAGGCAGGTCTTAATACACATTAAAATATCAGAGAAACAATTTGTATTTTATTTGCACACAAGCCCTGTAGAATTGCAGAATACAAATGATTGCAGATTTAGAGGGGTGAGTGGGTGGGGGTTTTTTTCAAGTGTCAGTAGTTTTAAACCTGTTAAGGCTTGTAGTTCCCTTCTGCACATTTCTGACAAACCCATTTTACTATGGTTTTCTACATTCGCTCTCTGGATGCATACAGAGTTAAAAAAACCCCACAACTGAAAACCACTGACTTAACTTTGCTCATCTGTGGAGAAATGACATTACCACTCTGCTAACATCAATCAGAGAGACTGCACCTCGAAACAGTTTTTGCTAATGAATCTGAGCACCTAGCAGAGGAAGAATGCCACACTCACCACAATTCCTGCTGTTTCAATATTAGACTGAGTTAAAACTATTTTATCTTTAGCTTCTTATTTTTAAAGTTACGTCTTTAAGCGTTTCCGTGTCACGCCAACTCCCAGTAACACTTTCATTTGACTTCATGAGACAAAAAAAGCCCTAGAAAAAAGAAAGCTGGTGAGGTTTTATAATGGTAAGCAATAACTGACCAGACAACTAAAACTCAGAAGATGGACGATGCGAGTTTAATCCAACACTAAGATTTCTAACACACTAAGAATTTAAAGAGGTACATGTCTGAAAACTCTTTGCACTCTGAAGGTCCGTTGGCTGAAGAACAGATTTCCCTTCTTCTCTTACAAAAGCCCTCTTCCTTATGTCATTAAAGCATCATAACTACAACATTCTTACTATATGAGAAACTAGATCTCTACAAAGAAGACCACTTTAATAACATCTTCAAAACTACCATTCAAGGAAAATATAGAAAGCTACAAGTTACATTTGATAACAAAGAATATGTTTGATGAGAGAGGAGAAAAAAATCCATAATTTGGTTCCATTACTTCAGGACAGAAACACCAGCACATTCCTCCATCACTGACTTGAAGCCCTAAGATCCTACTCACCTATGTTCTGCCTAATGTTTCAAGATTTTGTTGCAAAGGTGTGCAATGCACCCACAGAAAACATCTGCTCTGAGAAAATGAAAGGACCTCTTCAAATGCAACTCAAATTAGATCAGAAAGGTGTTTTTTCCATTTAATTTTATTGCTAATCCTATGCAATAACTGTGAAAATATGCACAAGGCTATGTTGATGAAACTAGAATATTCTATGGCCTTTTTTTCAACTCTCACCTACTCTAACATGACTGAGATCCCAAAACTCTGATACCACTATTAGGCAGCATTCACAACTTGACTATCTTCTCTGAAAATTCAGAAAAGAAAATTCTTATTTCAAACCTTTCCATTTCCTTCCCTAAAAAAAAAATAAATTCATTTCATAAAAAGAGCAGCCTGGGCAAGCAACCGACAGCTGTTAGAAATCCTAAAATAAACGGCAGATTTTTGTAGAGCAAGACAGACAGTGCTACAAAACATTGCATTCATGCCAGTGCTGGCCAAGGTTTCATGACAAATTGGGCAGCTTGCATTCAAAATAACTCTACAGTTGATGAAGCAGATTAGCTTCAGGCAAGGCATTTCCCCTGCACTGTTACTCCTTGCTCTCTCACCCCGTGCAGAAAGAATTGTGCACAACCAGGATTGTGCATTCAGAGCACAGACATCAAACAGCTCCTGCCTCCTGAAAGCAAGACTCAGTATTACCAGTTATTCCCACTCCTACCCCACACAAGCTATTTTAAAAGCTCAGAATTCAAAATACTCTCCAGTGGCCTATGACAAAAAAAAGCTACAAAGACCATCACAGACCAAATATTTTTCTGAATGTAGATGATGGAACAGAAATATAAAGCAAAGTCTGCCTTCATCACAGCTGAGTATCAACCTCTATCAAGAAGTATTGATATGTTTTCAGACACAAAAGGAAGTCATACAAAACACCATGCAATCCCCACTATTTATTGTGCTGCTCTTTACAGCACCATCCTTAGTAACCACCCTTAAGTATAACATGTCAAATTAATCTCTAACCAGCCTTTTTCAAGTGTCCAAATAAATGCCAGAACAGTATCACTTGGCCTCCAAACAAATGCACTGGCAAACACTGAAGAGCTTCATTTACTGAATGCATCAGCATAACATGAGGCCAATTTTTGGGGGGCTGATGGTAAACTTATCGACTGAAAAGAATAAAGGATAAGACATTCTCACATCTAGAGTAAAAAAAAAAAATTAAACAACTGTCAGGAACCAGAAGAAGGTATCACCTCTTAATATCACCAACTGGAAACCAATAGAGGTTTAAATATCTATTTCATAATTACAAGTAAAAAGAAGTTAGATATCTAAATTCTTTTGGAGAAAAAATCTTACCTGACTCCTTTGGTTTTGTAAAAATCTCCCCACATATGACCTCAGGCCTATGGGTTTATGCGAGGTTACAGAGCTCAGTCAGCAACGTCCTTCAATTCCAGGCTCTCCCACGGCAGCTCCAAGGCACAGCAGAGCAGTCACCAGCCAGTGTGAACCCCCCCACCGGATACAAGCTTCCAGCGCTGGCAGCACCCAGCCTGCCTTAAGCTCTCAGCCCCTAGCAATTACATTTTCTCCCACTCGAGGTAAAGTATTCTGATCATTTGTTAATGATAAAGTGATCTGATCATTTGTTAATAACCTACAGCTGGAGAAAGTCCCTCTTCTAACAAGAAATAAACCCCCTTCCATTTTCCTCACATCAGCTGTAGGGAGAACAAAATGGGCAAAACAAAACTGGGTACAAAGGCACATACGAAGCAAGCAGGCATCTACAGAATGTTTACAGAGGAAGGGTTAGTTACAAACATGTCTATTATTTTCAGTGCACAAAAATAAATACCTAAAGCATTGCTGGAAAACTGTGAGGCACTGATTAACTGCAGTCCATTGCATAAATTTGGCTAGGCAAATGAGTAACATCTCCCAAGATCTTCCCAACATCACAAGACTGAAGCAAAGTCAACCATCTTCTGAAAATGTTCACAGAACACAGCTCCTGTGCATTACTAGAAAGGCAAAACTAACTCCCTGTCCTTGAGAAGGATAAGCAGCTTAGCTGACCCCATACACCACTGCTTTAAATGCAAGCAAGTAGTCAATGAAACTTTGAGACATTTTAGGCCAAATACAACCTTCTCTGCAAGACATGCATAAAAGGCCTAAGTTACAAATATTTTCACCTGGAGCTCTGATAAACAAATTTACCTGCTACAATTCTTTTCTCCTCCCATCTCGGCATTCATTGACCTAAATACAAGGTAAGAAATGAACTTACATGCAATATGCAACAGGAACTGTAAAGAGCTCAGAAGAATTGCTAAATGATGCCCTATAGACTTCACAAACATATTAGCTTCTCAGAAAAATCATAATTTCATCTGTACACCTATTAATTACATACTACCTGCAGGATTACTATGAAGCCTCAATGTCAAACCCTGACCAAGTATTTTTATATTAGCAATCATTTCCTAAAAGCATGGAACTTAGCCATTCAAGCCATCATCAAGCTATTCAACTAGCCTTGAGCATGGATTAACAAGACTTCATGTTGGTGCACTCTCCAAAGGATGAGACAGATGTGATTTTACCACATAAGAATTCCAGTACAGCAATATTGTAATGGAAATAAAAATACTGAAGAATCAGTCTCAAGAATCACAACTGGTGATACACAAAATCAGGCAAATGGGAGCACATGCAGAGAACAGTAAACCTGAAACAAGACTGAGACAGATTCCATAAGGCCATACAACACCCAATATTCACAGGTTCAGAAACTTTTCTGTACTTCAACCAAGAATCTCATTTTGTCACACACATTGACAAGATGCCATCAAGAATGGCTCTAATGCACACAGGCATTATTTCAATGAATATCTCTAAGAAAGAGTCTAGATGGTATCTTGACTACTTTTATTTTAAGGTCAACTCACTTTTTCTTTCCTTCTGACTGGGGAGACATGCTCAAAGCAGCATCTTTAGACATCTCAAGTCTAACGAACAGAAAAGCCACAATTAACTTTTTCCACTAGTTTATCTGTGGGGGTTTTGGGAGTAGGAGCAATACTAATTGCATTTTAAAACACTGGTGTTTTCATGTTGAGGTCTTCATCAATGAATTATTCATGTTTACCAGTATTTCTGGATAGCAAAGAACGATGATCATCTGCTTAAATCTTTCATCTCTCTGAACAGAGGAAGAAGCCAGAATCACCGGCCCAGGTGTTCGCCTGCCCACTGCTGCAGTAAGTCACCATGTAAATGTCTTAACTCGGGACAAAAAAGTACCCCTGGATGCCTCCCTGTAAAGATTCACTGCTTGCAGATAAATTCTGGGTAGTATTTCTTTTATCATGCTACTTATTTATATTTTTGTAAAAAAAGGTGGACTTCTTTTTTTGTATTGTATTTGGTCTCTGAGGTCCCTCTTGTCCATTCTGTCAACTATGTTCTCCCCTCCAGCATCCAGCTTTTCTCCCACAAAATGACAGGATTTCTTCTGAGGACAGTTATTTTTCTCCCTTCTTCCATCTTATCAATTTATCCTTTCCCTTTCTTTTACATGCCAATTTTTATCCCACAAGAAAAAGAAGCTTGAAAGCCCTACTATATGTCTCGCAGTCACAAGACAAACCCAGAAGACAAAAGAAAGGCAAAAAAGTCACTGAGACATCAAGAAATAATACTCAAGTCTCCCTGCTTGCAGCAGCTGAATGAGAATGCTAAGATTTTGTTTAAAGACACTACTCCTGCAATCTTTTCAGGTTTCCTCCCTCTATGGAAAGAGAATGTCTTAACTTCCAATTTTTTTCTCACACCAGCAGAGATTTAGGTAAACACAAAAAATCAACACAAGCTTTTTCCGGCTTAAACATGTTCAGCTTTTGTCTAATTGATACTGGTAAATACAGACATCTTCATTTTTTCTTTTTTTTTTTCTTCCAGCAATTTAGAAATACTAATAATGATTCATCATAGAAGGAAGATTTTATTAAAACCAGGTACTTTTCACAGCATCACTTTTCTCAAAATATGCAACTCCAGAAGATTTTAATTAATAGGTATATTGCAACCTGACAGAGCTCCTCTGTTTCACTCTTGTCAAAGACAGTACGTTTCCAGCTCTACAGAAGCAAATATAGATGAACTAAAAATAATCAAAACAGCAAAGCTTCCACAAGTCTTGCCCATAATGTTTAAAGAACATGGGGAAATGTGGTCAAAGACATCATTTTAGTCTTTTCTGTTAAAAATGCTATACAACTAGCCACAGCCTTTCCAGAAGTAAAGAAGAAACAAAGAAGATACATCAAAGAACACACAAACTGTGAGAAGAATGAGAATCTCCTGATTGGTAATCTTACACTCAACTGCTGGAGACTACACAGCTTCAGAGGAGGCTATTTAAAAATGTGTCATATTTTGAAATTAGAATCAGTATTTCAAGTATTTTGTACATTATGCACCACTGCTATTTCATGGTTATAAAAGTAAAATTCTAAATGTAATATTTTAGCTAGTTGACACATATGTGCTTTGAATTTTACATTTGGAGGATTTAGAAGGCTGTTACAAAACAGGAGGAGGGAGAAAAGTGCTTAATACACATAAAGTACATTAAAATAAAGTTCAAAAAAACCTTCTAGCCATGACACTATTTTATATTAGTCTTACAACTGCTTTACAGTCTTACACTTAGCTAATACAAACCGTTGTTGGTCTAAAAGGAGCAACGAAATTTTAAAGACATTATTCAGCTTTAAGAACCAAAGAATAAATAGATTTTGACTCTTCGTAAAGTTCTTATACAAAAACAAACAAAAGCTTCCAAATAAATTATTGATATTGTAAATAGACAAACATTTACTCCAGAAGTTCATTCAAGTATCCAAACATTTTTGAAGCTGTACATTTTTTCCTCTGGAACAAAGTACTGTATATTACCTAGGACACAGAATATTTAAGAGGAGATGCTCATTGCTCCTGGTTTATAACTGGCATAAGAGACACTGTTCAAATCACTGGTGTCCATTTCCATTCCCCCAAAGGTATTACTGGGGGAGGGAGAGAAGAGGGGTTTTATGTGTTTGTTTAAAAGACTGCAAAAGAGAGGCTGCCTTCAGAGAACAGAAAAAAGGGGCCTGGCCACAAGTCAACACTGAGTTTTACTCCCACAACTCATATGCTGAATGATTTTTACTTTAGCTGTATTAATACCTCTAAACAGATTTTCCTAAGTTTAATCAGTTGACTTCTCATTTCTTCCTTCCTCACTAAAGAAATACAGACTGTACAGAAAGTACTATTTCTCTGCATATAGGTTACACTACGGATTTGTTGCTGTTCCTCAAACTGAGCTGGAACTCTAAAATTCTAGACTTGCATATTAAATCACACTTAACTGGTGGGTATTCAAACACACAGATCATTTCACCATACTACAACTAGAAGCAACACCAAACCAGAGCAAGAGGAGCACAGAATGTACAAGAGCCCCGCACAATTCATGAAGCTAGGAGGACACCTCCACCTATTGAACAAGCCTGCCTGGCTTCTTGAAACTTCCCATCACTTTGTGAACTCATCAACTCAGGGAAAAAAGTCCCTAACAGGGAGAGGGGGAGATAAAGAAAGGGACAGAAAACAAAGGCAGAGCACAATTCAGAGTCTAGATCAAACCTGAAACCTTATCTTTGCTCCCTCAGAGGTAAACATGCCATGGAAAAGAACAACCCCTGTAGCTTCTTACAAATAGAGCCTCTGTAATCTCTGGTCATTCAGCAACACAAGGATCTCCACAAGGTGAATGGAAAGAGAAAATAAACACAAAAAAAAAAAATCCATGGAAACCAGGAAGAAAGATGAGTAGAAAGATGAGACAAAAGAAAATGAAACATTTCCCCATAGAAAAGCAACACATTAAAATAGGTAAAGAATGTGCAAGACTTCTTGAGAGGGGAAAATAAACTTAACTAAAGGGAAAGGCCAAAAAACCACAGGAGAGATAAAACTGGAACGGCAATTTAAAATCTCAGTAGTAAAAAAGTATTTCCTGATAGCTTCTTTATGTGGTTTCTTCAGTACCCATTTCTGAAGAAAGGAATACACTCATTCAATTATCTCAGAAAGGCATAGGAAAATTCAAATGAAGAGACAAATGTTTGAGAATCATTCTCAATTTGTCTATCTTCCAAAAGAACAGAGATAGGAATGCATCACGAAAACACATTTTTCTAGAGGCAGCTACTAAAATTTGCATCCCAGGTCCAAAACCACGCACTTAATCATGCCCATCAGTCTTGACAAACCACTGTCTATGCAGCTTCTCTGCGGTGTCTTCAGCAACAATGAACCAATGTCCCCTTTATACCTTGTATTTGTTACAAGGCAGTAAGTCCCTTCCTCAACTTGAAGTTTTGCTTCTGCTCCATAGCAAATCAACATCATCACCAACAATGGATCAGAGTACAAAAGTAGGTGAAATTCATTTACTAGGGTGAGAAAATATAGAGAAACCTATCTTCTGCTAGCAGCTAAGCCCTAACTTTCATGTTACCTTTGCTCTTTGGACAGCTGATCTCTGCTTATTCCATAACCGCTTTTATTTTCTCATCAACATTTATATCTTTAGAATTCTGTTGCTTCTATTAAAAAACTCACTAGAGAGCTATATAACACCTTCATTCAACAGTTACTGTTTAGGCATTTTACTAATGAAGTTGGATGTACTATAACGGATATATTTGAGCTAGAACAGATTTGTCATGTGTTGTATTACATTAGAAAACACAACGAACAAGACATATTACACCTGTACCTCCCAGAAGTGTGAGTTGACTACAAAATCTCCCTCTTCATAGCAGAGGCACAAATAAAGCAGGAAAAAAAATCTGTTTTTTTTCTGATACAATACAATAATGGCCAGTAACAAAACAGCAGCAAACCACAGAGTCTCCATTTCAAGCTTCACTAGGCTCAAGGAGTGGACGTACTTTGGGATGACACCAGCATTCTTCTCTGATAATAATAAGAGTCTGAAGAGCACACAATATGAATTTGAAAGAGACTAAGTACTCCTCCTGCTGTTTTTGGAAGTTACTTCTTGAACAAGGATTAACTTGAATTTCTTAGTTACTGGCAAGTAAGAGTTACTCCTCAAGTTACTGAGGAAGAAAAAGAGCGCTCTCTACGCCATTTATTCTCTTCCTGTAAAAATTAATGAAAATCAGTCATTGTCATTTTACCAGCATAGACACTACTCAGACTCTGATCTCTAAACTGATCATATCTTCACCTCAGGCTCTGTATATTCTCTACCAATGATTTTCTCTATACAGCTTGTAGTTTTGAGGCACTCTGCCCAAAACTTCACATTGTGGGTGCTCCTAACAGTTTGAAAGAACAGAAACTGTGTGGGGCTGGATTATGAGAATATTTTCTAAGAGAGCACTAACTGCATAATTTCTTAGTCAAGTCTGAGGAAGCTTTGCAATACAGTATACAATAGTTCAAGTTTGCAGTAAAGGAAAGGAAAAAAGTGAAGTTTTCTCACTAGCTGCCTACTGAATACAGATTCAACATGCTTCCAACCAAATTCACCGTGAACGGATAAATATAAAATGAGCAAATATATTGTGAAGGCACTATTTAAAAATCCTACAGTATTAACGCCAGCTTCTTACATGTTTGGTAAATATTTATGCTTCAGAAACTGTGAAACAAAGGACTACGGGTAGGAAAGAGCTTAGAAGCTTTCAGGAAGAAACAAAGGCACAGTGGGTTTGAAGAGATAATGAGTGTACTTGAACACTTATTCTTAAAAATTCTATCACAAAAATACTTATGTGAAGATAACATTATATGTGAAAACATTTGCAGAAAGAGTACACTTACTTCAATTACCAATGAAAAATACAACTGCTTTAGAAAGCGAGAAAGGCATGAGAGGATCATAATGGCTCCTGGGAAAAAACAGACTGCCCAGAAAAGTGGAGAAAAGGCAGGTGGGTGCATTCGTTAGTAGATGGGTAATAAATTGGTGGAATGTAATTTGATATGCAAGAAAAAGAGTTGGAGTTACAAACCAACTCTAAGAACCAGACAGTTCTGAACACACGGCAAGGACACTGTGTTTCCAAACATCCATTCACCTTAACTTCAGAGCAGAATCCTCTGTGCAGTGAAAGTCTCTAATCAATGATGTATACAGGTAATGACTGGCCAAACAGCAGTCAGAAGCATTACACCACTCAAAATTAAAGACAAGCAAGCAAAAAAGGCAGTTAACAAGCGAACAAGGCATTTGTAAAAACAAACATTCCAAATCATCACAGGACTCCCAGTACTCCCAAAACTGACAGGTTTCCTCCAGGATTTCACTGCAGGTGAATTAGTGGAGATTAAGAGTAGTTTCCAAATCTAAGGGCATCCATGAAGTGGACACAATACATCCCTTCTTCATATCGGCAATATTACACTTAAGGAGAAAATTCCTTTCAAGAGTGTAGTACAGGAAGACTATAAGAGGACTTTACCATAACAGAAAGTAAATGCAAGAAAAATCGACCAATTACAATTCTATTTTTCTTGTGTAACTACTCAAGATGCCTGATTTTATAAAGAAATCAGTTCCAAGGATTATGTTAGACAAACTCAAACATTTCTCTCCCCCGTCCAAACCAATGGGGTGATTCACAAACAAGTGAATAACTCATCTTTTCGGCAACTCTTTGCAGTGAATACTGCGTATATTTGCAACAAGCTACCTCAAGCCTTATTATGAAATTTCCAGTAAGCACGACAGTAATATTAAAGATATCCAAGAAGAAAATAAAAAGTTGCAAAAAGTAAGAAAGCCGTAACTACCTGTGTGCAGGTAGTTTTTTTGTTTAAGAGACAGCCAACAGCACTTCCATCAGTCTTAGGGGGATTCTCTTTGAACCAGTTAATGAAGAATTAGACACTTACAAGGACAAACTGAAAACAATTGAAAAAGCTAGAAATCCTTTCTATTACATAATTTGTCTGACTAATTCCACACCAAAACACAGGCTGAGCTCCAAACTGGAGGAAAAGACTAACAGAAGAAGGAGGAAAAGACTAACTGTAGTTCCTCTTGTTTCCTTAGAATAACTTAGTGTCTAACCTCACTTTTTGTTTGCACAGGCAACAGTAAAATGGCAAACTGTAGAAATAAAAACACACAGCTCAATTTTGAATTATCACATTTGAAATGACTCAGTACAGTGGCAACCTCAGGACCCAGCAAGTTCTGTGTTTTCTGACTTAAAAACAGTGTCAAGAAGAGGTATTAAAAACAACAAAATTGGTACAGGAGTTCTGAAATCCAAGGAGGTTCCAGACAGTGACAGATCTCATGTCAGTGCAGATTTTCTGGCAACGTAACTGTGTACAGTAAAGCACCTGCAAGTGCTTCACATTGGTAGTATCATATATGACTTCACAGCGTGAATAAATAATTATTTAGGCTGCAAATCCACATTCACAGTCTTCTAAAAATAACTCTGACCAGAGCCTGGGAATTGCAGCAAGGGCCTTAAAGGAGGCAACAATATCCTTTCAAAATGTCCCTCCTGTTAAAATAAGAGTCTCATACAAAGGAATTAGGTGTCTACAGATAAAAGCCTTGCCTATGCAAGTCTGCAGAACCCAGAACAGCAACTTCTCAATATGGTGTAAATAATTACAATTATCACAGCAATGTTAGCTATTGTGTTTTACAAGTCAGAAAAGAGCCTAAAGATTGCAAATGTGTACAATCTACTGAAGTGTCTTTTCCTTCCAATGCAACAAGTGGGTGTCAGCAGAGAGAGCAACTGCTGCTTGATTTAATTCGGCCAAGAGAGCTCCAGGAACTAGGTCAAGACCCAGAAGAACACGCACTCATACACTGAACCAGTGGAGAAAAGTTGGCTAAAAGCATCTAGAAGTTGAAAAAAAAAATCACCTTTGCCAACATCAGTCTGACTTGCAGAGCCATACAAACCAATTCCATACATCTCTCCCAAACTAAGTTTCCACATCAGTACATTTTTAAAAATTCAGCTCCTTTCTAGCAAGCTAACATGTGCAATAAAACTTAATGCAAAACATGAGATAAATATATATATGAATATGCTTTGCCCTATGCACAATGCTTATTTCTACATCTCAGGACTCACAGCTTTTAAAAATGCCAACACTGTTCCCTTTCTTTACAGCAGTAGAATTTAAAACTTAATCTGTTCTGGAAAGCCTATGGTTAATGCAAAGTGTACTTTATGGTACTAAACCAGTGAAAACTGAACATTTGTCCATAGCACAACATGGCCACATTCCAACTCAATTCAATATAAATTGCATTCTCTGTTCATTTAAGGGCAATATTCAGAAGAGAATAAAGTTTTACAGTTCCAGATACGGAGATATCAATGAGGCAGGTGATGGTTAAAGATCAGCAACAACAGGAAAAGTACTGACACTAAAGGAGATAAAAGGAAAAGTAGAAAGGGTTTGTGTAATTTCTGTTAACTGTGTATCTGGCTCTGCTTAGTGCAAACATCACCTGAATTCCAGGGTCATGGTGCAGTAGAATAAAAGAGAAATCAAGTTTTGTTGAAAAAAAAAAAATCAAGCAAAGAGCTAATAGTTATATGTTAATTAAAAATAAAATTCAATTGCTAATGTTACCTATTTCGCTATCTGCTATTAAATATAAATTATTATCATGAGAAAGGAAATAAAACAACTCTTGAAGCAGGCACACTGCTGTTTCCGACTTCTTTGTGACAGTGTTAAGGCCCTCCTGCTCCGCTACCACAAAAGAAAGAGCTAATTTACTGGAAAGAGGAAAAATGCCAAGAATCAGATAAGGAAAATGGACTGCTCTATACAATGATGGCTTACATGGCTTTACATGAGCAGCTTTATAGAATAACAAAAACCTCTGTGAAACCTTAGTGTATTTCAATCAAAGCATGTGGGAACTTATGTAGTTATTCCCAGCCAAGGCTGCAGTTTGTTTATAGAAAACAGTTTTCAGATTTCCAAGAGCAATTCCACAGAATCTACTCAGAAGAGCAGCACCACAATACTACGAGTGCAACCAGGCAAAAGCTCATCTAAAAGACAGTTTTGTCTTAAGAACCCCGGTGAACTTACAGTTTCAATCTTTGGACAAAAATTATCCCGACAATGAATCATAGATAGGAGTTCTCTCTGCTGCTCTGACTTTCCTTCTGCAGATCTCCTCACCTCACCTCCCCCCACCATCCCCCTTACTCTAAAACTCCCACGAATCCAAAGCGCATCTCAATGAAATCGGGTGACCTCACCTTTCATTTTGACAGTGGGGGAATTGGGTCCAGCCGATTGCTTCCTCCATCCTCTCCAGTTCTGGCAAAGGCTCTCTGCCTCAGAGATGAAGGAACAAAGAGAGTCTTCTTCAAAGCGATCGGAGTCTTCAAATGAAAACCTCTCCCCGTCCTCCCACTCTGCGAACATGAGTTCCATCACATCCGACAGGCGACGCGAGGGAAAAGAAGAAAGACAGGAACAGCACTGCTTACTTTTAACAGGTGAATGGACTTGAGGGCTCTTGCAATACTTAAAACCTCGGTTTCGATTTGATCCCCATACTACAGTACCAGGAAAAAACAAAGTCAGTGCTGTCTGAGATGGGAGATGCACGAAATAACTAAGGGGCAGCTGGTAAAAATTCCATGGGGGGCGGGGGGGGGGAAGTTCTTTAAAAAGTTAAAAAATGCTTATGTCCACAGAATGTACTTGAGGCGGAGGGGGCTGGTTAGTCCATGAGAGCTGCCTCCAGGCGGGACAGGTGCCTGACGGGCACACGGAGGGTCCGAAGGCTCCCGGCGCTGCACGACGAGGGAAGGGGCCGGCTTCCTTCCCCCGGGCTGCCGCGGTGGGGGCCGCCGGTGTCTGTGCGCAGGGCCGGGTCTCCCTGAGGTTGTGCNGCCCCGGCGGGTCCCGTCCCTGCCCGGCGCGGGCACCAAGATGGCTCCGCGCTTCCCAGCTTCACCTGCGACACCCCCCGCCAGCTGAGCACCGCTTCCGCCACCGCGCTTCCGGCTTCCGCCGCGCGGGGCATGCCGGCCGGGGCGATGCCGGAGAAGGGGCCCGGTGTCCCCAGGGACGGGCCGGGGCTCGGCTGCCGCCTGCCTGCCGCCTGCCTGCCGCCTCACAACCAGCGGGGCGCTCGGAGCCGCCGTGGCAAAACAAAGGCCTGTGTGTCGTGCCTGCCCGCGCCGCCACGGGCAGGGGGAGAGCGCTAGTTGTGCTAAAATGTGGGGATTACCCCGGAACGCACCGAAGATGAGTGGCGTGAGGTAGAAATCACTCAGCTACGATCATCTGATTGGAGATGAAAGAAATATACGAGTTCTCAGTAACATTTTTTTTAGAAGTAAAACAACAGTAAAGAAGATCAAGGGCAAAAAGAGGAAATAACATGAGGGGACGGTTTCTCGAATAAGTCTCGTTCAAGTGCAGTGACCAATTTCCTTCGGCCGAGAGAGCCCCTCGATCTCAGAGGCCCGAAGGGAAGGACGGATCTGAGGAGCTCCTTGGGTCTGAACAACTCCAGACTCAAACAGAGGAGATAACTCACATGCCAGGTCCATGAGGAATTGCATAGGCTAGCTAAGGTCTTCCTATCCTACCTACTCTGAAAACAGCAGAGGTGATGTTCTTTTATTTTTTTTTCCTATAATTTTATTTCTTGGAGTTCTTCTAGTTCATTGCTCCATTGAGAGAGATGACTGGTAAAGTACCAAAAGCCAAGTTTACTCTTTGAGTGCATGTCAGCCAAGCAGACGGACCTCCCTGTGTTTGTACAGAGAGGAAAATCAAATGACAGGGAAAAAAAAAAAGCTAAGGAAAAAAGAATGACATACTAAGAAATGGTAAATGTAGAGCTGAGACACACTGAAATGCATCTGGGAGCACTCACTATCTCCCTCATCTCACTCTAGTCCTTGATCCGAAAAAATTATATTGATTGATGAGTCTTCACAGAAGGTCCTAAGAAATGCACCTTGGATCTTAAGGGAAACTTCCTACATGGTTTGTCCTTACAAATGTAATGCTCCCCCGTTTAAGATTTCAAACACAAACATGCAATACTGCAGTGTCCATCAGCTGTAAGAGGTATGGTCACTCATTGAAATGTCAGATCCTTCAGTGCCACCAAGGCAGACACCCACGGGTGCACTGGGCTGGGAGCCTGCCAAGTTCTGCTCGTGTGCTGCCTAATCCTGCACGAAAGCTGTCCTGTGCTGATGCCTGACTCAATCAAATCCGTACTGCCAAACAACCTGTTAGTGCCACGCCAGCAGTAATTCGGGAGGGAAACACATCTGCCTGATAATGGGAGTTCTTGCAGGTTACACCAATAGCGCTCTGAGTCAAGGGCATTGCAGAGAATCTCTGCCATGTGAGAAAGCAAAGATACACAAAAGCATTGTAATACGTGGTGCAATGTTGCCTTAAAGAAGGATTTCACCTAAGGAAAGGTGTTTCCCTAAGAAAAACGCATTTAGAAGACTAGGAATTTCAAAGAATAAAAAAATACAGCTGAAATTTTGAAGAGAATTTCCATGGGGGAAAGGAGATGGAAAAAAAAAAAAGAAAGAAATTAAATGCTTTGTGTCCAAGGAGTGAAGAGGTAACTGCAGGTGAAATTCAGCACCCTGGCTCAGATGTTGTGGCACATGAAATGACTTAAACGGGCAGGGAAACACAGTGATACCATAAGGCTGATGCTGCTCACCAATATCTTTGACAACGTTATGTGCAACACAGCGCTGTTAGATTTTAGAATTCCAGTAGAGAATACACATTACATCCAGAAAGGGCAGAGGAGAGGAGGAATATTAGACATTAATTACTAATACTTCAGTACATTGTGTTTGATTACATTAAATTGTAACAATCCTCACTCCCATTCCTTCTTCTTCTAGCTTTGGGATACCACAAGTTATGGAGATTTTCAAAGAAATCTTGCTTTCACTTTCTTAAACATCACAGGCTGAAAGCATGGAAGAGGTGATGAAAATAATGAGACAAGCAAAGCAGAGTGAACATTTGCACTTCCATCTTAAAGTGCATTTCAAGACCCTGTAAAAATGTGTCTTCTGGTTTGTGCAGACCAGGCCTGGGTGTGTTGCTGCCCTGGCCAACATGAGGAGGTGCAGGTGTGAGTGCTTCACTTCTCCTTGTCCTCATGGCTTGGAAAGGCACACAAGTTCATAAACACTCTTCCATTTTTTTTTTTCCCAGCCAACTTACTGCTTGAGATAGCCATGTATTTCCCCTTGTGGATCTTCCAACAGACAAAAACTAGAGACTGAAAAATAATCTCTGACAATTTCAGCAGTGTTCTTCTAGGAACAAAGAAATTCAGTAAGAAATCCTGCAGAAATGGCAAGGTTGCCAGTAAGATGGTTTCTCGCTTACAGGGATGTACATTTTTCTTTTCCTATTTCAGAAAAAGGAAATTGCTGTTCAGAATTCCTCTGCCTCCAGTGCAAACAATTTTCAGAATGCAGCGTTCCATATGAGAGAGACACATATGAGCGCACACACATACCCTAAAGCAGAATTGCAACATTTAGATTTGTTTCCTGTCTTAAGCTCTCGCTGGGGACTAAAAATCAATTAGATTAGAGTCTGCATTGCACCCCAGAAGTGTCTGCTTTTCACTAGTGAGTCATGTGCCACACTACAAGTCATATCCAGCATGGTTTTTATTTCTGATTGCATGGAAAATAAAACATGCAAAACATGCTTGAATCTAATACAGACTAAATAACAAAATGCTCTAGAACAAAAGGACTAATACAAAAGCACTCTAGAGATTTTCACTGCAAGTGCAGTGGGACCCAGCTGTTCAGCTCCATTCTGACTCAACAAAGATTTCATTGTCTCTTTGCATGCGATTATGCACTCAGAAATGACAAGCAAAGGCAAATTCTTAAAGCACACATATGGCTCTGTCTCTAAGTAATATATTGGATGTGCAGAGTAATAGTTTTTTGTGCTCTAGAACTATGGCACTATGGCAAACTGCCAAAAGTTTGTGTTCCACCTAGATGATCACTGTTTCATGCTATACTGATCACTTAATTAATAACTAATAATAATTAATAACAGATATTAAACATCTCCACAGACATAACAATCACCCACCATTATTTATTTCAAAACACTAGGCCTGTACAACAGATGGAGCAAATAACTGTTTTAGCACAAAAGAAGGGACAGCACACAGCTCATTGCTTCTTGCTCTGCTTCTAACTAGGCAAATGGCTGTACAAGATGCATAGAGCTTTTCCAGATAATGCATACCAGGAAGCTGAAAGCAGAATTGTCCTGAGGTGTTACAAGCTAAATTTCCCCCAATGGGATTAAGCATTTTCCAATCTTTGACTAATCCTTGCCACAGAAGACTTTGAACTGATGATGTCCAAGGTTCTGTCTGGGATCTTAGAGAATATTAACGCATGTCTGATTAAAGCCTTATTCAAAACTAAATTCACAGTTTTTGAGATAAGTGACTGGTACATACCTACCTACATGGAAAATAGAGTCAGTAGGGAAACACTTTGCAACAGCTGCTAAAATTACTGTTATACAGCAGGAGACAACAATTATGGCTAAGACCTCATGTAGGAACATAACTGCTACTCTTCAGAAAGAGAAGATGGCATTTACAGATAATATTGCCTGCAAGGATTACTGAGCATATGTTGTCTGGCATCTTGTATTTAACAAGATACAAGTATATTTTCCTCTTCCTTTCACACTAACCTGTAGGAGCATTTGTTTTTGTTTTCACACTTTCTTCTGCCATTACCAAAGCTGACAGTCTGGCAGGGTCTAATATGCACTATACATTCACAGATAAAAGCACCAAGCTAAAGGGAACTGAAATGTTCTCCATTTTGCAGAGGGGAAAGAAAACAACTGTTACACTGCAAGTCCTCTTTTTTCTCAGTCAGTATCACACTTGGATGTTTCCTCAGCCAGTGTGAAAAGATTGTGAAAGCAGTATAATAGCTCTCTCCTTTGTCTAGAGAGCAGGTTAGATACATCCGTTATGGAAACTCAGCAATTGATAACTCAGTTTGTCTAGAGAGTGTATTACCCTAACTAGCAATGTTATACCATTCCTAAGTACTCCAAGAAGCCTCTTTTGATGCAGGCAAAACATAGGTTCCTTGGCTTATTTTCAGTTCACCAAAATATAATTAAGGAAAATTAATAAATGTGACACTCCTTCTCTAGCAATCTACAATTTTAGAAATCAAAAATGGTAATTAAAAATAACAAGTGCTGCAGTAGCTGAATGTTAACACACCTTTGCTGCAGAAGACAGGTTCTTGTATTTGTTTTTGAGGGTACAGTCAGCTGGTAAGGGAAGGATAACTGTTAGGGAATATAGAAAGCCCATTTGTTCATGCCAAGGCCAACATACACTGCTCTGCAATGTATGCAAGCAGATCTTGGCTAAGTGAAGTAATGCTCTGCTGTATTTACATGCTTCTCATATCTTCAGGTGCAGAAGCTTTCCCCATGCTATGGAACCTGCTCCTTCAGATGAAACGCACCATAGCAAAATTTGCATTATTACTGCTTCTTAGCAGTAAAGCCTTTCAAAATATAAATAACAGGTACACTAGTACTTAAATATAGGGATAAAAGATTGCTAAGAAAAGATGATTCTAAAATGCAAGAAAAACTGTGTACAATATTGTACAGTAAAATTGTATGTATTCTCCACAGCCTTTCCCTAGAAAAATAGTCTAACCATGGAGTTAGGGATGTGAGGGGTTTTATTTTAAGAATTGAGTTTGTGCTACCTCTCATCAGATCCCAATGGGAAGTTCAATCATCAATTAAATTGTCAATCTAGCATACGGTTCTCTCTTACAAATAGTGTGGTTGCTACAACCACACAGCAACGCTTCATTTATGAAAACATACCTGACAAGTTTTGTGCTCATGGGTGTGAGTAAGGGTCAGTGCTGTTCCAGTTACATATGTTTAACTGGCCTCTTTTGTGTAAGAAAGAGGAGACACTAACAAAGATATTATGCATGTCATGATGACTGAAAACTACCTGGACTGCTAGATACAGAGACAACACCTCAGTCACTTTTCTGTAATAAGTGAGGAGAAAAAAAATATTTTCCCTAGACCTATTGACTTGAGCAAATAGGATTTATTGCAGGGTGCTCTGTAAAACAAATCAGTCAAGCCTTATCAGAATGCTTATTGGTAAAGAGTGTTCACCCATTCTACCTGCAGATCTCATACCCCTAGTGTGTTCAGAAAGCAAGCTTTTTCAACAGGATCCTCTTTTATGAGACTTAGAGATTCTTAGATTAAATCCCCTGCTTCTATTTTTATCTCTCTTCTCTAGGCAGGTGACCAATCCTTAGCAGGTACTGACAGCTGGTTGTTTTGTGTGCTGCCTCAAAGGCTAACAGCTTTTTTAGTCAGATCTTCATTTTCAGCCATGTTCCTGCAAAATGCTGTGACAAGATTCTATAAAACTTACTATCCAAAACTTGAATGCATTTCCCAATATAATTATTTCACCTATCTTCTTGGGGGAAGGTAACTAGATTTGTGCAATTCTATCATCACCTTTAGTGTTAAATTTAGCAAATTGTATTTATTTAGGATGGTTAAATGTAATAGTAGTAGGAGTTTAGCAAGTAGTGGCACGCTCTTTGCTTATTTCTTTGGGAATCTTGTGTGTGGTCACTCCTGACTCATCTAAACAGAGGCATCTGATTCAAATAGCGCATCATCTCTAAGTTTCAACCACAAAGTTGCATCAGTTTAACCAAATTGTTAAATCCATGTAACTGTGAAGACGAACCTTGCAGGAAAATAAAGATTTCTCAAGTCTTAATCAACCTAGCTGTGGCTTAAACATGTAGGGAGTTAAAAGGCTTTCTGTTGAGACTTCAGTATAATTGTGCTGAATAACAGAATATGCTTCTTAGTCTTGCAAGAGATAAAAAAGTAGTAAACCTGAAGCAAAGGAGCTTTCCTCTGCTATGTTTGGTTACTGGTTCTAGAATCCCACAATCAGATGTTATAATCCTACTTTACCTCCAGCAAGCCTGTATGTGCGAGTGGGGAGGGGGGAAAAGAGCAAGAAGCTATAACCTTTAGAAGGTTCTTTTCATACAGCTCTCGTTTACACTGAGCAGATTAGTTAAATTGCAAAGAAAAGGGTTTAGTTGTTATTTGAAGTGGTTCTGTCCTCTTTCCAAGAAGAAAGTGACAGAAAAGTATAAACTTATGCAGTGGTTTCAGCTGAGTTGTCCACTTACATTGCCACAGTAAATCTCCAGTCTCTGCAGTGATGAGGGCACTGTCCAGGCTGGCAGGTGGGCAAACAGGAGAGCATGCTGCTGCACATAAACCTCCTCACAGAAACCCTTGGCAGTACCTGCTGTTGGCTCCTGAGCCCCATGGCTGCCAGGGGCTGGCAACCAAAACATCCTCAGCAAACACTTCCCGACAGGATTAACTTGCTGAAATTTTAATTCCTGCCAGCTTGTTTCTTCTGTGGGCAGCAACTGAACATGAGCCCAGCACTGAGTTCCACCTGCTCCCAGCTCAGCCTTTAGCTGCCCTGATGCAAGCATGAAAGCCACTGCAGATATAAAGGGATAGCAGAAACAAGGCCTTTTGCTTAGCTGACAGAGCGACACAGCTTCACAGCTTCTCATTGGTAAAGCTGATCCAAAGAAGCTGGTTCTTCCTTCTAGGTGACAGGCTAGTTTTGAAAATCTGCAAAGAGAACACTGCCTTTTATTTCTGGCAGAATATGTGGGATTTGAAAAGCAGGGAGGAGAAGATCAAATGGTGCACTGGGGTCTCACCAATTTGTTTGAATTTGTCTGTCCTACACCTGTCCTCCATCAGCACATCTTAATTCCAAAAGTTTTTCTATACATAAATTACTCCAGCTGGGCCATCTATATTTTGCTGACTTTGCTTCCTCTTTTCACTTTTGCACATGAACAGAATTCCATAGAAACCTCCTACCAATGCCAGGAACCCGTTCTAAACAGGCAAGTTTAAGAGTAGCATGGGACTCAGCCCAGCAAACCAAGGCAATTTGAGCAGTATCCCGTCTCCCTCCACTAGAAAGAGGAAATTGTACCCAAGTAAGATTTTCTTTAATGTCTGTGGTGATACCTGAATGCCCTTCCTCTCTCCCAATTAATATGGTAGCTATCCTAGTTAGGAAACCACATGAAGTAAAGCTCAGTTTTCTCCTCATTCATATTTCAGTTTCAAAATCCAAAGATGTCGTAGAGTAGCCAATCTGAAACAAACTTACACCATACACTCCTCTCCAGTCTTTTCACCACAGGAAGGCAGTAGTCAAGTCCTTTAATACAAAATGACATTTGACAGACTTGTAACCTTAACCACAGCTTCAACATTGTTTCTTTTCCAGGCAGTGACTGCAGAAGAGCCCTGCAGGACTGATGGGATGAAACGGCGCCTGCTGACCCATGGAAGACCAGCTAAAATGCCTGAACTCCATTTCCCAGTTTTGCATGAGCAAGAAGGGAAATGTAGGTGGGTGTAGAAAACCCCAAAGGCAGACATGAAGTGAGAAACGTGTTAACTACAAGCAGTTCTTTCTTCAGTGAGTGCATGTTGGTTTCCAACAGCAGGCTGGAGTCAGTACATGCAAAAACTTAAACACTATAATTCTTGGTGTCTGCAGGCATCAGCTACACCAAGCTCCAGTCTAACCCTAATGACTTGGAAAAGTCATTGCATACCTTGCCAGGAGCTGGACCGTGTTTCAAACCAGACTTTTTTTACAGAAATTCAGGTTTCAGGGATGGGGCAGCATGGGTAGAGTATAACAGTGTTCTTGAACAAATGGCTCATTCAAACCGAGTTTCCCTTATCCCACTTCCACTTTTCCAGAGGCTGGCTTTTGACACTCAAGAGTGATGACACGTGAATTGTAGACTAAAAGGAGACTAAGTCATGCCGAACAAGTTTGTATAGAAAGATCACCTTTAACAACAAATTAGAAAGTTGATGTATTAAAGCCTGTTAACTTTTTAAATGCAATGAGCTGACCTGCTCTTTACCTGTTCTCAGTGGCAAAAAATGTGACATTTGAAGAATTGTTGCCTTTCATTGTAATGGCACCTAATGTGATGCTGACTTTGTGACATGCTTTAGCATGTTGAAGCTTCTCAAAAAATAATGTTAATAGAAAAATTTAATTAACTTAACTCAGTGCTAAGAAAAATCCTAAAATCTGCCCTTGGGACAGATTATTTTATTAAAAATAAGACAGAGCCCCACACAGTCACAGTATAATCCATTTATTAGCATACCATTGAGCCATTGGTGGTGATCCAGGGGACATAACAGCTTTGGCACTTGACTGATTTCAGAGGTATTCAGCCCTTAGTAGAAAAGGATTTTAATAGGACTTGAGTGGGCTACTACACAAAGAAGTTCCTGATGTGGAAAATTAAATATTTTTCCAAACAAGTGAAAACGCAGCCCAGGAGATATGCATTAGTCCAGGTCACAGTGCCTTGTTCTACAAGGAGTAGTCCCAATGTGGTTAACACCAGAGGTGATACTGTTCTCTCTAGCTGTAAGAAACTCCCAGTGAGTCTACCAAGACAGTGTTAAATACCACAGTGTAATTTCATGTCTCCGAAGTTTTCATCTGATTGTCAAATATACACATAAAAATCTCTCTTCAAGTGGTCGATGAATCGCTGCAGCTCTTTTGGGGAGAAAAGACTTCAGGATACAGGCTTCAGAAAGAAAGGAAGACAGACAAAAGGCAGATCTACCTCTGTTACCCCTGAGATAGCAACCAGGAACTTTCCTGGTTCCTCACCAATGCCTCCATTCATATCTTAGAGAAGTCAATCTGTTATTTTCTGCTACAGATTTACAGAGATTGCAAGAATAATTGTAATTATCCTGTCCAGGTTAATAAACAGCTGCCTGATTAATTATAGCATAGAACATAATTCATAGAAATCATCAGAACAGTGTTCAGCCACAAGAAAGTGATGAATCTTTAATCCAGCTTCAGGTGGCCAAAGTGTGAACAGGTTTGAGATAGTACCGCTGCAGGCACTGCAGGTCAGAAAGACCCCAGCACTGGCGCAGCCTTTGGAGCACTGGGACAACCTTTGGAGCACTGGGACAGCCTTTGGAGCACTGCAGTATTCTCTCAAAGAGGGATAGGAGCAGCACTAAGAGCTGCTCCTTAGATCCTTACCATAGCCATGTTTCTACTCCTGCCAATGCTCCTAGCCACTCACAGTGATATTCCCTTTCTCACACAACCACGATGTGCCACTCTGCTATGGAAAATTATCTCAGAGCATCCATGTAGCACAGTGCAGACACCAGCAACACTGACTGAGCTCTCAGCTCCTGGAACGAGTGTACATGCATTAGCCTTATCCAATGGAATAATGCTGTGAATGTGGACTGTCTCAGCCCTCCAGGTATGTCAGCACAGGGAAATGTCTACACAGCTCTCCAGGTGCTCCCTGCCTAGAGCTCCCCAGACAGACCTAATGCAATTTCTGTGAGCTCAGTGGGACAGCTGCCCCTACCTGAGACACAGGGGGAGCTAACATTGGTGGGTTTTCATCCCCTTGTAGCCAGGCTGCCACCAAGACCATACTAGCAAGTTTAAAACTAGCTCCAGCATACAGACACAGCACTGAAATCGCTTACAGAATTGCCTCCTATAGAAAATTGTACTCAAATAATCAGCAGGGGATACAGCCTCCCCTGGCAAACTGCATTCAGTTGTTTACCAAAGTTTGAAGATCCATCAGAAAGAGAAGACACAGAGAGACAGTCAGCATGTTATCAGACACCTAGACAGTTTGGATTGAAGAGAGACAGAGAAGCCACAGTCTTAGAAAAGGGACTATCTCTAGAATAATGCATAACAGAGAATATAAAGCCAAGCCCCTTATTTCTTCTTGTGGCTGAGAGCACAAGAACAGATGGTACTCAATGAAAACAAAAGGCAATTAATTCAGGAACCATAAAAAGAAATTATGTGCTATAGAGAACAAAATTATAATGGTTTTCATTGCCAGAAAATACTGGGATTGAGAGCTTAGTTAGATTAAAACCAAAAAATTTAAACATTTATATGGAAGATGAAGGCTAGTTAAATAGTTTTTTTAAAGTTATGGATATAAACTCTTATACTTCAGGGAAAAAAAGAATGACAAAAGAATAGTGCACAGTGTTTGTTCAACACCTAGAGAATCGAGTATTTGTACTTCCATTTTTGATGATGATAATAGTAATGAAAGTAATTAATTTAAATGGGTCAAGGATAAAATTCCCCAAAAGGAAAGGTTGTTAAAACTTGTTCAGCACAACTCACACATACTATCTTTTGAAACATCTGCTCCTGTCCAACATTACAATATACAGTCCTAGGGTGACTGAGTGCTGTTCATCCAACCAGGCAGTTCCGGTAAGCCTCAGTGGCAAAGCATAGGAGTTTGGTTTGGGCCACAGTCCCAGGTTAAACAGTGAAGAGCAACAGCTGTATCCTGAAACAGGCCAGGTCAATGTAGGAAAGTATTGACAGGCTCACCTAAAACACCAGTAAGGTACAAAAGCAGGCAAAGGAGATTCGATACTTCCCTCCTCCTGGCTCACACAGGACTTGAAGGGTGCTAATTACAAGGATTCTCACATCTTCCATAGTGACAAGATTTAGGAGAAAGAAATATTTTTAACTAGAACATGGGAATTTCAGAAGACAGTGCCAGGCCCGCATTTCATTTGCATTACATGGTAATTTATGCTAACTCCTGAATGGCCACTTGCTAAGTAAGCTTAGGAAAATAACCTCACAGTGTCATCCTTTGGGTGTTTCTATGCCTGTTGTGGTTATGGGTATAAACTGAAAGATCAAATCAGGTTAAACTAGAGATGTGACAGCACCCAAGACACTGAAACTCCATTTGAGCTGCTGTAGCATGCTGGCTCAGGGGAAGCTGAAGGGAAAAGTCAAATCCCTCCGTGTTTCCCAGACAGGTACTGCTCCTGCCAGTGTAGAACTTGGCATTTGATCCCCCACAAGATGAGAGGTCTTTGACATAATTGCCCTCGGTCCTCTTGGCATTTTAATTCCTGGGAGATAAGGAGCAGTCTGCAGCTTGCATTTTAGAGACTCTGCCAGGAGCCATAGGACAACACAGCCCAAGTGGAGCCAAGAACAGTGCTGCCAAGGGATCAAGTCTGGCATTTTAAACAGGGTTATCAGCACAAAGCTGTGCTGAAGACATTCAGCACCTCGAGAAGAGGCACAAACAGATCAGGTTTGTTTCAAAGGTCAGTTTGCAGGGGTCTTGACATTGCATGTTTTAAAGATTCTGACAATTCTTCATTAAAATAAAGCTTGCAAGCAGGATTTTAGAACAGTCCATTGCAACACTGGTAGCCCAACCATAATACCTGTAAAAGGTAAATGAAACTGTTTAGTTTAGCCTTCACGCACAAAAATCAGCCACCTAGTCAGGTCAGCACTTCTACATTAAGCTAACTTACAGAAGGCAAATTAAAGCTTTAAGCAATCACTACTCCTTGAACCCAAGGCAATATCTAGGATTCTGTCACCACATGCTCTGTAATATGACATTGCTAATCTACAGACTGTGCTCTGCCTTCCGTTCTTGCATTGGTAATACCCAGAACTGCTGAACACCTCAATGCCCTGAGTGCAAACATTCCAGACAGCAGGTCAGTGCCTGACCCATTTACTGCCTACCCAAAACGTGCACATCTGGCACAAGTTCCACATGTCCGGCGCAAGTTCCACGTGTTCCATCCTGTATTAATCCTCCACATTTGAGCCCTTGGTTATACATCAAAGCTTTTTCCTCCTCCTGCACAGACCTGTCTCGTCTCTGCCTTATCTGTACACAGTGAGAAGACACTGCACTGCACAACTGTTAAGGCACTTAGCTGTTCTGTCTACTTATGTTTTTTTCTACTCAAGAATAATATATTAACTTTAAAAAGTGCTTAAGGCATAAGAGGGAATTCTGTTCATTTGTTTGGACGAGACAGAAGGAAGAAATTGTAATATTCAATAACCCCTGCTTTCTCTCAGCATTATATCTGTTCAGATTGAGAGCTACAGTGCTCTCAACCTGAACAGATATAATGCTGAGAGAAAGTGCTTGCATACCCTTAAATTAATCCAGTTTACTCCCAACTGAGAGGAATGAAAAGAGAGAGTGCAAAGAAGAGAAAAAAAGAAGCATGGCCCAGAGGTTTCAAGAATAGGACACACTTCACCAAAGTGGGAAGCCGCTTTGCAGCCCACTTACTGTTTTTCACAAGGAGTAATTTGTTTGAGGTGTATCTATACCACAGGAGTAATTCCATGTTTCATGGAAAACTGTCAACACAGAGATATTAAAGACTAGAGGCACAAACAAAGGGCAGCTAATAACTATGATGAATAAGGGACCAGTAGGAAGTCCCCATAGTGCTGTTAAATCATGATTCAACACTTGAATATTTGAAATTAACATTACATTTGGATTTTTAAAAAATGACATGTCTATTCAGCCACTTGAGGTCAGATTTTTAAGTGCTTCATAGTAATCACGAGGGCAAGAAAGCTACTGCCTCTTACACCAACAACTGATTCTAGAACATGCTACTTGGGGGAAACAAAAAAAAGCCCAGCCACACACACTAACTACTATAGAAAAAAAGCAGCAATAAAACCATAGCATCTAGCAGCTGGAAATGTGTGACAGAGGATTACAGCAGGAGGGACAAGCATCTCTTAGTCTAGGTAGACACTTGAAAAGGATCCTATGGGAGCAGACCTACTATTCAGAAGAGAAAAGGTTCCCCCTAGAGACATATCAAGGAAGCTAAAAAAACCCAACTGTTGGCCTGTTTGTCAACTCAGGTCAAATCTTCTGATTCCTGGAACTGAAGAGAGCTGTTATGGAAAAAACCAGCTGAAGATTTCCACTATGCCAGCACCTGGTGCCATCTTCCAAGCATCTCACCTCTCTTTGCAGCATGTTTCAACTGTCCAAACATACAACCATGAATAGATTTGCAGCAGTAGGTATCTCTCTACTTCTACCATTTCTGTGTGCCAGGGCAAAGGAATAAGTGTGATTGCATTAAAGGACTCAGATATTTAGAGCAACGTATACTGATCATTGTTACCACTGTGCATCTGCTTTCTCTGCTTACAGATTACAGACTAAAGTGAAACCAAAGACTTTAAAGAATCAGTCATAACTGTTTTTCTTCCAGCTCTACATTAAAATCTTTTGCCAGTGTCCAATGACAAAATAAATCTCCATCAGTCACAGACCAGAAGCCACAGTCTTCTGCTGCTGTAGGGCAAAAGGACCATATGCTGAAATTCCTAGAGCTCAGTCATTTTCATTTTAGCTTGGTCACTTTCTTGATCCAGGGTACGAATTTGCTGACCTTTGTGTACACACCGGGCGAATCCTTCCGACCACAGCCATACCCCCAGGAAGTGATGCCCAAAATGATCCAGCGTCCATTTGATCTCTGACACATGAGTGGCCCTCCACTGTCACCCTGACAGCTGTCCACCCGTTTGTCTTCAGAGAGGTTCCCAGCACAAATCATGCGGTTGGTGAACTTCTGCCCATAACGGGCCTCACAGTCTTCCCGTGGGAGAAGGGGCACCACCCCCTGCAGCAGGGTTCTGGAATAGGACTTCCCTGGAACAAAACAGACCAGCCAGACTGATTCACGTACAGGCAACAGTAGCAACCTGGTGCAACAGTGCTCTCTACAAAACCAGACACTTATACATTTCATGTCAAGTCTGCAGCACAGAAATAGGCTGAGCTCAGCATCTCTGAACCACAAGATTTTCAGAAAACAGTGATGCCAAGCCAGACCACAAAAAAAGAGCTCTAAGATCAAAGATGTGGGGAAGAGGGTTGTAGAAAAAGGTTAGATCAAAGGATGAGTCTTACTCCTGATTCCGTCAACATGTAACTTGAACCTAGTTCAATTTATCTCACTTCTCTAAATCTCAATTTCCTCCTCAGTAAAGCAAGGACAGTGTTTTCTCAAGAGAATAAATGCAGTAGTATCTGTTACACGCTCAGTCTTCAGAGAAGTTTTAGAAGATATTTCATAGGCATTCAAATATTATTCAAAGGGAATTCCCTTCATCTTTGGCCAGACTTGAGTCTATTTGATCACATCTCTTTATTACCTCAGGGCTGCTCAGAACATAAGGCTAATGTGCTATATTAGAGTATGACCTTTCTGTGCCCAAGGTTTATGTAAGTTCACAAGGTAGTAGGTAACTGCTCCTCATTGAGAAAGCTGCGTTTGGTGTGTGGGAAGGATTCTAGCCACTAAGCTCCAGTACAGCTTAAGGTAGTTACATGCCTAAATTGCTCCTTGATCCACCCTAAGCATCCTGAAGTGACACGTGCAACTGGCACAACTAGACTCCAAAGGTAAATACGTACTTGCAGTTAAAAATCTGTGGTAATAGCTGGGAAAACAGCTGAGAAGGACAGGCAAGTCCAAAATCAACAGATGAGCTGCTGGGGCTTTTGGCAGGAAGTCTTTCTAAACACTCCAGTCATAGCAGCCTCAGAAAGGCCTCTGTGCCCCCTTTTACCTCGGAAGTTTCACAGCAATATGCTCAAAGAGGACAGGTCCAGGCTGTCTTGAACTCAGGGCAGAAACCAGACTCAGAGTCCATCTGTCCTCGCAGAAATACACAGGGAGATTAAGCAAGGCAGTCTGAGCGAGATTTCTCACTGAAGACTCCTTCTACCTCTAAGCTCTCACTTCACTATGACAGGGAAGTCATGGAAACATGAGGGCCTCCCACGGGCTTGGTATAGCGGATCTGCACGGGCTGCTCCCTTAGGGGTCTACTGTGGGCAAACACACGAGTAGAAATGGGAAGAAAGACAGGACTGTGGCCAGATGGCAGCATTGCTCTCTCTCACACCTTCAGAGGATGCTATGGAAACCAAAGATTTCACCAATATTGAGCAGACTCAATAAGCCTCAAAATCAGATGAAAATGCAATAGCACAAACCCCACTCATCTTCCCATTCCTTAGCACCATGCACCGGCATGGACAGTGGGAGCAGTGAGAACATAGCCTTGAATTGACATAAATTAATGGCCCATGTAGGCTTCTGAAGGCAGACTTCCTCACCTCTCTTGCCTCTCAAAGCCCCACCACTCACCTGTGTCTCCCCAGCCAGAGATGATGCAGGCTTGCCTGTTGATGTCAGACCTCTCTCTCCTGTCAGGCAGGCAGATGGGCAGAACATGGTGATTGAAGGAGAGACAGTGCCCTTCTCTGCCCCGCATCCGTACCAGGGCTATGTCATTATCATTGCTGCCAGCCCAGTAGTTCCTGTGGAGGACAATCCGCTCCACGGGCAGCTCCCTCTCAAACTCATCCTTCACACCTGTGTGGTAATCACCCACCCGCAGGAGGTAGCGCCGCACATCAACACCAAACCTGGAGAAAAACAGACTCAAGATCTCGATACTCCTACTAAGAGGAAAACAGACTCACACAAGTCTCAGTTGCTATGAGACTGAACCACCTCCTCATACAACAGTGGTAAAACAGTTCCAGCTGCAGGACTGTGAGACCTCTTTAGCAGACATGATCATGCCAGCTGTTGCAGATTTGGTGTCCCAAACCACTATCTACCACTCACAGGACTTTTTTCCTAGAAAAATGATTATTACAGTTTCAACAGGCTTGTGAACTGACCCGTTCGCAGTTCCTTAAAGTACTTAAAATGTCAAAATGCTGGTTCCCTTTACGCTGTAAAGCCTCAGAGTTAAGAGGCCAGGTGTAAGCAGTGAAGGACAAAGCAAGTCTACATTGAGTTATCCCCATAAGCACTCCAAGATCACATACATCATAACCTAACAGTCTTAGTTTAGAAACTTTGCTCATGTAATTCCACTGGGCTAGGAGGATAAACTTGTATGAGGTTATCTTGTCCATCATTGAGTATCCCTTGGGGCTCCCCACTCCCAAACACACCTTTTGAAGCAATGGGCTGCAGTCACCACCCAGCAGCTGCTGATCAGTGTTGCTCCGCACAGCAGACGAGTATCTCGACGAAAACCCTTCAGCCGCAGTGAGGCCTGCCATGGCCAACTGCCTCTAAAGAAGAAACAGGAATAAGAGGTCTCACACAGATGGTAGCCATGTTCCTCTTTTCCCATCCACTCTGTCTCATCTGGCTTGCATTCTTCCCTAGACAGCACACTGGTTCAAACCAAGGTCAAAAATCACCAGTGAAAATGCATTTATGTAATCAGCATCTGCCAGGCTATTTCCAGAGCCTGAAGGAAAGTCGGAACCAGTCTGGCTCTCTCAGCAATTACAAGGTAGTACCTCAGAGACTTGTTTCCACCTATGATCCTTTTCTTGCGACGGTGAAGCAGCCGCATCCCACACACACCAGACTCTGGACCTGCATGGCAAAGTTAGAGCAGTTGGGTAGGGACCTTCACCTTAAGTATCAGCATGGCTGTCACAGAGCCAAATACCATTCAACTTCTGTGAGGGCATTGATCTTCAAGGATCAATATGGAATTCATAGAACATTTGATCCCATAGGTTTCCTGAATTTCGCTGGAGGTGCTCACCTGAAGTCTCTATAGTCTTATGCCAAGAGTTGGACCTATACTTGTACTTCCTCCATACTCTAAACCCCAAAGGTTGCTTATAGTTGCTGTTCTAAGGAAGAGTATGGTGATCGGCTGTCGGGAAATTCTGCAGGCTCAAAGACCTGACATGTGTGGAGCTCCTCAGACTAATTTGGAACACTCTGTGCTGCTAAGAAGATACACTGAAAACAAGAAAAACGTAGGAGGTGCAGGACAGGACATGCTTATTTTGTAGATGAAGTTTCAGCCAAAGACAAGAATGACAGGGAAAAACCACAAAAGCATGCAGAGATCCTACAGCCAGAACTCCAGATTCCTGCATGGAAGAAATGGGAATGTCACCTGTTCTCCTGATATCTTGGACCTTTTCTTCCACATAGTCACAGATCACCCCAGCATCCTCACTGTGCCAGCAGCTGTGAATCCTGGTGTCAGGTGTGGAACATTGCCCCAGGGTGTGCTCCATGCCACTGCATTCTACGTTGTCCAGATGGATGGGCCCATGGCCCTCACCAAAATAAGCCATTGCTCTGGCTTTTGCTGTACCACTGCAATTAGAGAGAGGGTGGTTAACCTGCAGTAAGCAGGAGCCAAGTGAACTTGAGGCACCAGTGCATTTTAAGTGGAATAATATTTATGTGTCACTCCACACACAGACAGTAGTACAGTGAGAAGAGCAACCTACTCCCTCAAGCATATGTAGGTGTGCCAAAACTAAAACTAAGCCCCCAGAAACAAGTCCAGAAGTGCTCCTGAGAGCTGTTTCTATCTGTAAGATGCCTGTACCACAGCTCTTACCTGAATCCCAGTTGCCTGCAAACTACTGCGGCATCTCTGTCTGTCCAGTCATCATCACAGACACTGCCCCATTGCCCATTCAGCAGTACCTCAACCCGGCCCTCCTTGGTGCTTTCTCCATCCACCAGCCGCACAGGAGGCCCTGAAGGGGAAAACACATGGGCATCTGCAAGCAAAAAAACCAAGAGGGGTCAGGTGTCCAAAACTTGCATTGTACAGAAAAAGATGAATCCCAGACATCGGTAAGCTTAAAACAAAAAGAAAAAAAGGAAGAAGAAAAAGGAAAAAAAAAAAAAAAAGAAGTGTGTCTATATGAAGTCTATATGAAGACATTTTACCTCTGTGCTGAATCAGAAAACTATATACATACTAATTTATTTAATACATACTGAAAATCATCAGTGGATCATACTCTGAAAGCTGAGTAAAGAGGAGAACAAGAACAGAAAGAAAGTTATTAACTCCTAAGGCAAGAGTTAGACAAGCTTAAACATGTCTGGGAAAAACATCCATTGAATTATAAAACTATTACATGATTCTAAGCAAGAGAAGAGTTCTACATCCAGGAAAAACAAAAAAGTTGGATGCCAACTATTTCAATAACAAATGTCTGACAAACTGGAAAGTCTCCTGTAGTAAGGAAAGGGGAGAGTATCAGGCATTATATAAATGAGGAAATTATCCCAACTTGAAATACTTTCACAATTTTAATTAGAAGCGTGCCATCCACACAAGGAAGTGCGAACAGCAACCCCTTGCATCTGAAGTCCTCCTGTCTTATTAAGGCGTGGCGCTAATGTAACCACACCTAAGTTTCCTAAAAGCTCTAGTTAAAGGCTTCCCTTGAGCAATGGCACACTAAGGCAGCCGCTGTCCCTCAGCCCCTAAGGTTTGTTTCAGAGACTGCCAATACAACTCTCTCCAGTTTCCACTTATCTGCTGGTCTGATAGTAGGTCTGGTGGGGCCACAGATTTGTGGCTCTGCCCCTATTCAGCCAGGGCTCATTCCTCCTCAAAAAGCAGACCCCTTGTTGAAACAGCATAGGGAGAATTCCCACATCTGCCAGAGCTTCCAAGGGAACAGACCAGAAGGCGAAACTTTCCCACTGTTCAGGGCAAGAGCAAGGTGAGTTACCCAGGCTGCCATCCATGACCGTGTTGCTTTCTGGGGAACAGCGGACTCCCAGATCCTCAGCATGGGAGCAGTCATGCTGCCCCCAGTTGCTGTGGGGACAGTCCAGGAGAGAGAGCTCTGTCCCCACACATGCCACATCATCCAGTAAGATGAAGCCTTGGCCAGCAGCGTAGTCTCCTTCAGAGGCCAGGGAAGCAGGACCACTAGAGGAAGGAAACAGAAAATAACACTGAAACTCTAAACGCCACAGAAGGACTCAAGCTCAGATCGAAAGAGAAACTCCCCCTCTTAACTATGGTACTGGTGGCCTCCTGACCTAAACCACTCAGTGGACACACAGGACAGCAACCAAGCATCCTCACATCTCGCCAGCTTCAGTTTTCAGGGAGGCCTTCTCAGACCAGTCCATTTGCTAGTGTTTGGTCAAAGGCACACTCAAAGGCACAGAGGGCCAGAAGAGGCTGCTCTGCAGTTCTGGTAGGTACATCAGTTTAGGGAGGGGCTGGAGAGGAGGCATCAAAAATGTTGACATTTAAGTAATGTAAATTAAAGACATTTAATTTAATTCTACTTATTTTTATAGGAAACAACTACCTGGAACTGATCAGCAGAAAGCTGCAAACTTTTAGGCACTTAAAGTGATGACAAATGTAGTATGTAGCTGAACTCAAAGGAAAGAATTTAGTTTAGTCTTTCTTTCATCTATAAAGTTGAAATTTTCGAAGGAGACCCTAATCATGTTTAAAAAAATCCACATAACCCCATTTTACTAGCTCAAAGGCAAGAGTATCCTGATTATAAATCTTTCCCAAACGCCTACCTGAAGGGATGATAGCTCAGCAATGAGCTGAAAATCCGTATTACTACTCTTTTTTGCCCTGATGGTCTTTGTTCAACTACTGAAGGTGATACCTATGAAGCAGATAGGTGATATCCTTTTACTGACAGAGCAGAAGTGACACTTGCAAATTTAAGAAGTGTTAAAGAAAATTTTCTGACTTTGATGAGGGGTTCATAAGGACAGTATTAAGCCTGTTATCTGCTTTCAAAACAGGCTGAGGCAAGAGATAATAGATTTATTTTTGCCCCTTGGAAAGGATGTGGATACCTATTAATCTTTCCTTAATAAGTTGTATAATAGTAATAAGCCTTCTAACAAAAACAGCATTGAAGGATTAAGATCCAGCCCATCCCAGTGAAGGGTGATGGAATCTAATCCTTGAAATTAGGAAGTACAGATACTACCACTCTCAGTCCTACCTGAAGCCCAACTGCCTGCAGACCACTTGGGCACTGAGGTCTGTCCAGCCATCATCGCACACTGTGCCCCAGTCTCCATTGTAGTAAACTTCCACCCTGCCTTCACTGGGGCTGGGACCACCAGCCAGCCGGACAGTGCCCTCTGAAAGGGGTGGGAGAAGGAAAGGGCAGCACTCAACAGGAGAGAAAAGAAACAGCCTGTACTGCTAGGTCTCTGTACCACCCACGAGAGAAAGAAACAAAAGATACAGATGTCTGTGGGTACTCAAAATACAAACGTTCATTGCTTCCAAACATACCCATCTGTCAGGGGAGGATTCACTTCAGCCTTTCCACATTACCTGAGCAAAACTGTGAGAACACCACCAAGTCTGCCTCTGATCCATTCCCTTACTCTCTGCCTTCACATCTGGCAGCCCTTGTGGGAGCCATATATGGAAGCTGTGCAGGATCCCAAACCAGGATGTTACCTGCTGAGCCAGCCAAGTAATGTGGGGGTGAGACCAACTGCATCTGACTGGCAGAGCTGTACATCTTTACCTGTGAAAGGGTCACAGGAGACCCCAGCATCTTCAATGTGGTCACAGTTTTGCTGTCCCCAGTCACTCTTCTTGCACTGATCAAGGGAGAGTTCATTCCCTGAGCACTGCACTTCATCCAGCAGGATTGGGCCAGATCCCTGCCCATAGTGAGCCCATGACAAGGCTTTTGGGGTCCCACTGTAAACATTCCAGACATGTATGCTCAGTAAGGAGGGCCAAAGTCTTGCGTCCTCAGATTCTGCCTTGCACAGAGACTCTCCTATGCTGGGTCACTGTCCTCCCATAGATCATCTGTATTTTTATGTTGTTGGAAAGTTTGTAATGAGCCCTTCCAGCAAATAACAAAAATGTTACTACAACATGAACAGTTCAGACTTCTGCAGACAATGACGTAACATCAGTCACAGTTACAATCTCATAACAGGCAAAACTCCTAAAGATTGAGGGATCTCAAATTTGAACAATCTATTTTAAATAATACTGTACTGATCCGATTTTCAAGAATGTTCAGTATACAACAGCTCCCATGTTGATCATTGAATGGCACACAGGAGAATGAGGTGGTGTCTCTTGCTTTCCTGTTTGAAGAGGATAAGGGCAGCCAGTGAAACTAGAGGTGTTTAAACTTAACCAAGTAAGCAACTGCAGTTCACATATAGCAATCACCATGACAAGCTGTCATTGAGGCCAACAAGATTTGTATTAGGATGTATGCAAAAATGATGAACGGGGGTAAACACAAACAATCCTGAGACAGGAATGTACCTTTTTTTTTTTTTTTTTAAACACAGTACAAACCCATAAAATTTACAAGAATGGGGTACAAAATCCCTTCTTAGGATGATCAGCCCAGAACTATGTTTCCCAGGGTTTCTGTATATCTCCTATAGGAAGGGCTGGTAGTATAGTGAAGGGCCATGCTCTTATGTTCTTCATCCTGCCTACTTCTATTACTACTCCAAGACACAGAGCAAGGACATTACCTGAGTCCCAGCTGTCTACAGACTACTTCAGCATCCCGGTCGTCCCACTGATCATCACAGATGGTTCCCCACTTGCCATCATGGTAAACCTCCACTCGCCCTTCAAAGCTCTCCTTCCCCCCAACTATACGAAGTGGGGCACCTACACCTGTGCTTCAAGGGAAAGAGAGCACAACAGAACAAAACACAGACAAAGCACATCCAGCAGTTTAGGGTGCAGAACCATTCTCTAGCCAGAGGAGCTCTTGTGATGCTCTCTTACCACATCGTCCCCTCTAGACCCCCCCACGAGTACCCATTATTGCAGCCCCCAGTGAGTGAGGTACTGTTGGTCCAGAGATGTCTCTTTAATTGGCTGCTGTGGTGACCAGGAGTTTTCTGCTTGCAGATAAAAACCTGGCTTGATAAAAAGGGAATGTGGTCATAAGCATCAGCCATCTTTGGGTGATTGAGATATTTCCCTGGAGATTTACCTTCTGGAGGAACACAAGTTACCACAGCACTCCCCTGGTTACAAGCTCCTGACATAGCTTCCTGATAGCCACACTGCAGCAGGGCTTCCTCATCTCCATGGCAGTTTGCTGACTGCAGATGCAGGGGAATAGGCCATGGTCCAGAATGACTCTTCTTCCCAGCTGTGCCGATCTCACTGGTACAGAGGATGCAACAGAGCAATGAAATGCCACAGCATGGCTTGGCTTACAAGTTCCCTCCATTGTTGTGACTCTCCAGTCCAGTTGTGACATTTCACATCCCAGTGTGCCCAGTTAATTGGAAGTGTATAAAGGGGTGACCATTTACAGTCTAATGGGAAAGCACAAGCAAGCACACAGCACTTCCTAATCCTTTTGTGTGCCTACCTACTGCAGAGGAGTTGGTGTAGTCAGAAATGGCACTCTCATTTGAAAGCAATGAATAAACCCATCAATAGACTCAAACACCAAACATCTGAATCACCTTCCCTCTCTGTGGGTCCTCTCTGTGGACCTTATCTCCTTGCTATTTGGAGGTTTGAAGGTCCAAATCCCAGATACCCAAAGAGAGTTCATACTCCTAAAATTTCTGTTAGATTACTATAGTAACTCCAGCTGATGATCATAAAAAGGGAATGTGATCTCACAGCTCACTTTTCACAGCCTGGAGCATGAAGCAGAAACTATTGTTTTAAAAAAGTCTTGTAAATGCTGATTGGGTTGGGGGTAGCTACAGAAAGAAAACAGTACAAAAGGACCTGGTAAGTGGGAAATAAGACCACAAAACAAACTCCTTTCTGCCAGCCAACACACTGTGCCAGAGGGACTGTAACCACAGAGGCTGCTCTTTCAAAAGCCACATGAGCATGTACCTCTCAAAACCAGACTGACGTTCTCACCTGAGACCTAGTTGCCTGCAGACAACACTGGCATCCCAGTCAGTCCAGTGGTCAGCACAGATGGTACCCCAGAGTCCATTGAAGTACAGCTCCACACTACTGTCTTCAGCCAACCGCACAGCACCTTCCAAAAACACAAACAACCAAAAACCAGCTGCTATCTGCTGATAGAAGTTTCAGACCAGCAGGTCTTGGACTTGCATGTGGCTGAGCTGAACTGCATTTGGCTTCTTTCATCCCTGTTGTGCCTGCGCTGGCACTAAAGAGATGTGCATGAAAGAGTGTGGGATGTGGCACCTTCCCAGTCCCAGCAAAGGCTGCTTGGAAGGATGGTTGGTGTTATGGTCTTTTCAAATCCATGGTAACACCTGCAGGAAATTTGGCTTCTGCAAAAGCTCCTGGATTCTCTTTCTGTGGAATGGGGATGATTTTACATGCTATCTTGAAAGGGCGTGTGAAAATGGTCCGACACTCCACTGATCTATTTCCATCAACCACTTCACCTGCATGACTTTGTTGCTACAGTGAGATGTTCAGTAATAGCAGGTGAATTCTCTTCAATTCCTCTAAGAAAAGGAAGTGCCAGTGTAAATGCCCTTTCGATTCTCACCCCACCAGAAATGTTACCACTGTTTAGAACATCTCCTCGCTCAGTTATGTACTTGCAGAAGGACACACCTGTCTGCAGTACCTCAGTGCAGGCACACCGCACCATTACAGTTATATTCTTCCCTTTATTGAAGGCATCTTTGAAAGCACATCCACTGGCAAGGGAAAAGACTGTCAATTCATTTATTAAACTGGTGTTTCAACTGTTCTGCAAAATGCAGGAAAAGCAAGGAAGGTCAAAAAACAAGACATTTTCAAGAATGCTGCACAGTAGCCAATGCATTGAGAGAGCTCAGCTCCTTGCTTGCCTCAAAGTAAGCAGTAGTCCTTCTGCCAGCACTGAGGAAGTTTAACACAAGCCTATCACCTGCCTTACGACAGAAGATTTTTTTTTTCTTGTTATATTTGAACTGCTACACTTACGTGAGGAATGCTCTAATATGGACCCTAAAGGAGCAGAAGTAGGTTGTTTTCCACATAATTGAAACTGTTTTCAAAGTGGCATAAGTTAGCAGTAGAAAAAAAAGAAGCCTCCTTGTATGAGAATAAAACACCTACAAAAGGAATTACAGCTACAGCAGCTTAAATCCACCCCCTACTATATACAGATGTTCTTCTCCCACACAGGCTAGCCTCTAGTATTAATTATTTCAACAATTCGGAACAATCTTTGTACTGTGCTTCTTTCACAGGGTGTTCCACCTGCCACTTGCAAGTCTGTGCAGCACACATTTCTGGCTTGAGCCCCGAGGCAGCGCAGGCCTTACCTTGATTACAGTCACAGTTGGCCCAGCCGATGGCCCCTGACACAAGCCTGTAGAAGCACCAGGGCGTCGTTCCCCCGTCTGGGTTTCTGCAGAAGTTGTGGTCTCCCAGACCTCGGTCTGGGTACTGCTGAACATAATCAGGGAACTCTGCCCAGTTGAGACACTCTGCCCCGGCCTTGGTGACTGCCAGTGAGCCATTGTAATACCCGAGAGGTCCCACAGCACACACGCTGGGCGCTGGGCACAGGAAGGGAGGGTTAGCATCACCTAAGGCATCATACACTGAAGCTCAGACAACACGGGAGACACAATCTGGTTATGAGAAATACCCCTTGTGTCTGCAGTCTCAACTGCTGCTTGCTTGATTCAAACTCTATCACTCTTCAAGGTGCTGCTCAAAGAATATTCATAATACTCACTGTCTAAACCACAAATTGATCTGAAGCAATGAACTGCCCAGATAGACCTTTGAAGAGTGTTAACTTAGGGCCCAAACATGACAATTTGAACATTTCTCATTGCTGTACATGTAGTACATGTACTCGCTTTGGAGCAGCACTGTACAAAGCAGGAAGGTGGGAAATGGCACTGTATTTCATTGCATGTATGTTCCCCATACACATCAGCAGATCACCTGGCTTATCTGAACTTGGCTAATATATTGGAAGGGAAAGGGAATTTATTTTGGGAGAAGTGCAAGTGCCAATATTTCAATGCCCATGTGAAATATCCAGTGTAAAAATACCCAATAATTAATTTATTATGGTACTTAACAAAAGGAGAAAACTCTCCATTCATGACACTGAAATAACAAAGTGGGAAAAAAATACCAAGGTTTTGTGGGCTTTATAGAGTCCATAACATGGGAAGAGTAGACTGAGAAAGGGACATTTACAGCTCTATTCACTAAGTAAACAAAAAGAACCCAACACTTTCAGAAAACCCTTCTGCACATGGGGCAAAGAGCAAGGGTACAAAGTAACTTTGCATCACGTCGTTTGCCTTCTAGCCACTGCCAGGCCCAGAGGGGGTAAGTGACAGCTGAATGTTAAATGCAAGGTACAAAAATGAGAAGCAGTTGGAAGTCAGTGTCTGTAAAACAAACCACATGTGTGGCATCAACTGGGACCCTCAGAGAGAGTGCCTGAGAATTCAGTAGTTATTAGAGCAGAGGAACGGTAAGCATACAAAAAAGACCAAGGCAGAGAAAGAGATTAAAGAGGAAGAACATATGGGAGGAGCAGGGAGTTGCAAGAGCATTCAACATGAAGGAACAGAAGTAGTCTGGCCATGTTGGTGAAGGAGACAAACAAGCATTGGGATAAGAGAAAAGATTGAAGAAGTGATGAAAAGAAAGGAAGAAGGCCAGACAGCAGCAGTTCATCGCGCCTATGGTCTCAGATCACCACTGCAGGAAAGAGTCTGCCCAATGACTGAATTAATAACTTCTTGTTCTTACCTGCACTCTGCAAATGGTTTTGGTTGGGCTTGGATCCCAGGAAAGCCTGGGAAAAGAAACAGCGCAAAAGCAGAGAGATGATTATCCATGAAATAAACATGGGCATGTCCTAAAAGCAGCTCAGCTTTAGGCAAACACACCCTAGTAACCAGCCTCTTCCCTGGTCTCCCATTGCTCCTCTTCAAATACAACCATAGCTCTATCCACTAACAACAAAACTAATAATTACTGGCCTGCAGAGATTTACCCTTGATCTAAGCACTACATTACAGGATTCCACTTAGTTCTTTTTCCAACAGAGTGGAAAGTCTGAGTGAGATGCCTATGGAAAGGAAATCTAAAAGAAAATCATTATCAGTAAGAGAAATAATAACTACTCATTCTCTCTCTGTTTATAGGGCAAGTCATGTTGCAGAAGACATTTATCTACTTGAGTGACGCCCCCAGAATACCTGTTAAAATGGTAATAAACATCCATGTATAAAGTGGGAAACATCCAAGGAAGAAAATACAAGGCTTTTTAAGGATTTTGTTTTTAATACTTGAAAATATTATATGGCCTATGGTGTTATTATCTAAATGGGGTTAAATAGCTAAAACTAAAAAATATGAAACAAAGTCCTCAGAATTCTAGTGTCTTGTTGGGGGTCAAAACTGCATTTCCTCTTATAGGCAGTGTTTTTCGTGGTTGCAACTTGACAACAGGCTGAGAGATAGAGATCTCCACTCAACACCACTACATGGTGTGCAAGCAAGTGCAAGACCTTCATAGACTTGGAGTGAAAAGGAGAAACTGCACATGCTTCTGCTAGCTCTTTGTAGTTTAATTAGTTTCTAAGCATTCTAAATGAACCTTTCTAATACTCTTATATTAAAAAAGAGTTGTAATTCACAGAGCAGAGATGTGCAGCTAAAGGATACTAGTTATTGGTAATGGTTGTGGTTTTCTTCAAAATGCAGTAATTTTGCCTCTCTTAGCTTCACCTCTTCCTGGAAGACAGGAGAAGTTAAATTTGGAATTAAACCGAATCCACTTCTGGAATAAGCAGAGGTAATTCCCACAGAAACCTGATGAGAACAACACCTACTCATGTCAGATATAATTTTCAAATCCAGCTTATGAATATGATCCAGAAAGTGCTGACAACTATGGCCAAGCTCCAGCATCACCCCCAAGAAGTCAGAATGGGATACTGCATATGGAAGATGAATTCCTGACATGGTTCAGTACTATTACATCAGATCTCAGCTGCATATGCACAAAGGGATGCACAGATAAACCCTTTTCAGGCAAAAATCCATCTATCTGCATTTATCGGGCTGTTGCAAGCCCACATAAGGGTTTCTGAACCAACAACACTGATGGACTTACCCAAGGATCTCAAAGCTCTTTTAAGAGAGTAGAAAGTGAGCTAAGGTGCACTTTTCGTGACTGCACCACAATCCAGGTCCCTCAATCCCTAGCTTTTAGTGCACACCTGCAGACACATGTAAGCCTGCCAGCAATATGAGGATGGGTCAGACTAATAACAGGATATATACGAGAGACTGAACCCACTCCTCTGGGACCGTAAACAAAAGTACTGCAGTCCAAGTAATAAGCTTCCCTTCTAATGAAAGATTTGTTGCTGCTAGTTTCTGTAAGAGCTTCCAAAATACCCCAGTGCTGACCATCGCCACCAATCAAATTCAGTGCAAACAGCCTATGCTGCAGGCATTGTCCCAGGTCTGTGCAGCTATAAATCATCTGTCCACAAGCGAGAGACAATCAGCAAAGAATAGAAATAAAAGATCTCTCCTACCAGGGTCACTGCAGTCCCTGAGAAACACTGGAAACCCAAGCCAAAGCATCTGCAAACCCTTGTGCATCCTGCTTTCCTGGTTTATTTCTTTTTCTGAATTTATATGCACAATGAAACAAATGTCTTCCCAAGCTCCCAGTCCTTCCCAGAGACAACTACCTAAATGCTCTAGAAAACATATTTAAGTAATAACAAGATCCACTTACAAGTGAGGATATTAAAAGAGCCATGTGACTTCTTACAAGCAGATAGAAAAATAACCTTTTCTTACCTCCACACATCTGAGACAGGATAGCAGACTTGAGAGCTCTACTAGGAGCCCAAATATTTTGGAGATTTCCATCCCTCTTGTACAAAGTGAGCAGAAGGTTCTTCAAGCATCACATTCTCGTTCAGCTGCCAGGGTCTGCTTTCCCACGCTAGCCGCTCTGCACCGGAGGGAGCGGGGTGCCTTTTCCATTTCTACGCAGGGAAAGGGATGTGAGGACAGGGATCAAAACACCCAGTAGCATCTTAGAATTTCACTTTCCCGTTCCTCTCCCCATCTCTTCTCATTGATTCTTCTCTTCAGAAAGGGGAAGAAGAAAGGAAAGAAATAAGGGAACAGAACATGCCCCCGAATTTCTCTAGCACATTCGAAGACGGGCGGAGGCGAGCACAAGCGGTGGGGCACAACCCTTAGCCCCCTCCTCACCCCGCTGTCCCCTCCTCTCCACAGCCTCCCCCGCGCTCCAGGTACGCGCTGCTCCCAGCGCCAGCCTCCGCCTCCCCGCCCCTTCTGCCCAGCGGCGGGGCCAGCCGCCCGCTCCTCTCCTCTCCTGCAAAGCTAATTCCTCAGCTGCCTTTTTCTCCTCTTCCCAAGGCACAGAAGCTGCAGCACAGCAAGGAGCTGGGGCTGCGTCCTATTGCAAAGCCCTCAGCAACAACTGGGAAAGGCGACGGCGTGTGCGCGCACATTTGCCAGAGATTAGACTTCTTGGAAGGAATCTGGACTTTATCCCCCCCCACCGCTGTCTCCTCGATTAGCAGCTTCCCGAGGTCAGCGCTCCTCAGATTTGAACCCAGGTATATGGGACCCAGAAAACTTTATGTTAAGCAGCTTCCAGATCTCCCCCGGAAAACCCACAGGTGGCACAGCCCTCTCCAGGGTGCCTTCCCAATTTTCAGCCCTGTATCTTGCCATCATGGGTATTGCCACCAGAGAACTTTGCCATCTAGCGTCTCCTTGACCTTGGGCTATATATTCCCTCAATTGGTTAGGATGCTTTCCAGAGGGTTAATCATTATTGTATGACCATGAACAATCCCATCCCATGGGGGTTTTCAGTGTTTTCAACTTGCTGGTCCTTCATATGAATTAGGGTTCAAGGCTACAAGCTTTAAACACTATTAAATCTAAGGCAATTGGTTCATTTGAAGCTGTTCAATCTTGGAAATATTTTTTTTTTTTTTACACGTTCCTTGTGCTGCTTCTCAGCTCAGTCTAATGGGCATTTCCTACACTTATATTCTGATTTTGGAGCAATGAACTCATGGTGTTCTACAGCATGAAACATTAAGGTCACCTTTAGAAATGAGCTCACTTCTGGCCAAGTCTGCTGAGCAGCACTTCCAAAGACACCTTCAGCATAAAAACAAGGAACAGGCTGCTAAAAATCTCCTGACTTGACAAAAAGCCTTTTTTTTTTCTTCCTTTTGTCCATTACTCACTTCATGTGACAGTTTCGTGTTGCCTCATCCTCAATCACTCATCAAAGGCAAGGAAATTTCTCTACATGCTGGATCTTTTACGGAAGTTGCTAAGTGGTAAAAAGAAGCTGTTTCTGGAGTGGATTTGGCCAAGAATTACACTCAGTTAATTAGGAGCAAATCTCCTATATCCTCACAGTCAGGGATGCAGACGATCAGGACAGCAATGGATGGATATAGCTTAGATGCTACATCACAATACAACTCTCAGGCAGAAGCAGCACAAAGGAGCAGAACAAAATAAAAATATGGGACTGTGTTAGAATTTAGAACCACTTAGTCCACTGAACACACAAGGAAAGGATATACTGGGAACAGGAACAGAAATTCTATTAGCATTCAGAGAAACTAGCTCCTTACTAGAGGTTGTTGATGCCCATTCAGAACTCCATCCCATGAGACACTCCCTGTTCAGGCCTCTGTCGCACAGGGTTTAACACCTCTAGCAGAAACCTGCGCTGGATTTCTCTCAGGGTACCTTCTAAGTTGCCTCCCGCTCAAGGCAAAGTTTTCCTAAATAAAGTGATTTAACAGATCAAGCGATTTTAAAGGAAACGCAGACCAGTACACCAAAAACAACAGAAGTCTAAGCCTGTATTCGCTTTCTGGAAGAATAATGAACTGGGAAGATACAGTGGGTTTTGCAGTTGTCTTCTCTCTGGCAGGTACTGTTTTGGAACTATTTCCTTCCTACCAAGACTTCCCTTGTTTTTCTCACACATGTAATGACACTACTTGAGAGAGGTGGATCTCAGATTCTCAAAAGCTTTTCATGACTTCTCTCCAAGGTGGAGAGGAAGACCTAAAAGGGAGTTATACCATTATAACTACAGCAGTTTAGATCAGTAATATATCTACAGAGAAGGTAAAAGATCCTGAACTTTCTTGTATGGGCAAATTGAAGTAGTAGTAAATATCTAAATCTGCTATTTAACAGCAGTCACTTTCTCAGCCTGCTATACGCATAGTTCTATTACACAAAGTCTGTGATTCCCTACAGTCTGTCTTGATTTTGCCAGATTTTTCTGTATTGACCCTTCTGAACAAGAAATGCAATCTTCTGAAATGTCCCTGTCCCTCTGGAATTCAACCTATTTCTCCTGAACTGGCGGGACAACTATTCATCAGGACCAGCTGAAATATTCATGCTACCTCCACAGTAAAAGCCTAAAAGGAATAGTTAACAGCAATCATACCCAGAGCTAGTACAATAGTCAAGCTATAAGGTACAAGAATAAGATCAAGGAATTCCAGCAGACCTGCTTAAATCCTGTAAATCCGACTTAGGAGGGTAGAACAGCTAGTCAGCTTTTGTTTAATTCTTTCCTCACCACGCAATCACATACAGGTCTCTGCAGCAATGTTCTTAACCAGTGTGCTCAACACCAGAACAGTGTTTTCTTTACCCCCCAGCAACAGCATTATGGGGAGGTACAAACTCCAGCTCAGAAAGAACAGTGCTGTTCCCTGTGGGTACACACGCGAACTATTAATGCAGTGATTCTCAATATGAGCATGTCACAGAATGCATTTCAACACCCAACATAAGCTGAATGGTGAGATACAGGAACATGGCCAGAAGCTGAAATTGCCAAGGACAATTAGTAGCTGGAAGGTTTTTGGTTATAACAAAAGAAGCAAAAGAATTGCTCAAGTACTTTTAAAGGAAGCACTGTAAAACCTGGGTACACCTGAAAAGCACTGCTTCCTTCCTCTCAATAAATAAAAGGATTGGAAAATCTTTGCACAGTAATTTCAAACTTATAGTAGACATATAAAAGGTAAGAAAAAACCCCAAACAACTGAATTTGTGAAGCTCACCATGAAGCAGTATAATGCAAAAATAGCTGTTCAGATTAGTGTGAGCTGTGCAAAATTTCCAAAGTAAAAATAGAAAAAGGTATTAAGCGTCTCTGTTACAGCCTCTTATGTAAGACTGTTCTCGCAGACACTAGAATTTGGTATATCCAGCGTAGGTGCTATCTTAAGAGATGCATAACACTTCTATTCCAAGTTTTAATATGAAGAAAAATCATCATCAACAGAGGTGAATCAGTTCCTCACTCCCAATCTACCTTATATCCTCCAGAAATGAAGGATCAGCAAGTAGCATTCCTTTTCAGTGTCTTCTGGACAGAAAATGCAAAATATCACAGAGCCAAAGTGTTTTCCCAGACTCAGATGTGGATACTGGGTTCCTACTGACCCCAAGTCCTCTAAAAGACCCAATTATGCCATAATAGCAACAAAAGACTAAGCTACCCTGGATTATCCACTAATGAACCACTGCAATTAACTGCTAAGCACATGTTGCTTTAGTAACTTGAAAGCCTTTACCTGACCAAAATTTTTGTGATGAACAGGTATCAGCCTGGGGCTCCAGAGGACTCACCTCCAGCAAACTCTACAGCCATTATGGGTAAGCACATAGTACACGTGTGCCTGACCCCCCTCTTATTCTGCTTCTTCTACATGCTACAAGAATTACTGATATAAATGGTTATAACATTAGTTCTCTAAGACACTGCATTTTTCCCACCAATTAGGTACTGGTCTCAAGAACTTGCCTGTAGTTTTGTGGAACTGTAGTGGAAACCACCCCTCCTTCCCCCCTCATTTTTAGTTTTAGCAAAACTAAAAATTAATTACATTTCAATTATCAGTCCATGCTTGAACTTCCTGTCCCCCTTTTAGTTTTTTTACCAAAAAACAATGAAACTTGGTTGTAGATTATGAGTTGCCCAAGTCAAACACCAGTCTTATTTTATTACAGTACAGACAAAATAATCAAACTTATGGGGCACCATGCCTGTCCCACCTGCACATCAGAGGGTCTAAATCACAAACTTCCATGTTAAAGTTATCAATTGATACTTACCAATGTATCATGTGCAAGGTACTTTTCTGGAGATTTTTTTCTAAATTCTACAGCCTTTTTTACAGCAGTGGAAATTTAAAAAATTTCAAGAGGCACCAGATTGTGTATACACATGTAAGAATATGAGCCCTCATACCATCACTTTCTACCATTATTACTATCAACTCTAACTTGGCTTAGTGTTTGAGCCCAAACACTTTTTGATAGCAGCTCCAGAGCTGGGCAAGAAACTTGCATGTGAAGAAGTCATCTCCTGTTAGGAAATGCATTTACATGAATGCCTAGAAGGTTTTATTTAACAGTGAGGACCTGAGTAGGCAAGCTGAACAACACACTGCAGAAATTCTAACACTGCAAGACCCAAGACTCTCACGAACAAAATCAGCTCAAGATGGGTGGTTTTTGCTCTGGAATCAAAAGCAGGGTGAAGATTCACACACCACCTGACATCAAAAAATCACTCGACTTTCCTTTTTTTTGCCCAAGACCCCAACTTTAATTGCTTGACCACAGTCCCTTTCATAAAGTACACTATACATAACGTGTGATCTGAGGAAACCTCTTCAGGAGCTTGTTCACTTTGCTTGAAGGCAAATTTCCCCTCGATGACAGCGTGTCCTCATTTTGATTCTTGCGCTCTTTCTGAAAGAGAAAAAAACTCCTCAAAATATTTACCGCTGTTCATTTGCAGAGCCGATGCTCATTCCCAGAGACTACTACTAGTTTTATGGAGATGTTTCTTTCAGAAAAATGCTGTTTCTTTAAGGAACACTTACTATTGCACTTGGCTCAATAATCACAAGCTGATGACCGTTAAATGATGCAATAATGACTGACACCTTGTGAAGATAATATCCTTCCACATTCTTAGTTAAGGATGATATAAACTTCTGGTAACAACCCAGATTTTTTCCTTTTACTTTGTTATTTTTTGATCTTTGTTTGATTCTTTGTCATCTACCAAATAAACTGTGGATGACTTTCACTTATGCTGTCAAACAACAACAGTAAATAACTATTTAAATGATGACACTGTTATTGAAAGAAAATAGAAATCTGAAAGCAGTTTAAGAACAAGTTTAGTACATATACTTACCTTTAGTCTATTTTGAAAATTATTTTATTTCAAGCTTATCCTATAGTATTATTATAGTATGTTAATATATAATCAGAAACCTCTAATTTTCCAACAGTACGAAATTTATTTTTCAAAAATGTCTGGTATTCAAAGTCAGAAACAGGTTGGAAAATACCTCCAAGACCATTGAGTCCAACCTTGGGACCGATGGCCACCTTGCCAACTAGACCATGGCTCTAACTGACATATCCAGTAATTTCCTGAATGCCATCAGGAATAGTGACTCCGCCACCTCCCAGGCCAGCCTGTTCCAATGGTTCAGCGCTCTTTCAGTGAAAAAGTTCTTCCTCACGTCTAGCCTGAACCTCCCCCGGCACAGCTCGAGGCCATGTCCTCTTGTCACATCACCAGCTGCCTGGGAGAAGAGGCTGACCCATACCTGGGTACACTCTCCTTCCAGGTAATTGTAAAGAGCAGTAAGGTCTCCCTTGAGCCTCTTCTCTAGACTAACAACCCCAGCTACCTCAGCCCCTCCTTGTAGGAGTCTCTAAATCCTTCATCAGTTTCACTGCTCTTAGTTGCTCAAATGGGTCATAATCAAATTCTTCAGAAAACATTATTCTTACTGGCACACAAAAAACCACTGGAGGCTTCCTCCTTTCCTACTACTAGCCTTTAAGAACATAAAAGAGGCATTAATTACTTCTGCCTTTGCCACGCAGTCATAGAACATCCTGATCTCCTCGGCACAAGGTGTGTCGTTGAAGTCATTCTGTTTCCAGCAGGCCATCATTACTGACATCTCTGTAATGCACGTTGCCTCTAGAAGGGAAAGACACAACCAGAAATTTCAGGTGTTTGGGATTTCATGCTAACAACCTCCACAGGGCATAAATCTCCAAAGAAGTTTAAGATGGGGTAGAGGCAGGCGAGAAAATGCATAACTAAAGATGCCAGTTTTGCTTTGGGCAGAGAAGTTGCTGCTAACAGAAAGCAAGCCGCTGCAGCCATCCAGCATCTGACTGAATTTTTATGATAAAGGCAATGCTACAACGTGTCTGACTCACATACGACTCAAACTTAGGGTTGCAGGGTGAGGAAGCGATCATTCCCACAGAAGCCGCGCGCGAATTCCACGGCCCAGACCGGCCCCTCCCCTCTTGCCCCGCGGACCACAAGGCGCCGCCGAGCTCCGCCAGCAGCGCGGCCCCTCCTGGGGCAGCGCCGGCGGGGCCGGGCCCGGCCTTCGCCTCGCCACCGCTCTCCGCCGTCGAGAGCTCACCTGTCGACTGCTCCCGGCGGTTCGCCACCTTGTCGGCCAGCGCCAGCGCCCGGGGCGGGCGGAGCGTCGGGGGCCGCTTCTTGTTCCGCCACTGCCCGGACACCCAGCGCGTCACCCAAGCGGGGTACGCGGGCGCCGCCATGTCCGCGCGCGGGCGCCCTGAGGGCGGGGCGCGGCCGGGGCCGCCCTCCCCGGGCGCGGGAAGCCGCTCGCCGGCGCAGCCGCCCGCCCCGCCCATCGGGCCAAGGATAGGCCACGGAAATTGAGTAACTCCCCACAGCTTCCGCATGGGGCGGAACCACTGCGCCACTGCCCCAACAACCTCCAACCAGAAACTTCTTCTGCGGCAAAAATAACAAAGGAAGGAGCAAATACTCTTTAGCCAGAGCAGCAGAAGTCATGATTGTCTCAAGTAATTCAGATGGAATTAAAGGAATCACAGAATGGGCGAGGCTGGAAAGGACCACAGTGGGTCATCTGGTCCAACCTCCCTGTTCAAGCAGGGTCCCACAGCATACTGCACAGGATTGCACCCAGACGCTTATGGAGTGAGACTCACAGCCTCTCTGGGCCTTCCCAGTGCTCGGTCATCTGCACAGTAGAGTTGTTACCCATGTTCAGATGGAACTTCCTGTGCATCAGTTTCTGCCCGTTGCCTCATGTCCTTTTGTGCAGCACCACAGAGAAGAGCCTGGATCCCTCCACCCCTTTGACGCTCTCCCCTCAGATACTATAGACATGGATGAGGTCCCTCTCACTTGTCTCTTCTCAAGTTCTTCTGCAACTGTATGGAAACTCTTCTTGGTGCCTCAAACTCTCATCACTTAACTCTCAGCCCCTCATTTCTCTCAGTTACATTACAGCTGGATCTCCCCTGCATTGTTCCTTTCAAGATAATGAAACTGTGGCTTCCAAAATGGTAGCATCATTCCCATAGCCTCATGCTCCATGGTGGAAAAAAACTCTTGTTCCCAGAAGTTTCCTAGGTCCTGGAAGTCCTCAATTCATCTGGCAGGTCCTGGAGTGCTTATGTCCTCAGCTGAAAAAGGCAGGCAATACAGAAGGCACGGGAACATTCCAAGGGCTGGGATACAAACAGGTCTCTGCACAGCAGGAGGGACAAGGTAGATGCAGAAAACTGAGGAGTTAGATGCCGAAGGCTGGGGACACAAAGCATTCAGATCCTTGTCGTGGACCAGTTCCTGAATATGCCATTTTCCCACTGTATCAGGAACAGCTGGAGTCCTCTGGCCATATACAGAAGACTAATCAAAAATGCTTTTCTTTGCTTTTTTTTTTTTCCCCACAGGACACTGATTTGGATTAAAATATATTCAACCTCCTAGACATAAAACCCAAAGCACACCCCTTTGCCTAGTCAAGGATGAGACTTTAGAAATTCTGTTAACTTGAGCTAAACATCACCAGACCTATATCACAATATTCTCAATATGGTTACTAGAATTTACTGCCTCTGCTGACAATAAATTCTGGCATATCCAATTCTATAATTATTTTTGTGTTACTTTTGAAATAGTATATACTTAGAGGGCTTGCACTGTGCAACTCTGAACAATGGAGACTTTGAAAATCCCTAACAGGGACATGAAATACATTTCAGGACTCCCGTTCATGTGAGGTTCAGCTATTCTTGGTTTTGCCTCTTATAGCTACCCTTCCTACCTTACTGCTAGCTACCCACCTTTCCCTGCTGCATTTGCCTCCTGCAATGCCTAATTAGATCGGCACAGAAACAATAACAAGGAAAGACAAAAGTACTAGGACGTAAGAAAAGCTGAACTGCATTCCCTGTAAATCAGCCTCCCTTTTTCCAAATTACATTAGCTAATGGTGGCAGCACCTTCAAGTCCTTTCACCTTCAAAAGCTGATCTCTCATTTAAGTAATTCCAAGAAAAATGAGGTGGAGAAGGAGGGGAGGCTGAGAAATAGAAAGGCAAACTACACAAGGAGAATTGTAATAGCTTCCTGTAAGTTACTGCTGTTTGCATTAGAACTATTTTTTGGCATCAGTCCGGTACTGCAGCATCAGCCTAAGAGATTCCAAAGCAGACAGAATAAATGCTGTGCCACAATTAAAAATAATGCTAACAATGCTGTGATAAAATACACTCTTTAAAATGAGACTGCTATCTTAAATACCTCTTCAAGAGAGGAGAAATTACACCATGTATTCTTCACTTTCTGGTGTAGTTATGTAAAACATCCAGATACTGCCTAAAAATCAGTTAGTGGATGAGGCTAAGAAATCCATTCTTTTGGGAAAAAGAAGAGAGTTTATATCCATGTTTTTTGACTGCCTGGATCCAGCTTTCAGGTAAATTCCAGTATATTCACACAAATTCATCCTGAATACACCAGTTCTTCTCATACCAGTTCATAATGCCCTCACCTACTACACCTTATTCTCATCTCTCTCACCCCGACCTCCTCAAATCAATTTAATTTTAATTTCCTTAAAATTTAAAGCATTTTCACTTTAACTTTAGCAGTGAAACTAACCAGTTTGCTAAGATTCTAGGTGGCTCAGACCTAACTCCTGCCTGCTGAGCTGTTGTGTTCCGACAGTATTAGCACTTAATGCTCTTATTAGCACAACGCATTCACACACTCACAACTAGATGTGTCACACCCCATCCCAAATCCCACAACAACCCTTATCTTGTGCTATCTTAATCAGATCAGCTGCCCTGCATTTTTCTGTCAACCAGAGCAGTTCTGAGCTGCCATCCCTAATTCCCAGGACCTAGGAAACTCAGCCCATTTCCACTGCAAATTACCTGTGCCTCCTTATTTGCTCAGAGATGCCACAAAGTATTATCATCTGCTCTGATCCATTCCAAGATCCCCAGAACCATCTCTAGCTGAGACACTTGCACATTAAATGGGTTTTTTCTGCAGCAAAAAAATGTATTTAACAGCACACAAATTAAGATGCTAGTGGTGTCAGAGCTCTGGAACAAATCCTGTAGCTCCACTCCTCTCCATCCTTCCTAACCCCTCTGCAGGGCCATATATCTCTCGCTGCCAGCTCTGAGACAATGGACCATAAAGAGAAGTTCCGTTCGTTAAAGCCTGATGCAGGCTTTGGCTCAGTTGGTCATATCATTAAAAGGATTTTGTCTCCGATTAATTTCACCCTGTCAGTAGAGGTCTCTGGGCAGAATAAAGGAACCTGCCACCCTGTATGTTTCCAATGAATACAACTTCCCAGAAGGTGCCTGGAGATCCATCAATAAACCAAACAGATGACAACTAATGATTAAGAGAGTGGCTGTCTTGGGACTATGGCTGAAGAGTGTGTATGGCAGGACAGTAGGCAAGGCAGATGGCTGCTTGTTTAACACAGCAATGCCTGTTAAAACTCTGATGTCCCTGATGGCTGAGTCCCAATTCAATTTTTCATGTTCCCAGTCATTTAGAAGTTTTTCTTCCACACCACTTAAAACTACCCTCAGTCAAAGTGCAAGAGGGGCATTTCTGCTGATTCTCCAGCTGCTGCTGCACTTTGCAGACCATTTCCAGAGAAAGCAGCTCATTCTCCTTTCCCTCTATACACCCACTGTTGCTTGGATCTCATTCCACTTACCATTAGAGAGGACCCAGAGATCTTTCAGTTTGAAAATTACTACAGTGACTGAAATAAGAAAAAGCAACTCTTTCTGAACTCCTTTTGAGTTCTAGAAAGCATAACGTTAGGTATCAAATCAATATCCTTCAGTGAGGTTATATTCTTCTTACTAACTGCAGCCCTTGCTAAAGGACAGAAAACACAGACTACTAGTTCAGTAAATAAAATAATCAGCTTCTAACTGAAAAAATAGGCAACATGTGGTATCACAGTTTTGGCAGAAGAATGAGAACTGTGGCTTTTCCAATCAATGCAATGCCTTGGACTGCTAGATTTTTAACCTTCAGCCAGTTATTTGTTTCTCATCTCTCACCTCTCAGAGGGCATAAATTTATTCTAGCTTGTCAAGTCAATTCTGAGACACAGCATCAATAGAATCTACTGGTGTTTCATGTGACCAGTAATGAGGAGATATTTATTTTTAGAACAGTAATGCTAGTGAATAAAGCTATCCTGATAGCTTTGAAAGCCTCTCTTTAGTCACACAGTAAACAGGCACAATGCATGACAAGCAGTGAAGCCACTCACCCCAGTCTGTAGGATCCTGCCAAAGCATTTACATGGGTAACCATCTTCAACATTTGCTATCTTTGATAAATTCCTTATTAGTCTCAGTTTTTATGAATATAGGTACCTGCACCGTAAGAACATGACTAAGATAAATGTTGAATCTATCATCTTCAGTCTGAGTATCACATAGCCTTCCAGTAGTCACAATATGAGTGATGACATTCAGCCACCATCTTGCTGGTTTGGATTTAAGGCAATGAGAAATCCAGTTAGCCAAGAACAGAAATCAGGAAACTTCTTCCAAAATAGTAATTCTGTAGTGACTTTCTTCCTTGTCTGCATTCACATTGCTTGCATTAGTAGAAAGACATCTAGGAGGGTAAATTGAATTCACTTTGGCTACATTGGCACTCTATAGCAATCCTTTCAAATGCATTACTAAGTAAATTAATTACAAACTCTTCAAGGTATGAGACCCAGCTTTTCCTCCTGTCTCCTCAAAATAACAGGAGAGAATGAAAACAAAGCCATGGCAAAATGTTTACTCAACATTTTGTAGTCCTTGCTGTGCAAAGCAGTAGATGCTGTGAAGGTTGGTCAGCAGCCTCAAACACAACTGCAACCACAACTCTTTATCCAGCTGGGCAGGATTCCCACCTCTCTTGTCCCTGCAGAGTTTGCCTGGCAGCTACACAAAGTATTCACACCATGCACTGAATAAATATTCCAGCCTTAATTCTTACACACCATACATAAAAAGTGAAACAAATTTACTATATTAATAGAGGCAACAGACACACAGTTTATAAATCATGGAAGTATTGTGACATAGAGGAGATGAAAGCAAGTATGATCTATTACTACAGAAAAAACTCACTGCAGATACGAAAAGAAACAAGGCTTGGGTGAGCTTCACAGCTAAGGGTGGTAGCTAATAATCATTACCTTTTGAGAAGCTCACCACCTCTAAGACTGTAAAGAAGAGTTAAACCTAGGAAGACACTAAAAACTCAGAAAAGAAAGCTATCAAATGACTTGTGACTCAACTACAAACTAGAAGTTGTACTTCGAAATCCCATAGAATATCTGTAATAAGTTACATTCAGATCTGTACTCTTTTCATACCCATTTTAAGAAGATAGATGACAATCAGAAATACTTGTGCTTGGCAACAGTCATCAAGCTCAAAGGAACAGGAAGTATATAGTGGTGAAAGAATACTCGGTAGTGAAACAGCTAATGAACAAATCAGGGCCCCAAGGAAGAAGTTTTTACCTACTTTGCTAGCTACTATTCAGCTAGTACCACCATATCTTCAATGCTACTGTTTGTTGAGAAACATGCTGATGTTGCTGAGCAGGAAGACAAAATGGGGCTTTGGACACCACTCACCAAGGACTAAGCAGGTGCTGATGGACATACATTATACTAGTACTTCCCCCATTACTCCTGTAGGGACAGTGCATTAAACGTAGCACGTCTAATCTTGGCAACAGCAGATAAATTATAGTAAAGACCTGGAAATTATTATAAATGCTGCACTTCTGAAAAATCTACTTAAATTACAGGAAAAAATAGTAAAAGTAGCATGTGCTAGTAGCTGGTTCTTATTTTTTATGTTTTGTACAAAAAGCAAGACCACAGTTTCTCCTGGCTATTCCACCAAACACTTGAATAAGAAAGTGTTTTGAGTTATAGCTAATTAAGAGAATGCAGTTTAAGAAGACTGAATTCTATTCTATACAGAAACATGAAATGAAGTAACTGAAGGCATTAATTCAAGCAACTTACTTAAATATCATTAACTTGCTTAGTAGAAGTCAATATTCAGAACTAAAGCAGCCTTAATTTGTTTTATCTTAATTCACTTCTCAAGCAAGTGGCCTCTTCAATCCTGAATATACATCTGTAATTTTTAATCTGATCTGAGTAATTCAGTTTAGCAATTAACTAAGATATATTCTTCTAGGTATTCTCCTGAATAACTGAAAAAAAGGAACTTCAACTGATAAATACATTTTAGCTGAAGAATCACTTGTTACTGCTATTAGACAAGAGAGGTAAAAAAACATTCTTCTCTTAAAAACAATTAGATGAGAACCATGTACATATGTGTATGCATTTTCTAAATTTATAAAAATCCAGTGATAGTCATGGCTCTGAAGTCTTTGCTGTCAAGGTGCCCCAATTTTAACATGGCAATATTGTTATGCCACCCGAGAGGCAAACATTGAGATGATCACTACCTATATTGGTATTATACCTGTAATACCATATCTATAACATTATGAAGGGGAATTTGACGGGAAAGAAGAAGATATTAAGTGATCCACACAGCACTAAGCAATAAACAGTGATGTAATTAGGGAGAGAATGTGGAGCCACTGCTGTTCCTAACTTTTACTGACAGACATCAGACTTCCCATAGCAATGCATAAACTGCTTTAAAAAATCAAATTACACAACAGACTGTAGACTTTCATTACCAACAATCTGACTTAAGCACAGATAAACTCTGGCTCTTTAGTCAGTAGTTAACTTCTGAAGGAGGAGGGGAAATGGAGAAAGAAAATAGCATTATATCATTAGAGACATCACTGCAGTGTGGCCATATTTGTCTGTGTGTTTAAATCTGTGACCCTGAATTAATTAGTTTCTCTCCAGTGCAAGATCAATTATTTCAGAAAGATACCCACTATGGCAGGGAACAATGGATATTTACACCTGTAAGCAATACAGGCTATGCAGCAAGAAAGATCCACCCACATGTTGTCTCTTAAGAACTCTGGTCACAGACCAGGATCACAAGGTGTTAAGGTTGGTGGAGACACAAAACCATCTCAGTGCACCTGGTTCTGATTACCCATTTCAGCATACAAAGACTTCAAGACTTGTATCCAAACTGCAGAGACCACTAGAAAGGCTCCATCGTTAAAATGTATTTGTCTTTGCAGCAAGCTGCACATACTCAAAAGGAAAAAAATCCAAGGCCTCTGAATTGCTAGCATTAAGGAGATAACAGTAAGTCAAGAATACAGATTTCAAACTTGATGGAAACTTAAAAGAACGAAAGCATAGAATTTTATTTTGTTCTACACAATACCAGGTAATACACTTTCTGATATGAAATACTTTGTTGGAAGTTGCAACTTAAATAATTTGTCCCATTCCATTGTACATATGATCTGCTAAGTCATCAAAAGAGGAAAATTAGGCAGAGAGTTAAGTGACCTGCCCATAGTTATTCAGCTTGAAAAGGAGGAGTATTTGAGGCATGTTACTTGAGGAGAACAGACTTTATTGCAGCTATTTCATAAGGCACGATTGCTCTTCACAGATGTGTCTTTTGTAGTTCCTTCACTGGAAAAGCCATTTGTTAATAGCAACTAAAAGTACATCTCAATGGAGAGAATATGCAATTGATAAAATACTTAAAAAAACAACCAATATTCTGAAGACTTAAAAAATCCCTGAAATAACTTAGGGCACTTGAGCAAGAGCCTGAAGTCGTGTAAGACACAATATAGATACAGCAAATGCAAAAGGAAAGTAAATTCCTCTTTTGCCCCACATGTTGACACCTGCAAGTCAGGAGTGGCTTCACACCACAGAACTGAAACTCACACCAAAGCAGTTGCTATCATTTCCACTGCCGAAATCCAATCATAACAGAAACATACTCACTTCACGGACCGGAAATAATTGTCTCTGTGAGAGATTTCTTGGTTTTGTTTTTTCAAGGCAAACATTTAAAGGGAAGTAAGAATTCACAGTCTCAACTTTCAATGCAATTTTCAAATCAAGCTCTTACAAAGATGAGTCAGTGTTGCCTTGTCCTCTTCAGAAAAATCTCATGCATGTAGTCCCAAAATCTTCCCTGATGAGACTCATTGCGATGAATCATAGCAGTGAGGGCCTCGCCCTGATCAAGGCTTTGCCAATAATCCTGCAGCCACATTTCTTTCCAACTGAAACAAAAAAAGAGACACCATCACAAACTATTTAAAAAAACAAATTAGTCTGCAGCTGTAATAGCACTGAAACCATATTTTTCTTTCCCTTAAGATGAATATAGGCCCAGAGATAGTCATAACAAAGTATGTTGTTAGTGTGCCACTGTGCTCCAAGTAATTTAAACAAACTTGCTTTGAAAATTCTCTGCAGCAAATATAAGTTCACTGTTAGCTTTACAACATTCTAGAAATATCAGCATATACTATGACTATCAAGGTAACCACAGAGACTAAATTATTAATTGTAGAGAATAAAAACTTCTATTAAAATAAAATCTATCACAGAGTCCTTATATTATTTTGAGAGTAGCTTTTCCTGGACAGTATGCATCTAACAGGCTAAAAATCAGTTTGTTTGTTTGTTTGGTTTTTTTCAGGTGATCCATTTAAACAACTACAAACTCAGGTTACATATGACAGAGACAAAAATCATTAAATTCCTTAACTCAGATTCTATTCTTCATCTCCAGACTAAACGGACAAGTATGGGCTGTTTCTTCTTCAGTGCATACAGTCTCAAACTTTTTATAGTACAGACTGTATTTGCAAATCCCAGCAATTCTTTTCCAGTTCATAACCACGTGGATCACTTCTTGCACTCGTGTTATAATAAAGTATGCCAATTACCTCTTCTCCATTATTTCTGCTACCCAGAAACAAATCACAGATTTTGGAAAAAAGGAACAAACATGTAGCTCTTTATAATACATCCATATGAATTACCCAGTACTTGTAAACTTATATACAGAATTTTTTGCTTCTTCTCCCTCCAAATCACAGAAATAAGTAGAGTGGCTCCTGCCTTCCCTCTGTACACCATACACTGAATCCAGTGCAACTGCAAGGCCTGGAAGCAGATCTCACTCACCATTCCTGGAAGGCTGCAAGAAATGCACAAAACATCCCAGTGCCTGTCCTTGCAGACTGGCAGCCTGTACACCACGAGAATCAGCTTCTGTGGTCAGCAGCATCACCTGTGATGGCACATTTCTCCAGAGTACCCCAAAACAAAACTTTTAACATAGATTCCAACGTGAAGGATCGTAGACAGAGGCTTACTTCTGCTTTAAAAAATAAGTATCTTCCAAAAGGTTCCTTTGCACCACTTGGATGCACTGTGAGATCACATTGCCTACCAGCTAAATTCATTATGCTTTGTTCAAGGACTGCCACATGAGTTACTTGCTTTTTGCAGCACTGAATAAGGGCACATGTTTGGAAAACGAGTCTACTTGCATAAAGTACTAGACCCAAGACTAAGTGGCAGCACAGAACAGGAAAAAAGAAAACATTTTCCAGATTAACTCTGTGGAAACAATACCAAAAGGAACTCCAGTATCCAAGCAAAGACTTTATCAAAAGTAATTTTAAATTGCTGTTATTCTTCTAAAAAAATAATTTCACTCTAATTCTGTTAATTGGGAAAAATCAGTATCCCAGGATGAACAGGACTGTACAAATCACCAGAAACTACCAATTACACACATCTGAAACATTATTATTGAGATACAGATTTATCTTTAATCCTGGATGATTATGGGATTCTATGGCAAAGGACATCCTACACTTGGTAAATCTGATACACTGTTAACATTTTCTCTCATCAAAAGTAAATTGCGACATCAACATAAAATAGAACTAGCAAAACCACGATGGTTTCACAATTCCTTTAGCAAAGGCACACTGGTTTCTTTTTTCCTATGCCACCACAGACAAAAACTTTCGGTAACTGAAAAGAAATTGTCACTTAGTGTTCTTAAAGTTACATTCTCAAACATTCTACTTTTGGAAAATGAGCCCTTATCAATGAAACAAGCCAAACATTTCTCTTACTAAAATGGCAGTTCAAGAATAACTGGAGATTCTGGTTTCCCTTAAATAGATATTACACTCAGCAACAGCACTGCAACTCACAATCTTCTGTACAAAGCAGCTAAGAATTCAATAGATTGCAGTGACTGACCACAACCTGACACATACAACTGCTTGTTCTACAGCTTTTTTCCTTAAGCTCACTTGGGTGTGAAACCCAGCAGTCCAAATACAAGTGAAGCTGCAAGTATAAGGACTTAGAAACCACATCTCCACACATACAGCTAAAGGTGTAATAGTGCTCCAGCTACATATACCTACAGAGAGAGAGATTCTCATTGCAGCAGCATTCTGACAATTCTGACATATCTATTGACCCTAAAAACAAATTACATCTAGGAATAAGGGTTACAGAGTATGCAAATGGGTAGTGTAACGTTATTGTAATTGGGTATATGCTCTAACATAAACTCCTTTGTTGTCCTCTGAGTTCAGAAGGCTCCAGAACCACAAGTCACAGTGTGTGTTTTTTTAGTCAGACCTTGCATGTTGCATATAGTCTACCACTTGTATTCCCACTAGATCTGTGTCATTTTTCCACAATAAAGCTTTTCTAAAGTAACAAAACACTCCATTGACTGGCTCAGTAGGCAATCATCTAAATTGATTACACTGTTAAATAACATTACTGTCAAACTCAAACAAAAATATGGGCATACTTAGCTAATATTTTGATGGCAATTTTATGCTATTTTCACACCAGTTAGAATTATAAATAGTCGTGTTCCATTTTGCAAATAAACTGGGTAAGGCTAATATGCTTATCAGATAGAAACCACTGTATTTCACAGGAGATGCCCACAATCATGCCTTGGAAACTATGGACACATATCTTTATAAAGTAAATAGCAGTGAATGTAAAAGCTTCCCTGGAACAATTTTTCCAGACACATCTCATGCCTACAAATGAGAAGAGTAACAGTGAGACACGGAAACTTCCATGGGATGAAACTGTAGCTTGAATTATGGACCAGCTGTTCAAAACCCCCTGCTGATGACCTCTGTGAAGAATGATGGAAGCACCTGAGCCTGCACGTGGCACTGGCAGCAACTGTGCGTGCGCCTTCACAGGTACTTCTCTACTGCCACCTGATGCTCAAACAGAAAACCTATGGAAAAGTAGGAATACTTTATAGAGTAGGGTGCTGAATAGCACACTACAGAGGAAAAAAACATTTTGCTACCGAGACTGAGAAAAGGCATTACTATAAAAAAGCTCCAGTAAATCACTCAACCAAAAGAAAACAAGGGACAAGGAGCTACTCAGTCTGTTCTGTCCTTGCACAGCCCCTTTCCTAAATAGGTGGGATGGCATCCTTGAACATAGCCAGAGTTTTGTCACACAGAACAGTATTAAGTCTTGTATTCTGGGTGAGCCTAATTTCTGCTCTGAAGTCTACAGGAGTCAACCAGGCCTGCAGACCCATTCTTAACGCAGTACTTTGTAAGGAAGTACAAAGCTGCTTTTGCCTCAGGGCTGCCAAGTACTTTGCCATCACTGTACTGAAAAACATCCCTCCTTCAAGCAAAGAGGCTAAGACAGACAAAGGATAAGCCCATTGCCTGAGGTAACAGAGCATTTTAACAGAATATTGTGAGTGTCACACTCCTCTTTAGCTGCTAGCACCACTGTTGAAGCCTCTTGTTCAGCCTCAGCGTTACGCCCTATTAGCAGGACCCCTACACTACCCACAAGACTTAATATAAAATGTAACTGGAGAAGTAACAAGAGCTCCTTTAAGTACAAAGCATTTTTTAAGTTAGAGCTTCTGTTATTCGAAGCTTTTTTCCCTTTGAAAAGCATAATATTGGCACATTACCTGTCTCCCCCAGAGAGGTCTTCAACACTTCCAAACCCAGGGGTTGGCATAGGACATCCCATGTGCTTGAACTGAGCTATATGAGGTCTGGGAGCCGGAATTTTTCCACGAGACTTCTTGTGTTCCTGCTCCTCTTTGAGCCGGGTGTTCTCCTTGTCACAGATGAAACACTCGAAGCCATTCAGGTAATTGGGCAGAGTCATGTCATTCACACCCCACTCCCTCTTCTCTAAGCTCTCTAGCAAGAACTGGTTTTTGATTCCACCTGCATTTTTATACTCTAGATACTTCAAATATTCCTCTCCGTTCTTGTCCAGGAAATCAAGATACTTTGCCAGCTCTCGGGGGCTGTCAAAATCATCTATAAGAATGATGGAGAGATTGTTTGGCATCCAGTCCCGCACAGCTGGGGAGCCTCGGTACACTGGGACAGCACCCAAGTGCATGGGACGCCACAGCTTCTCTGTCATGTAGTCATCACATATGGCATTCTCCAAGGCCAGATGAAACTTGTACCTGGCAATAAAAGTCATAAATTCAGAATCTTCTGTAGTGGCTGTAGAAGTGTCTCTCAGTCGCTCACTGGGGAGCTCACGGTTATGCAGGCATTTACCATACGAGTCAACCTAAAATAACAAGAAGCATCTTTATAAAGTGATTTGTTCCCCTGGAACTTGTTTTCAGACCTTGTAGTTCTTGTAAAATTCCTAACTTGGATCAGTAGCTACATTAATTTAGCTTCATTTTTGCTCCAAGGTCTTTCCCTTGAGACTACTCCTAGAGTCCCAGTTCTACAAGCTATAGAGAAAACCAAGTGCTGAGGAGTTTCAAAAGCAACATTAGCCACACTACAGACTGAGGGGTGAGGGGAGTGCACATATGCCACCCAAAAAATTATTTATTAGTGGATAAATCAGAACTGACAAGTAAGGAACAGCATTCAACTGTATGTCAATTTAAACACCATCTTCCCACTTAAGACATAGTGCTTTTCCAAACAGTTATTACACAGAGTTCCAGCCAGTCTCAGCAAGCTGGCAGAATTTTTCCATTTGTTAGACTGAGAAAAATTGATTTAGGGAGCTAAAAGAATACTGTCTAAAAATACAAGACAACATGCTTGAGCTGGAACCTGCACCATACTTTGAGAAGACAGTAATTTTTAAAAAATTCTTTTGCCTTTGCATCACTACTCAGTACATGATGACCTTACACAATAGCTGAATCATGATCAATAGAAACAACAGAAACCACCAGAAAAACAAGTCTCTAGCAAAGTCTAAGAACAGATTTTTTTTTTTTAATCAATCTTATATCCCTCACACTTTTTAAGAGAAAAAGTGCAGTATACTTCCTTTTTCCTGCTTGGAAGAAACGACATTGACTTTATGAAGCTACTCACCCTCAGCTGTACCATAGCAGTACAAGCCATCATAGAAACAACATGGCCCTACAAAACACAGATAAGGAGCAGATTCTTACAACATAGCAACCTGCCTTTTAACTTCACTCCTGTACTTTCAAACGGCAGCGAGGCTTGTAAAGGGACAGCCTTCCTGTATGGACTTCAAAGTCCAGACACTTCGGCAACTTCTAGCACTTGACCCCCAAGACCGAACTTATTCAGGCTTTGCCCAGCTTGTGACTGAGTGCGGCCAACTCCACATCTAACATCTGCATCGGGCCTACCTACTGACATGCGGTGTAGTCTAGATCACGCTTTTGGAAGGAATACAACTAGTTTTTCTGTCCAGCTTGTAGTCAGCATGCATTCCGTTATGATTCGTGTCTTGGCTAAAAACAAGGACAAACAAACCCCATTAAAACGAGGCGGTAGAAGGGGGCAGCCAGATGTGCCCAACTCCGACAGCAGCACCACGCCACAGCTTCCCCGTGCATCAGCCCACCTACCTGTATGTACTTCATGAGCTCCCGCACGTAGCGGTCCCTGTCCGAGGGCACATCGCAGTGGGACTGCATGTACAGCACCGGGCCGTAGCCCTTCCGCCGCCACGCGTCCTTCTCGGCCAGGGGCACGGCCGGAGCCCGCAGGTACCCGGTGCCGGGCAGCCACTGCAGCGTGAGCGGGTAGTCGGACTCCCGGCGGAAGGTGGCCGTGTAGTTGAAGAGCCGGATGCCGGGCGAGTGCGAGAGCACGTAGTTGTTCATGGGGGACTCCTCGTGGAAGAGCGCCCAGGTCTGGTGGGGCAGTCGGGGCAGCGGCGCCTCGTACGCCCTGAAGTCGGTGCCGTAGAAGATGAGCGCCTTGGTGCGGCGGTGCCGGGCCACCCGCCGGCTCCGGGTAACGAGACAGGAGCCATGGGGGCAGTCGATGCGCTCCGTGTCGCCGGGGAAGTGCGGGAAGAGGCTCCCGCTCCACCACAGCAGGATGGGCAGCGCCTTGTTGCTCCGCGTGTCGTTGTTCCCCGGCCCGCGGTACGACGCGGCGGCGACGAAGGCCGCGCCCGGCGGGACGGCGTCCTGCGCCCACCCATCCGCCCCGCACGGCTCGGCCGGCTCCTCTGCGGCCAGAACGGCTCCCGCGCTCCAGGCCAGCGCCAGAGTCACCCACAGGCCCGCGGGCCCCCACCCCGGCCCGGTGCCTCCCATGCCCAGCCCGCCACCCCCGGGCCGTGCCACGGGCCCACCCCAGGAAGCGGCGCTGGGCCCCGCCCCAGGTGGTGCCGTCACGGGGCGGGGAAGGACTGGGGCCGGACGGGAGCGGCACCGCCTTCCTCGCCCCTCTCACCTCGTACAGTCAATGCACGTTTGAAGTGGCTCGGAGGGTTGCGCAACAAGACGTACCCCTGCCCTGGCAACAGCGTGAGCCTTGCTGCAGCGGCTCGACGAGGTGACCCACTCGCAGCTCCCCCCCCAGCCGCATTATACAATGGCTGAAGCTGCTGTAAACCTCTCTGCCTCTACCGCTCTTGCATCTGTCTGCGCTAACACCGGCCCCCGCAGTACCTGCAGCTGACAGCGATAAAGCCGAGCTGTTCCCCGGAGGCACAGCATGTCGCGACTGAACGCACCTGCAGAGAGGGCTCCTGGACAAAGCAAACGGGCAGCTGTTACAAGAAAGAGCCCGCAGCTCAGCTCCTGTTGGAGACCATAAAAGGAAGGAACAGAAAACACCTTTTACTAACAGAAGTCTTCTGGTTTTTTTTTGTTTGTTTGTTTTTTTGTTGTTAGTTTGGTTTTTTTAATATTGACAGGTAGTTTTAAAGCTCCCTTGAAAGCTGCTTTTCTATACCAACCTTGAATAATTCTTACAGTATTAAAATATTCTCTAAATGAGAAAGTGGTTTGGGCTACACTATGTAAATCCAACAGACATATTCTAGAATTACCACTCAGTTGCTCAGTTACACAATTGTTAAAAGCTTCACATTAACTTCTTAAGAGACAATATAATATTTATGAATTAGCAGTTATAATACAGGACATTAGTTAGTATGGACACAAGGCAAAGAAGTATTCTTCAGCTGTGTTAGAAACAAATTAAAGAGGGAATAGTTTTCCTTTCTTTTGAAAAGTTAGGTGTAGACACTGCTTGGGCCTGCTCCAACAGCACCACCGTGTCCTACACTTGGGCCCAGAGAGAAAGGAACAGACATGGGCTCTCCAAGGCAATTTCCACAAGCATCAGAATGTGCTGCACAATTTACTCCACACGATTAATGTACAAGATCCACAAGGCCCATCATTATCACACCAGTTCTGTGGCAGATTCTGGACATAATGTACATTTTATAGGAGAGGAATCTCAAAAATATTAGACAGCAAATTTAGTATAATTGAATATTTAGCAATGATTGTCTTGTGCTTTCATACAGATTTGTTATAAGGCTATCAGTAAACTGTACAACAGCAATATTCATGGGTACACTCAACATAACACTGCCAGCTCACTCTGAACTTTATTTTCCTCATTAGCAACACTCCCAGCAAAAAAAAAAAAAAAACACAACCCAACCCCCCCCAAAAAAACCAAATTTAAAAAAAAAAACCCAAAAAACCACCAAATAAAAAACCTCCCCCAACCAATTCACCAGGTACCCTTAACTCTGAAATATGAGCTCTTTTAAGACTCCATAAGTCATTAACTTGACATGTCACAAGGTAAGGGCAATATTCGCCTAGTAGACCAAAAAAACTCCCACCCAGTCAACGACTCAAGCTGTGCTACAAAAAAGGGAATTTCTTTGTGAAATGGAAGTTCAGACAGGGCAGAAAGTCAAAAACCAATCACCTAAATAAAGGAACACAGATAAAACAGTACCTTTTGTCTGTTGACTCTTGGTGAATTTCTTAGCATTCAGTGCCCAAAAAAACCAAATTTAAAAAAGAAAGACTGAACGTGGTTAGTAGAAGATTGGACTGTAAAGGATCAATGAGCTAGACTTCAGCCCTTCCCATTTCCCCCCCTCCCGCAAAATACAGGGTTTGGAAAAATAAGCAGTGTTTATTTACTAACAATGACATAAAATACATCTTAATATATTTTTATTTCTTTACAAATTAAAAGATGCATTGGAAAAACAAGTGAAGAAAATGAAAGGTTCATTCATGATTTCACTTTCACCCCCACACCCCCCAATATTAATACTAGAAATTAATATCTGTGGAAGTCTGTGGTTGCTGTGCATTATATTCCTGGGAAGTTCTTTTTTTCCCCTCTGATTAAAAATCCTCTAGATTTTTTGGTTGGAGGCAGTACATGGAGTAAAAAGTCAGCCACATTCATACAAAACCGCTGAAAGTTTCGTCAACTACATCTCAAAAGAGTTTCTACATTACAATTTTCATGTTCCCCTTTCTGTGTAGTGATGGGAGCGAAGACAAACTAGCAGCATTAGAAGAAAAATGGATTTATATACAAGCTACAGGATATGGAACTAAAACCACAGCCAGATATTTTTCTGATCTTAACAAGGACTTTCCTATGAAATATCAAGCCCAGATAACATGTTCTCTAATCCATCCACATTCTTCCTTTCACTTTTAGTGCTATTGGTAGCTTTAACTCCTGGGTACTGGAAGAACACCTGTTAAGTGTTCAAGTTAAAATATACAAGCCCCCTTTCAAAAGTGAATAAACAAAGCCCTTAGAATTCTGAATTTGATTACACTAGCTCCCTCTTCAGAGGAGTTCTCTCATCCACCCTTGCAAAATGGAGCAGCAGAGCAGCCAAAGTGGATGGATTAATCTGTCTGAGGTATTTTAGTTTAACAAACAGGCTTATAAAAGGTTTTGTGCAAGCTGATCAGTAGATAGAATGTGGAGGGTATAAACATCCAGTAATGAAACTCTTTGCTATGGCCCAGGTGCTGTCAATAGCTGAAATCAGGTACTTGCAATACCTATTACAGTACAGTCTAAATCTTAAGTTTTTGTATCACCTTCCTTGTATTCCAGGGTACAAAGCAATCTCAAATTCACGTCAGTATAAATCAAGTTCCTGCTTGTTTGCTGTGATTCACAAAAATATGGCTGAAAATGGCCACTTCCTTATCTCGTTCCTACACAGTCCCCTATCACCTTGTTAAAAGTATTTCCTGCTTAAGGTTAAGAAGCTTTTGTTCCCACCACCATCTGACAGACAGGTAAACTCTGCAGGAGAGGTCATGGAACATAGATTGAGTAGGACAATACAGAGCCGTGCAATGAGAAGGAAATGAGTCACCACACATGTCAACAGGAAGTACCGTCTCTACCCCTACACTGTTCAGAAGCTGTTGATTTTTGCCCGCTTAACTATTGATTACTCCATTACAGTTCTGCACAGCAACTTATAGTATGGGGAAGATTGTGTAGAGAAGTTTGCCCTGCTGCCTCCTGGCTTACCACTCATTTCATGTTTCATGGCTTTCTGGTTCAGACAGCCACATGATACATCTGTGCTCTGACAGATCACGTTTCCCTCTTTAGAGGAGACAAAATGTTTGGCTGCTCCAGCTCCCATCACCTGACCTGCCTTTTGCCCTCCCCACCTGTGCATCCTCTTCACACTTGGAGCATGCACACGCACTCACACAAATGCACAGCAGCTACCAGAAGTTTTGAAGAGTTATCGCTTTTTCACCCAATGTTGAATCATGTACAGTGAACTGAAAAAAACCCTACATTCATTACAACAGGATTAGCGAGCATGGGGTGAGGTGGGGTGGGGGGTGAACTCCTGCCAAGCACAGGAAACAATTTAGATGCAAATAAAAGACCTGGTATCAAAGGCCTTTTTTTTTTAGCCCTCACCAGGAAAATATTTCATCTCTCATATGGGATTGGGAAAGGTTGAAAGGATTTCTGCTTATGCAATGTGTATTAAAAATTATGGAATTGTACAGATTTCTATGTTGCTCTTTTTGAGGGCGCTGGGCCTTCTGATCAGGTCATTAGTGGAGACTGAAATGTCACTGCTGAGTTCTAGCACCACTCACTCCTCTAGCTCAGTAGCTGCCGAATCTCCTTGTGCATGTGACACAGGAAGTCCACATAGGAAGCCCCCCCACTCAGGCTCTTGTCTTCCACTAGAAAGTGTTTGAACAGCATTTCCAGCTTATCTTCTTGCTTCACAATTATCAACTACAAGAAACCAAACAAAACAAGAACAAAACCAGCAGTGAGTAGCCATTAGAATTAATCTTCACGGGGAAAACAGAGCAAAAAGCTGAATGTTAAAAACCACAAAGATAGCCAGAATCACAGCATGTACAGCTTATGTGCTTTGACTTCTGTAACGCAGCTGGGTTAAGCCCCAATCCTTTCTAAACAGAAGGAAAATACCATATATGTAGTTCATCTAGTAGTGTATTGTAAAAGGTCTGAAAAAATTAAGTTTTAGAACTATGGTAAGTACAAAACTCCAAAACTAGTGAAATTTGGTTTCAGACTCCCAAAAACTTCGAATAACATTTATGAGATTGGGAAGAATAAGTTCAGGGCTGCAGCATTACCAGGCATCACCTGACTCTACCAAGAGGGAAGGGGATTTAAAGCTGGTAATGGGGGACATTTTTACCTTCATGTAGCGGGATCTCTCCCCTTGAAGCGTATCAATAATAGATCGCACTTTCTTTGAAAAGGGGTTTTCCAAGACTGGCAGGGTACTCTGGAATGAAAGATATCCAATCTCCATTAGTCTTGGGAAGTAGAGCAGTGTTAAACAAAAGTCAGCAGTTTTGGCACACTGTTTAAGGGTAGAGAAATGTCTACCCCCATTAGCATACAATCTCTTTGACTTCAACTACTTAAAAGTGAACGTAACATGAAATCAGAATTAGATGTCAATTATTCATTCCATTTAGATATCAACTGTTCACTGTTAATGATATGACCTGTCAAATAGACCTAGGCAAAAGCATGCCTGACATGCCCAGACTACCATCATTTCCACTGCTTTCACACATCTGTGCTTCTCTCATTTCTATTATGAAAAATGAAATGCTATTTTTTCTATTGGCTTTCTCATTGTTTTAAGTTTTGGGTGAACTATCACAGACTCCAGTTCCCACACTGCCATCCAGCTCACCAAGGCATTGCTAATTTGACTGAAAGATGACACTCCAAAAAGGTTCTGGATCAGGCCTTGCTGCACGTTGACTCCCACCCACACAAAGATGTTCAGCCCATTCTCCAGCAGGTAGATGTCACCCTTGGAGAGACGCTCCTCGGAGTTGCGAATGGCTGCTGGCAAGGAATCACTGTCAACATCTGCTTTGGTCTGTTTCACAGGGAAATAAAAATTAAAGTAAAATAAAGGTCAGAAAACAAGAACATCTTACGAAGCCCTGAAAATTTCTGCCATGAAGACCCCAATGATTTTCTCATTTCTAGGACTCTCAAGACTGCAGTAATTGTGACTGAAGTAGCATCTTCCTTAGTTTTTTTACTCAAAGTGACACAGAAGCAGTTCAGAGACTCTTGGTCAGCAAAAGAGAGCATAAGGCTTCTGTGAAAAGACTCAAGTTCAAATATCACCTTCTGGAGTAGAAATGTAATTAGTTTTTAGTGTTATTCCAGCAACTATAGTAATGAAAAGTCAGAACAGTACATGGAGCTACCTTGCAATAATGAAAATTACTACAAAAAGTTGTAAGCTTTAGGACTTTTTAAAAAGACTATGAAAGGGTCAGAAGTGTCTTCTTTGCCACTAGTCATATGCTTACAGCTCAGGAAAAAAATCCCCGAGAAATTCACAAGGTGCAGTAATACTGAGCAAAATTAAGTGAAATATCCCAACAGACAGCAGATCCCCAAATAATTCTCAAATCACTTTCCCTTGCTAAAATATAAATGCCAGTCCTTGAGATAAGTCAATGAGACAACAGCAAGTCTCAAGTGCTAGGAAGATCTTAAATTACTCACCAGGGGCAAAAGCCTGGGATAAAAGAAAACATTTGTTTCAGCCACATCCATGGATGTCACTAATTGACGGATGTAGGCACGGTCATCCGTTGTGACCTCTGGGCCAGGCTGAAGCACATCACTCTTCAACACACAGTTCAAGTACACAGGAAGCAGCTTCATACACTCGGGGAGGATGAGCTAAAAGTCACAAGCAGACAGAAGCTGGTCAGTTGTCTTGCTGAATAAGCTTATGTTTGACAAAATGAGGCTTGCATGAACCAACAAAGTGTGGTACAGCTATAAGGAGTGAAAGCTGATAGTCTACTTAATGTCATGAATTGCAAAAGAAACACAAAACCTTTCCCTCAAGCAGGCAGTGCTCCCTGGGCTCCAGACAGATGTCCAAGAAGCCATTCTCAACTACAATTTTACTTGTAGTAGTGTATCTACTTTCCTGAATCTCCTCTTTGCAAATTTCTGCTGAGGAAAGGAACTGACTTCTTTTGAGCAGGCCAAGTAAGAAGAAGCTGTCATCACTTTTTAATTTCCAAGCCTGGGATCCAAGTGAAAGCATTGGAGTTTACCTGGCCAGCAGAAGAGGGACTAGCACAGTTCTTTCGATAGCAGGCTAGGATCTGGGCACACTGGTTGATCAGTGCATCTCGTACAGTCTTCACTGGACTACTCAGGACTCCACGATATGCTGCACAGACAGAAGAAAGAGATGGAGTGCTGTCAAGTGATTGTTCATGAACAGCAAAACCCCAACACTACTTCCACAAAGGAAATCTAAATAACTATTGTTTAATGGAAGCCTTTATTCTTCCTGCTTCAAACTTGTAGGAAAATGACGATATATTCCTATTGAAAACCTGAAGAAGCTCATTTACTCCATTTTATTACATAATCCTGAACTCTCTATCTCCTATGTATTTACAATATACTTATTGTAATTGAAAGTATGAGGTTCTATAAAAACTCCTTTTATAGACTGCCCATCTTCCATTAATAGTCTGAAAACCAACTGTTTCCTTCATTTTAATGGCAATAAACATACACAACTCTCAATCTCTGTTGGATTTCCAGGCTTCTACTGCAAGCTAGAAAGGGTAAATAGGGTACAGTGCCTAAGTGTATGACATTTAACTAATATCTACGAACAATTTCCTATTGTGAGAGCAAAATTCTGCGACAGTTAAGGAATGAATTAGAACAGCCCAAAAATAAATACAAGGATGAATTCAAACAGCTGGCAATACAAACTGTTATTAAAAACATTTAGAAAATAATTTGTACAAAGAATAAACCTACACCCTCTATCCCTCTTGTCCTAAGCAGCAATACAATCATCACAGCTTTATGCTCTTTCCCATAACTGACTGTATCAGAACTGCCACCTGACATTTGAAGCAGGAAGAATAAACAGGTGTCATTGGGTGACAAAACGGGCATTTTAGCAGTAGTTAAAGGCTGCAATTCTTGTTTCCATATTTACCCTTACCATACTTAGCCAAGTAGTTGATGAGGGTGTCAGTCTCACAGTTCCGATAGAGGTCAGCAAGCTGCGTGCAGCAGTTTAAGGAGAGATTGTGAATGCGGAGTCGTCGCTGTCCTGCACAACTTGTATACAGCAGAGCACACTGCAGAGACAAAAATGCCAGGAGACAGAGAAATGAGGTCCTGCTACAATAAGAAGGGCAGAGTTAGAACATACTTCATTAAAAGCTAGGACTCAGATGCACAAACAAATAAAGTAACTACATAAAAGACTTGGATAATAAGCTAAAAGTACATGCTAAGAATCAGGGTCAATGAAAGGTAACAAGCAGCATTTTTAGCAGTTGCATTAAGGGACCTGCTCTTAGAAAACAGGACGGTAGTTTGAAGCAGTCTAGTCACTCTCAGAACAAGTATGCTGGAAGGGTAAGGTAAGATGTAGAAAAAAAGAACAAACAATTCCTTGAAGTGTCTAATAATTCAGTTCAATTGTCAACCCACTTCTTCTACAAAGCCTCCCCCCTCACCTGAAGCAGTGCACCACTGTCTTCACTCAATTTATCATCATGCTTGAATTCCACTGTGATTGTTTTATCACAGTCCAGACCCGCCATTTCTACATCAGTTGTGTTGCTCATATAGAAAGCTCCAAAAAAGTCAGTTGCTCTAATACCTAGAAGAGGGAAAAACCCAATATGAGCCACCATTTTCAACAGAACACCAAGAAAGCCACCCTTCCGACCCTGACACCAAGTTATCCTGATAGATTTCAGCAGGGAACTTTGCAGTCTCAAGAGAAGTCTTAGAAATCCAAAGCTTTAGCAGAACTTTTGGGATAGCCCAGACACCATGTGATTTAAATTACAGGAAAATTTCTTTCTTCCCATGAGACATGCTTGAAGTGGTCAATTTATTTAAGATTCCTCCATGCTAGCACCCACCTGTGCTTGTGCGCACTCTCATTACAGCATCAAATCCCACTTCTTTCTGGACATCCCTTCTCAAGTCGTTCAGAAATCTGTACTGGTCTGTCTCCAGCTAGAAGGGAAGCAGTAATTGAAGTTTCATACTTCCATAAATCAGACTGGCTTCATAAACCATGAAGTATTTAAAACCAGATACTACCTCCTGCAGTCTTACTTTAAAAGTCAGCTGTGATATCAGGCTCAGTGGCCTGCTAATAAAATATTGTGCTAAGAGGTAACAGTCTAGCTCTTCTTATTGGGTTTTTTTTATTAACAGATGTTTGTATAAAGACACAAAGCTACCAAATCATTTTGCTGATTATCTTGAAATTTAAGTAGCCATTTACTTCCAAAGAAGTACTTCTTCACTATGATTCTCACTATGAAAAAAAAAGAACTCTCAGCTAAACAATAATTCCTACTTGGATCAGACACCAGTCTGAGTCAATGTCACTCCTACCTGGAAATACGCATACTTATAAATGGAGCCTCCTGTCTGGTAAGGTACCACACCCAACGTTGCCACGTCCAAATACTGGTTTGGAAACAGGAATAGATCCACACAGCAGCCCTGGGCCACACAGTCCTTGGCCAAGTTGTTGTAAAAACTCGTTTGTGGTTGAAACAAAGTCTAAGAAAAGAAATCAGAGATGACACCAGAAGTTTGTGCAGGAAAAGGAAAGTGAGATCCAGTTTATAATCTCAGTCAATACAAGTATAATACTTTAAGTCTTTCTTCAGAGAAAGTGGCATCATCATCTAAGTTCTCCCTGACTCTATCTTTGAAGAACTGTTAATTATTGTGAAAATTACTACACATTCTGCTTTAATTGTAAATTCAGCATATTTACTTTAACCTAGATTTGGTATTTTACCCTGTGTAATAATCTAGAGCTAACTCTTCTTGTTCTCAGACTAGAGCTGTCCTTATGATGTCAAGTCTCCAAAGGCCTGCTTGGGAACAGAAGATAAAACTGGAATGTTAAAAGATATTAGCTGGGTCAGTTACAGTATGTGCTATGCTTGCAATTTTTTAAAATGCTCTTTCAGTTATTTTATTCCATAAAAAGCATAATATACACCCTTATGTAAGGATTATGCAAACCATTATTACCTTCTCCTTATCTGTGTTGATCAGTTTCCTATCATCCCTGTTCTTTAACTTCCCTGGAGCCTCTGCGATGGGCAGAGAGGTATGGAAAATGAAGAGCTTGCCAGCACATTCAGCTGCCTGCAGGAAAATGAGTGCAATAACAGATTAGAAAGATTTACAAAAATTGTCAGGGAAGCTGTGATTCCAGAACAAACATTCGAGCAACCTCATCACTCTTTTAATGTCAGGGTGACTCTACCAGACACAGAGTCCCACTGTCACTTAGTTACACATGGGCCTGTGTAGTTACACTGGTTACACTGGGCCTGTGTGGTTACACTGGACTGGTGTCCAATGGAGGGAGCACAAATTACTGGTCAGTTACAGAAGACCAAGTTTGAGTTCTACTGGATTTGTGCTAATTCCACAGCAGGGAGACGAGGACTTTGTCCAAGCAGACAGAACAGTAAGCAGGACCCAGATACAATGCAAACATGTTGCATTGTCTTCTTCCCTGATTTGCAGCTACTGAATTTGTGGAAAAAAGTCACAGAAATGACAAAGAATTTTGTAATCTGGGCTTCAACAGATCAGTAATTTTAAATCAACACCCTATGCCAACACTAGCTATTGTTTAATAGGTTATTTTCTCTAACATACGCAGTACAAAAAAAGTCAATTAGCAATTTTTACTATTTCTTGATTGAACAAATATAAGAAAAACTGTGTTTAAGAGAGACCTTTAATGATTATTCCCCCTTACTCAGCACTGGTGAGGCTACACCTTGATATTTTGGGCCCTTCACTACAAGGACATTGAGATGGTGTAGCATGTTCACAGAAGGACTATGGAGCTGGTTAAGGGTCTGGAGCGCAATTCTTGCTTGAGGAGTGAGTGAGAGAACTCAGGTTGTCCAGCCTGGAGAAAATGGAGGGTCAGGGGAGACCTTCTTGCTCTCTACAACTACCTGAAAGGAGGTTGTAGTCAGGTGGGAGTCAGACTCTTCTCCCGTGTAATATGAGATAGGACAAGAGGAAATGGCTTCAAGCTGCAGCAGCAGAATTTTAGATTAGATATTGGGAAAAACTTCTTCATGGAAATGGTTGTCAAGCACTGGAACTGGCTGCCCAGGGAAGTGGTGGAGTTACCATCCCTGAAGGTATTTAGAGGATGTATAGAAGTGTCACTTAGGAACATGGTTTAGTGGAGGACTTGGCAGTACTGGCTTAAAGGTTGGGCTTATTGTAAAAATCTTTTCCAACTAAAATGATTCACTGACTGATGTGACAGACAAATAGAACTGTGTCAATAGTTTGGGGTGAAGTCATACAGGCAATCAATTTGATCAATGCATACAAATCAGAGTTAAACCATGCATGTAATTATGTCTGGATGAAGTACTAGAATGGAAGAACTTTAGGAAAAGTTTACTTGGTTAGCACAGTGTTGCAGGCAACTTCAACAGATGATATTCTCTCCTTTTATTTAAGATTCTACCAGCGTATAGGATTAAAAAGACACCAAACTACAGAACACCTCCATGAGACTTAACAGACTTCAACACCTGGTTTTTTAATGCTGGAGGGTCATATTTTTCCTGTAGGTTCTGTAAACTGTTTAAAGCAAAACCCAGACAGACAACTGAGAGTAAGCCATGTCCTTACACTTGAAAAAAATTATTTAAAAATTTTTGAATTGGGTAAAGAACATATAGATAGCTGCACAAAAGAGAAGGTTCATGCACTTCAAGAATGAGCCAAGTACTCCCTACATGTAGTGCATCTACTACAAGGAGCTTACAAAATCTTTAGAATTGTCTTATTAGTGTGTGTTAGCAGAATATGAACTGCAGAGTACTTGGCTGAAAACAACTTGTCATAAAAATGCATTTACTAACCTTCAGTGCCTCCAGCCCTGCTTGAATCACAGGTGCAAAAACAGTTTCTGTTTCTCTCGTGTCTGCAAACATTTCTGGAATCTGATCCAGCAAACTAGCAAGGAACAAGAAAAAAAAAGATCAATTCAAGATCCCATTTAATAAGAAAAGCCACACAGTTGTAGTTGATGATTTATAAGAGTGAAGTGGTTTAAACACAAGTCCCTAACATGTCTGTAAATTTGCATAACTTTTACAGTATTTGCATCTCATCTGTGAAAAAAATGCTGTATTGTTCTTCATCGGCTTCTCTCATCCATATCCTCAGTGCCTTCTGTACAGCCTCATCTGATGCCTATTCCACAGCTCTTCCATATTTCTTGTCTTTTAATGTATTCCAATATACACAGGTAAGTAAGTTCTTAGGAAATACTAGTGACATTTGGCCTCTGTTTGCCAAGCATCTTGTGTACTACTCAAAGATTAATAGGTTTAATCCACAGTTTTGTATTTAGGCCTGTTAATTGCATTAAAAAGCAGGCTAGAAGTTTTCTCTAAAAACATCCAATTCCAGGTCTATTTCCCAAAATATAGTTCGCTACACACCACAGATTAATAACAGTTCAGGTACCATGGTAAATAGCTTACCAAAACTTTGCTAACTTCTTTTTTTCCTTTCAGATTTTATCTTTTCTATCCCACTGACTCTGTTTTTTCCACAGAACCAAACCTGGACACCCCTGTTGTCTCAGTTTGCACTTATTTAAGCAGGTGACTTAAAGACAGTGATCCAGTATTCTTACAGCTTTCACTCTGCATCATCCTAATTGTGTTTTGTTGTGGGTTTAATTTTAGGTGGGGTTTTTTATGGCTTGGATTTTTTCTTTTTTTTTTCCTTCCCAGAAATGCCCTTCTGCACTAATTCCCCTTATATTTTGCTGCCAAGGTGGACTATGAGCCAAATAATCCCTTAGCCCTTCAATTTCCCCATCCTACTGTGCCAGCTTAATCTCAAAGACTATAGTAAGTTAAAACACATGGAGTGACTTGACATGACAATTAAGCACATAACATTTGAATCTACCAAGTAAGTATTTTACTACACACATTGTGAATCAATTTATACTACCTGGCAATAACTGTCCTGGACTCATTCACATTCACCAGAAAACCATCAAGGAGTGGCACAAACATATCCGCCACATCTGAGACCACCATCATTTGTGGCTGTGCCAGTGAGCTCTTCACGTTATAGAAGTGTAACACTTTGTTGTAGGTGACAAAGCCTACTCGAATGGCTGATTCCTCCATGTTCCCTTCCCTGTAAGAGATATACTTGCCTTCACAACCAAGAAGACAGATAAACCATTACGCATAACCAACACATTAAGGGAAAAATGAAAGGAAGTAAAATTTATTTTCTCCTAGAAGGGTATCAAGAAAGATGTTCTCCTTGGCCTTTTTCTGAATAAAAGCTTGACAGGATTATCAAATAATTTTTTAACTTCTAGCACTTTTAAAGAGAAAAAGTAACAGCATCCCCCATCTGCACTGACTACAGTAGTTCACAATATACCTACCTGGGCAGATAATCTAGGAGTGACTTTAATTCTTCACATATTAGCCTCACTAAGCCACTCTTCACAGCATTGTAAGACACATCAATCATAAAAATGAAAGCAGGTGGACTAGGAAACTTGTTATTCTGTGGAAGAGAAGGAAGAAAACATACTATTCCCATGTAATGCAGCTCACGTAACAGCTCCTTAGTACAGACAAATCAGTGCTGGTCAAAACTTAGTTGCTTTCATGTACCTCTGTAAGCATGAGCAGCAGTTGTTTCTCCAGCTCACTCTCCTACCTTTTTCCAACTAACAGACATGTAATCATACTATGTTTGAAATGGACTGGTATTAAATGCCCTAGACTGACTTTACCATTGATCAGAGAAGAACAGTTATAACTATATAATCCATTTACATGACTAAGCTAGATTGGAAAAGTAGACAGGCAAGATTTCTGCCAGTTCTCAAGATTTTGGACCCTAACCAGACTTGTCATAGGTAATTTCACCAACATAAAGTACAAGATTTTCCTCTCCAAGGATTACAACCTTTTCCTTCTTAAAAACCAGGCTTTCTTCAGGAATGAAAAACTTATCTTAGTCAATAGTTTTCTGAAGTCTATACATCATACTGGAACAAGCACTCAGAACAAAAGCAAAACAGAACTTTCCAAAAAAGCTGTGAAGACCTCATCTTGTTTGATTCAAAATTCTTATGCTGTTAGAAAAGAATTGGACTTTTTGTCTTAACTCAAAGTAAAGCAGGAGCATTAGAAGGTGACCAGAATCAACTTGCACCATCTAGGCATCCATTTTCTCAGCGTAGCGTTTCAGCAGAGATATAAGTTGCTTTAATAAATACCTTGCACATATTTTCCCTATTCCTTAAAAGTTAATTATTATTTAAATCTTTAATTTAAAAGAAAACCAGCTATGAAATATACATGTCCACACTATTCTTGTGCTTTTAATCACTATGGCTGTATTTGAAATTGAAGTTCAATAGGTTAAGGAACAGGTGGCACAATGCATAGTTACTGTTGTTACTTGCATTGAACCTCTCCTACAATTCCCTTTTCTGCCAAGGACTACTCCACAAGAATCCCTTCTGCAGAATTCCTAAGGTAAGTACAGGTACAGCTGCTTATATAGCTCCAGAAAAAAAATTCCAGAGACAGCTATTAAATTATATTATGTCATGCATGATCAGGACCTCCACCGGTTTTGTAAGTAAGCAAACAAGCATGTTATCTTACACAATGAAGTGGGCTGGATTAATGCTGTTAATTATCTCTGCCAGCTAGAAATCAGCCCCAGACAATTAATGTCTTTCTTACTTTCAAGAAAATAGTCTTTTTATTTAAAAGCAAAATAAATACAGCAATAAAAACTTACTATCGTACCTTGCAATAGTCAACTGTTGCTAGGAACTCATACGACCCCAGTGATAACTCAGGTCGGTCATAGAAATCTACTCGCTTTCCAGTATGATCCAAATGTTGGAAGTAGTGAGGTGGAACTGGGAAAGGAAAAATCATTAAGCTCAGTGATATGCCCATAATAAACACTAACTAGAGAGCCAACACAACAACAACTGTTTCAAACAAAACTCCAGGAAAATGAACTAGCACTCTGGGCTAGCACACAAGTACTAGAAATGTTAATGCAATTTAAGAATATCATTAAAGCAAAACAATGCAAACTTATTCCAGTTTGTCTCATGCACCAGACAGCACACAGTATAGTTACTGCTATACTTTTCTTGAATCTCCTTTCCATTTCATTTTACATTTCATATCAGAAACATCACTACAATACACTTTTAGGATTATTCTGAAGGAAATAAAGGAAAAATGTAAGTTTCATACAAGTAGTAACAAATTACTCAAAAGAGAGTTTGAGGCAAACTACAGGCTACAGCATTACTGACTCAAGTCAGGCTTACTAAAACACCGAGCTCCTTATTTTGCTATGTAAGTTAGTTTTTCCTTCCCTTCCTGTGCTGCACAAGAGTAAAGCCTCCAGGCACTCGTGCGTGCAGAGACTCCCATAATCTTTTTATCAGAATAGAAAAAGTACTTCTTACAGTGGATTAAGGAGGAGGAACAGAAGTGCAACCACATGTCCAGAACCCAGTACTTTTGTGCTGGTACAAGGTATAAGAAAATAAAATGGGAGTAAAGCTAAATTTTTTTCTACAAAAGTCAGCTGCAGAAACAAAGTATTTCTCTTGTGCCCCAAGAACTACCACAACAGACACTCCCTCCTGCTGAACTGCTTGGGTGACAAAATTTATTCCAACTACAGCTGTCTGCATAGCTCTATATAGCTGTCTATACAGCCCCAGGGGAGATTAAAATGAGATTACCTGGAATGACATTATTCACCACATTTAAACAATTCTAAACATTCCAAGTTTCAAAAGTTCAAAAGAAAACAAAGTGATATAATTAAGACTGTATATAAGCTTTTATCACTCTTGTCTCCAAGTACACATCCCATACAAGCTAATTTGGTATTTGCAAAGAAAAAAAAACCTCATGGTATTTGCAGAGAAAAGAAAAATTGTTCTTAAGTTTTAGGTACAACTACAATATGTTTCCAGAGCATCGCTTTCATCAGCAGTCTCTCGGAATCCCTCCCTTTTCCGCCTCTGCTCAGCTGTTACAGGTACAGCCCTTCATACAGCTGCTGAGTGAGCAGTACCGGGAAGAAAATCATCCGACAAAATTGTTTTTTAAAGTTGGCCATTTCTAATCCCCATTTTGGTTAGTACAAACAGTTGTACAGCATAATTGAGGTTATTTTTTGCAAGACTAGACACATACTAAATCACAGTATTCATTATAAATGATCATAACATGATAAAGACTTATTTGCCTGCATCTTGTTCAAAGATCTTTCCAGTAGAGCCTGGAGAGGGATTTCCAGAAAAAACCTTACCCTCAGTGACACAGCTGCAGAAACAACACTGGAACCTCCTTCCACCTTCAATGAATTGCATAAAAGGGCACATGTAAGCTTTGCACCTATTACATCGGACAGGTCCGGATTCTCCGTGGTCTACCAAATAAGGAAGTGTCTGTGGAAGCAAGAGAAAAAAACATGAAAAAAAAGGTCTCATGATGATGAGAAAGTTTTAAGCTCTGCACTGTGTGGTCATTTCTATCATCCTGTACACTGCATAGGATTTAGCATTTGGCAGCTGTGGGATAGAGTGCAGGGGATGTGGGAAGCCTGAACAAGTATTTAAGTGCTTTTCAATTCAATCTCAAGCACAGCAGTATTTTGAGGGCTAGAGTCATTAATGGGCTATCCCATGCAGCCAGTAGCTTGCTTTAAGAACACGACCACATTGCACCATCAGATGTATCCCAAGTGAACACAAAAGACTGAAAGTGACTCTTCACCTCTTATCTCTCCCCCTTGTAAAAAGCAAGCTTTTTGACAAAAGCAAAGCCAGTCATTGCATTCCATATATTCAAGAATATAGATTATCTACCTCAAAAAATTCCATCTGGTAAGACTTACTTTGAACTCCATCATGAAATACATGATAACCACAAGCTCTTAGTATCTTGACCCCTCTGAACAGCAAGTCCTCAAAACTATTATATAGTGACACCATCTTTGAACTATTACTTAAAATGTTCTTTTTGCACCCAAACCAGAATAAGGTGCTTGGCAACTTCTGCAGCTTCTCAACATCATAACGAGCAGTAAGCACTTAAAAATGATTGAGACAGAACTCATGCAGGTTACAAGCTGCATTCATAGTACAAAGCACCTATGTTTACACACTAAGCTAACAACTTAGCTCAAAAATTTAACTACTTGCTTTTAAATTTTCTGCTGGTAAAGGTGTCTGGTCTTAATTCCCTCAGTCACCTTAAACCTACAATCGTGTTTAAGAGACAACATGTTCATTGAGCAGAAGATGACCAAATGTTCCAGTCACTTTCGTCTTCATGCCACAGATGTGTTATGCCTTTTCATTCAACAGCAGTACAGTGGTTTTGCAGCCAGAATTTCTCATTTCCTATAGCCCAGGCTGACCTCTTCAGAAGAAACAAATTTTCAAGTTTTCTGATTGGCAGGCAATGTTGGTACTGTACTTCAAGACAATTAACACGATTTTCTTTTCCTCAGCCTCTCCCTCTATAACATGTTAAGGGTTAACATTCCAGGGTGCTGGAAACAGGCAGCACAATATACAACTTGCCATAAACCACTTACTCCCAGAAGACAAAGATACTTCTTTCCAAAGCTTCAAGCTTGGTTTTCTGGACAGTGCATAACATCCCGCAAAGGTCCTGGATTTGGCAACCAGGCTGGATTTGGCTGAATTTTTATACATCCTAATTTTTATATCCCCCTCCACAGAGAGTTTGTCCTTGCCATAAAGAACTACCAAATACTAGAATCTGACTGGTCTCTAGGGCAATTTTCCAATCCTAGCCATTTTCTTCTGGACACCACGAGTGTTTGTTCGAAGTATAAACAAACCAGGAGACCAAACAACTATTATTTGTAAAGTTTCTCTAAAAATGTGTAACTCTACAAGCCTCCAAGTTTCTCAAGTAAGACCTTATTGTGGTCCTTTTAAACTTTAGCCACAGATCAGTTTTATCATAAATCAGTTTTCAAAATTCAAACCATACTTTAGGACCACTAATGAAACGCAACAGGAAAAAAACACCCTTAAAAGACCAGAGGAAACTGCTTTCCTCAGCAGATGCTACACTTAGGTTTAACAGGGCACAGAACAGTGCAGACCTATGTATTCAAATTTAACAAGCCTGTTTGTCTTCATGTCACTGCTCCAAGCAGGCTAACACTACACAGTAGCCAGAGTATTTAGACTACTTAAAAAAAAAGTCAAACTCTGTAAAAGTCTCTGAGCTTTCATGTTGTCAGCCACCAAACACGAGTGGGTAAAAGGCTCAACAGCCACATATTACACCTAGAAGGAAATAAGTGCTGAGAGAGAAAGGGCAGAAATACAAGTGCAGCTCAGCAGTGCTCAGTACTCAGTGTTGTGCTGTCATCCCACACAGTGCTGTGCATATACATGCATATTAGATAGCCAAACCAGTGCTGTTTCATACATTCTCATCCAATTTCACAACCTGGCATTCTAGAAAAGACTTAACCCCTATGATTAGTAACTATTTAAATACTTTAGACTAAGAAAGAAACTGAGATCAGCTGGAGGTGTATGCCTCTGTGACCATTCTAGTATTTTGATCACTTAGTCACAGTGCTTGACAGCTACTGCAAAAAAGCTGAAATTATCATGGCAGTCAAAATACTAAATGTTGTGAACACAACATTCTTCTGCTTTCTTCTGCATTCTCCTGCATCGCATACCTGTTGGAGAATTAATGTCTACCTGGTCTTCATCACCTAAATATGCCTTCTAAACACATCTGTTAAATGTTGACACCTGAAAGCATCCTCCTGCTGAGTGTGCACACGTAACTCTACGCATGGTTCTCACCTCCTCTGGCGGCAGAGTAGCCAGTGGCTTAATGACAGCAGCCAAGGGAACTTGGGATTGTTTGGCCATGTCAGAGGTGCAGGGAATATTATAAGATGTGCATCTGATGTAGCGGGGGCTTGCATTACCTGGGGAACAAACAAAAAAGCCACGCAAATTTCAGTACAAATGAAATCTATATTCAAGAACAGAAACAAAGATACCTTAAGTTGTGTCGTTAAGCCACAGACACTAAGAGCTTAGCCAAACATTCAATTTTAATCTATGGAAAATCTGAATTCCAAATAAAATACCTCTTTGTGATTAACTATATATAATAAGACCTTAAAACAAATGAACTTGACTCCCTGTCAACCTAAACCTATAAAAAAGCATTTCTGTATCATATATTCACAGACTAAAACATAACGTAGACAGAAAACTCTACTCAAACATTTCTACTGTTTCATTTTGTAATTTGGGCTAAAGAGGAACATACTTGATTATAGAATCAGATTCAGAAGTTTTTTTCTGAAACTTTAAAACTCAAAACAGGTGTCAGTAATTAAAAGATGAAATATCTTTACAGAGCTCTCAGACCAATTTACACACCTCTTAATTTTAAAAAATACAGTTGCCAGTCCAATTCTAATGATGTTGCTAGTAGATTTCAGTTCTTAAATGTTTTTTATAAAGCTCTTCAGAAAAGGCTTCATTTGCTGCTTTCTGATACCTCTGATAATGCTGGTCCTTGGTATCAGCCTTGGAAAACATTTTTTACTTGCAAATTGGTTACTAGCTTCAAACAATCAGGAGAATCTAAACTGATATCAAATCAACACAGGACCTGAAACTAAGTTTCTGTTGGTAAAACATGTTTCCTTTAAAGACATAGTTCTGCCACTGGCTCTTTGGGATTTGTGTTTTGTTTGTTTAGGAAAAGAAAAATAGTTTACCTTGATCCTTGACCAAGAAATTTGTAGTAACAAGAGGTGGGACCTGCCCTCTCACTCCAGTGACAAATGGTTCTGACCCACGGTTATTTCTGTCATCTTCAATCACTTGAATCTGTGATAGAAAATACCATGTTATTATGTGGAGCCTTGGTTTCAAAATACTGTAAAATAAAAAGTCTCTAAGGCACTAAAAAGGGGACCTGAGGCAAACATTACTATCTCTAAAAATAGGAAGAGCAAGTAAATTTTGTCAAGCAGTCACCTCTCAGTTTGATTTCAAATAGTACTTAATGACTAACAATAAATTACAAGCTGCAAATAGTATTTTCCCCAAGTATTCTTAGTAGCAGCATATTTTTTGTTTTAAAGTCTGACCTGAACTCATAAAAGCCAAACTCTGATCAAGAAAGGAATTTTTGGTAATATTCTCCTGTACAGTTCTAGTCAAATAAGAATTAGAAGCTTCTGTAAGCCTCAAACTGAAGTCCTGTAGGTAACCTGGCTTTTTCTTTCCATTATGGTCCCACTGTTTTCATAGTAAGCCTTTATTTCTAACCACTCTAACTCTTGCCTAAAGACAGATGGCTTGCAAGCTCAGGTGGAAGTCTTCATTACTTTGTGGTGCTCTTCATTACTTTGTGGACTTTAATAGACTTGATAATGAATCAAACTTCAAAGCCTGTAAAAATCTTAAATTTCTTGTTATCTCAAATTCTTCACAACTGCAAATTTGCTTAAGATAACGGAAATGTATTAAACAGTTTTCCTTAACTAAAATATTCACTAACCTTTGTAGTTGTACACAGTTCAAACTACACTTCTTTAGTGGTGACTGAATGGAAGAATTAAAGCTAGCAATCATTCTTCTGCTCTTATTTTGCCATCAAACACACCTGCCTTTGCCTACAGCAAATTCTGAAACGCAAAAGTTTGTATGGCAGAACTTCCACCCTCTCACTATAGATCGCAAGCAGAGAGCTTCCCATAGCTTCAGTGACTTCTCTAGAATAAATCTAGCCCCATTTCAAAAGTCTACAGGCTGACTGATGTTTGGTGATCTGACCACTGGTACCTGTTAAATGATTAACTTAGACTACATGAGGAAGAAGTGACACAGGGTAACAAAAACTCAAAAGGTTTTTTTGTCTTCCAATCCAAAAGGTAGCTGCTTTTTTCTTTCTTTAGATAAGATTCTCCAACATAAACATTAAATTTTCAAATTCAAAATTTAATGGTTATACATGAGCACAGATAATGAGAGAATGTTTAGAGCTCCCCATGCCTCATACTAGAAGATTTGTATTAGGAATTAACATTAAAAAACTCCAGTTCATCTGCAATTTTAGAATTCCAGAGCACTGGCCCGGTACTGGTGTATCAACAACAGTAATCAAATTCTGATCAAAACATGATAGAAAACATGGCTACAACAGCTCATGCTGTGTGCATGCTGACATGAGAGACGCTGTGTGGGCAATTACACAACTGGCTTACACTGAAAATGCCAGCTGGAATCTGATAAAGACAATATCCTAAAGATCAGACGAAGTGAAGGGGAGACATTCTTCATGATCTGTTTCTGAAACACTGCTTTCTATTGCCTCACCATTCATCACAGTAGATTTTAACAGCCTCATGTGGTGTAATGTTACTCATTTTGATAAGGCAAGCAGAAGACAGCAAGGAAAGGGTAAAAGATTAATGATGGAGGGTTAGCAAGGTGAAGTCCAGGTTTCAGGCATGCACAGATGGTCACCAACACACAGACTACAATTGACATATATATAGCACTTACTGGACTAGGAATTGCATCTGGGTCTATTCTGTGCCTGGGTTTCTGCTGGGGGGGCAGCTCATTAAGTTGCTGCTTTTTTTTTTTAATAAGAAATAAGAGTGCCAAAAAAAAAAAAAAAAGAGAGAGAATAATAAACCAAAAAGTAACAGTGTTACTTCTGTCTACCCAAATCACTATCACTGGAATTAGATACATTTAGATACTGGTTCATGCAACAGCACACAAGAGCTTCTGCAGCATACACTGACCCCAGAACCAGTCTTGCCAGGATATTAGGCTTGGCTCTGAACAACTTGACAATGGAGGCACTGGCTCACCTGCTCATTTTTGTTAGAAACTCAGGACTTATGCTTTAAGAACATGCTAACATAAAGGCAACTAACACAAGCCATTTGAGATTTCATTTAGTGGAAGAGAAGAGAGGCAGACAAGCAATTAAAGACATCTATTTTATGAAAAAAATCCAGTAGAAAGCTTTACATAAAACTGGAATCTAAACAGGTGATCTTTTTTTAATAGAAGTACCTTCTGAATAACATCAGTTCCAATCTAACTTAAGACTACATTATTTCATTGTCTTGAAGTATAGAAACAGCATAAAGAGCAGTGGAAGAAACAGCATGGTAGACTAGTGGCATTAATACCACCAGGCTTAATATTACTCAACTTTGCTAACCATTACACATAACTGCTTATCCTGTCTCAGAACCTCCACTCTGAAAGATAATCCCAGTTTGAGAAGCTGTTCATATTTGACTGATGTAGCATCATGACTTCATGACCCAAAAAACCACAAACCGTCTTTTTGACAGATTACAGGAAAAGCTCTACAGTCACCTCCTACTAACCATACTTTAAACATATATCAGTTCACAGACTGTCACCTCAAAACCTGAAATTAGTTCACCTTGGAAAGTCATTATGCAAGAATCCAGAAATGGAGAAACATGCTTAATCAAAGCCCACAATAATTCTCAAAAGATAACAGTACAGAAAAAGACCTGAGGAATTAGAGCACTGATTTCCATATACAGTGCCTTTCTTTAGCCACCGAGAAAAATACTGCCTCTGGGCTTATTCATCACAAAAGACCAAAGCTGGACAGAAGAGAGAAACATAAGCAGGAAAACAGACTGATTTTCCTTGGAATGAGAAACCTGTTTTCAGCTTTGTCAGTTGTTTTATGCGAAGGCACTGTGGAAGAGTTGACACTGGTAAGAACAAGTAAGCTTACAGGGCTAGGAATGGAATCTGGATCCAAGCGTTTTGGTGGAGGTGGTGGTCCAGGTGGACTTCCATAATTTGGTGCTCCTGGATAGGCTCCTCCATAGTTTGGCTGGGGACCCCTCATCTGACCAAAGGAACCTTAACAAGAAAAGAACATAAAAATCAAACAGCGGCTTAATACTAGGCATTTCTTAATTTGGCACTTCCCCCACTTGCTGCCATTATGGAAAAAAAAACCCCTCAAGAAAATTAAAGTCAGGTGCTTTTCAGTTAATTACGATTAAACATATTTATCACAGTGTTTCAGCTCAGACTGGTACATCTCTATCAACAATTCAATAAACTGACAGATACAGCCCACAAAACTAGACTTAAGGAAACAGGCTTTTAGTCTGAACTCTATGAGCTCTCCCTCAGCCCAAACCAGCACACCACTGTAAATAGTTTTAGAGTTAGTAACTGTTGATTACAATGCACATTAAGATCATGCACTATGAACATTTACCTGCAGAACTGTCTAACGGAAAATGCACACAGACTAGCCAAATAAGCTAGTGGACGATCCCTAATTCTTCAAATTAAAGATATGCATGGAGTTCCCTTGGGCAGTTTTGCATGTTTGAAATTAAAGTAATAGGCTAATGTGTGATTTTATCTTTTTTTTGTAACTACCTGAAGCTATTTCATATTATTTTACACAATTCCAGTCATTTACAGAGTAACAGTATGATTTAACCCATTAGTATTTTTACAGTTCATAGGAATTGAACAGATATTTTGAAGTAATCTACCTGTCCAGCTGTGCAAAGCTGCATGGGGGATGGGATTCTCAGCCCTAGCATTTGCACATGATTACTTTATCCCAGCTATCTCTAAGTGTTATTGACTAAAAACCAGCCAAAACTGGTTTTAATTCAGAAAGCTTAACTGGTCTTACTTTTAAGTACTTTTAAGATGTGCAAGCTTCTACAAGGGAGAAAAACATGGTTACGCAAATTAAAGGAGAAAACATAGCAACTCCTTTTTCAATGTTTAACAACTCCTTTCATACACATTGCATATGCACAGTGGCCACAAATTTAAAAAACATAAAATAAAGCTTTTCACTATTTCCAATGTCTATTTTTGAACATGTGAGGTTGCAGACATAAAACTGGAGTCCACAATAAAATTCTGATCACAAATTCTGGTAGTATTATGGCTCTAATTGCTAGAATTCCTTTAGTTACATTAATCTGATTAAAACCTGTATTATAAAATACCTTAGAATGACACATGATATTTCAGACATGAGCAGAGGGAAACAAGAGGGAAGTTTTAATGTGCAGCCAGGAGCCCACAAGTGACAATGTGAAATCTAGTTCTCTAGTTTGCAGCATACAGAGAACACATAACTTAAAATTCCTACACTAGGAATACTCACCATTCTGCTGCATTTGGTATCCTGGCTGAGGAGGATGAGTAGGAGGAGGTGGTCCATGGAGACCACTCATGGGAGGCCCAGGGTGCAGCCCTGCCATAGTTGATGGAGGTGGTGGTGAGGATACATGATTAGGCTGGGATGATGGTGGTCCAGCAACTGTCTGCCCAGGCAATGGTGGGCCTGGCATGGCAGGTGGCCTTGCAGCACCTGTCGTAGGAGGGTAAGAGGAAGGTCCAACCCCTGTAGAAGGAGGAGGTGGGGTAAAACCAGGAACTGCAGTAGGTAGGTGCTGAGTTGATATTGTCTGACCAGGAAACGGAGGCTGTGCCAAAGGAAGACCCTGAGACACACTGGTAAGAGGGGGTCCTTGGCTTGCACTGTAAGGTGTGTAGAGACCAGATCCTGTTGCACTAAAGCTTCCTGAGACTGGAGGAACCGATGCTGGGGGACCCGGTAAGAAAAAAAAAAAGATATAACATCATTTTCTTCTATCCTCAAGACAATTAAGATGCAAGAAAAACCCATTTGCTCCACATCACCTAAGTAGATCTACACTTTCTCATCTTCAGATGTACTTACCAGTACTAGCAGAGACAAATCCTAAGTGACCATTCTCCTAGATTGATCAGACAGCTGAAATTCCTTCAGGGGATAGTCCTTTCATTGCCTTCTCTCTCAAAGTCTGAGCTGCTTAGTTTACATAATCAGAATACATTCCAGGATTCAGGGCCAGGAAAAAAGGGCAAAGCCAGGAATGAATCACCACAAGTCTATCCATAGATTTCTTGAACTAAGTTTCTGTCTTAAACTCCAGATTCAGTTGGAACCTGTAGATCATGAATGGTTTTGAGCTTTGTGGTTTTAATAGCATGAAACTAGCTCCCTTTGTATGTAGCACTATACTATTTCTGAGAATAATTTTTGACAAACATGCTGCCAAAAGGCCAAGGAAATGTGTTTGCCCTACCTACTCCTAATTCTCCTATAAAATCTGTCTTACGAGCTGGTTGTTAAAAAGTACTTTAGCAAAACAATTTTTAAATAGTCAGACCAGTTTACACATAATAAAGACAAAACTCTAGTCTTCAATTTAAAAAGTCTACACCAATGAGACTGTAGAACTAATACCATAGAACAAAGTGCCTGAATTCAGTTTCTACTGTTAATTCAGTTTCTACTGTTTAAGTAAGTATCTTCTTGACTTCCAGCAGAACCCTGCACACAATAATTCAGAGTATTTTCAGCCCTTTGTGATTTACATTTACAGGGCCTTTTTTCCTTTTTTTTTTTTGACTGGTCTGCTGTACAACAGTGGCAAGACATGTAGACCCTCCAACAGCTGACTTAGGAGTAGACTGTTCTGTGTTTCACAAGATTCATGTAGTTGAGGACCAATGTTATTATGACCTTATTAATTAAGAAAACTACTGAGAAAACTACTGTTTACTATGGCAGATATGAACACCTAGAGAATTCCCATAACCACATGGTAATGAATCACCGACAAGAAAAAAATATTTTATGAAATTACTAGCAAAAATGAAAAGCAATAGCATACTTCTGTAGCCAGGAAACCTTACCATAGCCCAATCCAGCTGGGGGAGGAGCATTGGCTGCAGAGCCAATTGTCATCCCTGCCATGTGATTCCTGAGCTGCTGCACGCTGGCTGGGGGGGGCCCATATTGCTGGAACGTAGATATCTGGCTGACAGGCGTGGGTGCTGAGCCTGGCAGAAACGGCTGAGAAGCAGGTGGCCTGAGAGAGAAGATGACAAACTGAACCGATTCCTCATTAAGTTACAATTCCCTGTGCCTTCTAAAATTCTTCTAGCACATAAACACTACCTGGGTCTCAGATATTTACATGAAACACTGTAGCTCAGTTTTGGAAAGATAATTACATATTCTGCATGTATCTGAATCCCTTTCACCAAACCAAAAAAAAAAATCTATTAGCTCTTAAAATACAAATTCTGTATTTTTATTAATTCCATTTCAGTTATCACAACAAATCAGAAATATATAGGGTGAGCAACAGTAAGGCTTGCACAGCTATGTAAGAATGTTCTGCCACTCAAAACATTTGAACTCTCCAGGACTATTCCACTTTCACCACAGAGGTAATGGCAGTATCTTTCTGGAAAGATGTTGAAGAGCCTTAGATGACAGTAATTCAGGGATCCATAAGGGACAGAAGAGGGCCTAGAATCAGTACTAAGAAATTACTCAGTAAAGACTGCCACATGCTCCAGAGATCATTTCACACTGCCGAGGAACAAATACTACTCTTTTTTTTTAGGGGAAAATGAAATCCACAAAGAATGTCTTAGGAGGAGAAGAGGTTTTCATCAGTCACTGACATCTGCTCACATCCTTTCACAAGTTTTTCATCTCCAGATATACTCACTGTCTAATGAATACCCCTGTGGCAAACCATTGCTCCAAAACAATAACAAAGCAATGAAAAAAGTCAATATCCTACAAAACCACAAAGTACTTAGCTTCATTTAGATCTAAAAGGTCTAGACCTAGCACAAGTCTACAAAGTTGGGATTTTGTTACTATTTATTCTTCTCATATGCACCTCTGCATCGGGGCTGCTGAGGCTGGAATTCCATTCTGCACATCTCCATGTTCAAACTGACTGTATGCCAAGTGGCCAGAAGGATGAGATGCTCCAGAAGCTGGAGGGGGAGCTCCAGATGTTGGTGGGGCTCTTAATGAACCTACAAACATAAGGAAAAAAACCCTAAAATATCACAAATTATAGAAACAAGGGCTTGAACCATCAACCACTAAAAATTCAAGTGCAGAATTGCTATACTCCATGAGCAAAAAAAAAATTTACGCACAAATATTTTTAGCCAGTGTCACTAGTTACCATCTCCACACAGATCAAGCAGAAAATACGTGCTGTGAAAGGTCTTCAAAAGACAACGTCATCTTTTATGAAGAACAAAAAATTACCTTGTCAGTAAGGTACTGAATCCTTTCCCCTCCAAGTTCAATTATTTTTATGTAAACTAAGAGTATTTAGTGGGATCTAATGTTCATTACAGGTCAGCTTTCCCTACCTCAAAGGCAAGCAGGCTATGCAAGCAGATTCCATTTTCAAAACCTTCATGACTTGTTGCATTTATATATAGCATAATGGCGGCCACCACAGACCATTCTTTCCAGCCTCTCAAGCTTGGAGGATAACACAAATACTTTCTCATCTTTCAGACTCAGCTGGTTCAGACACAGCCCAAATATATTTGCCTCAGAAACCAGTCTTTCCACAGACCACAAAATGTTGGATAGACCAATAGACCAACTGCAGTTTTTACTTCCAAAAAAGAGAATATAAACTTCTCTTTTAACTATACTATATTAACAATGCTGGTAATTCGAACAACTGCATGACCATGCCTGTAAACCACAAGGGAACCTATTTCACGTATGGGGTACCATTCAGTACAGGTGACTAGAACTGGCCCATGAGACCAGGCCCACACATATGCATTGTTGTGTCACTCCGACCGTGACTGGCACGGCAAGTTTCAAAGGGATTCTGAAACCTTCTTGTGCGGAATCATTACAAAATAGGAAATGAGAGGAGCCATTTCTCAATTCTACACTGTAATTTATACCCTAAAGCATGAGGTTTCAACTCATATTTTATCTACTACATCCAATTCTTAGCAAACCTGGGGATGTAAAGTCAAGGAATGAATTAACTAGATCTTGTATGAATAACTGGTAATTTCTTGGGTTTCTTTCTTTATTATTAAACTTCCACCTGTTCTTCATTTTGACACAGTATTTAATTACTCCTAGAGACATTTATTATTTTTATATACTTTCATCTCATTAATCCAATCTTTTCTAAATTACTGTTGACAGCACTTTCATCTTACTGTTCCCTCTGGCTAAGCATTTCCTGGTCTCCAACTACTTGTATGTTATTTCTTTTGAATTTCTTTTGTGATAACTTGCATCTATTTTCCAATGTATTTCCTTTGATAGTACATGTAAAATGTTTGGCCTTCTTATCTTTTGTCTTTGAAGGCATATTTAATCCAATTTCTCGTGGGGCCCTACACACTTTTTTAATATACATTAAGTTAAATTCCTCCACCCCCAAATTTAACAGGCATACCATTTGACAAATATGTGCTTCCTTCAGAAAAAGTTCTGTAAGTATTTTCTTCTAGTTCCCAACACAAATATACTTCTGTCCCTCCTACTACAGACCACTCAGACTGAAAAAGAAATCACTGGAACAGGTATAAGTATCTAGTGGCTTATTAGCCTAAGATTTGTTATTCTTGACAAATTCCCAACATCCTTGCGATGTTCTTATTCATTACAGCAAAATGGGAAATGCCTATGATTTTCCTCAAAGCCCTGAGCCTATATGGCTCTCTTCTGACACCCTAATCTTCTAAAGAAATCAACACCTCCAGAAACAGCTCTTCCAAAATACCACTAGTTCGAAAAAAGGAAAAGTACAACATGGTTTCTTGCAGCATTTCTAATTCTTACATTTTGATTGTTAGTCGTGAAAAGATAATTCCTTCTTCAAGTCACAGCTTTCGGAAAAATTATTATTCCTAACATATACTTGGATTCTAAGTATAGCCAAGGAAGTTAAAAACTTGTTTCTTCCCTTAAACGAAAGCACAAGCTGTACACAAATCTCATGACTTCCACTAACAATCTTCTGGTAGTTTGCGGAGATTTTTCACTTCTTTGCAATGCTATAATTCCAAACCTCACCTTCCCTCTCAAAGGTGGAACCAAGTTCTTTTAAGCTAAGGATTGCACCTGACAGAATCTGAATAGGCCAATTCAGGTTTTAAAATCAGACTTCAGAAAACATCAGTCATAAGTCAAGTTTGATCTATGAATCTGCATGCATAAGGGATTCCTACTAGGGTTATTTCTTCATATCCTATTTATGCTTCTGGAATGCTGCCTACAAATAGATTGGGAAATGTCCCACCCACCTCTGCCTAAACAATCAGGTATCCACCCAACCTTTGAGGTAAGTATCCATATTAAATGAGAACTTGGCACAGAAGAAGAGACGCAGCACAAAAACTCCCACAGAAAGGACACCATTTACCTATGAAATTAGGTGCAAGAGAAGAAGTGTCAGAGTTGAGAGATACAGGAGAGCCCTTCGAAGGAAACCCCAAAGAAGGAAAGTAACCTGGAAAGACAGAATACACCAATAAATCAAGTCTGAGAGAAAGCACTGAGAGACAGCCTTTCTAATGCTGAGAACAGTCTGCAGTCCAGAAAATACCTCATACACAAAATTTGTCATCTACCACCTTGTTTCTTAAGGTATACTCCCTCTCTCCTAGCATGCACAACATATTACAAATGTAGTCTTTACATAATACAAGTGTGTTAACATTTTTATAAAGCAAGCCTATGTAAAACCATCTACAGGCTAAGGGTTACTGGTATTCAGATAATTGTGTTTGCACTTTCAACTGCATGACCTCATCTGAAGGAAACCAATAGACTGACTAAAAGACTGGGGTAAAATTGTCCTGGTTCTTTCAATAGTCTCATAGCAAGAAGCAGCTATTTTCAGCTAGCACCATAGCACTCCACTTCTTGTCTTCAGAAAGACTATCATCACTGCCATAGCATTCCCATGATTCCACTTAGTTAGAATCAGGGTTTGTCACATAAATCAGATGCAAAACATTCCCTCACTAAGGATGGTACCAGCTCCCAACATTTCTCCATTCAGCCCCCAAACAATTTTACTGTTATTTTAAAAATAAATCCCTAAGACAATTACTTTGAAATTACAGAATAACATTGGCTGTTTTCCCTTTACCCCTCAGTGTTTCCTAAATTCCTGCTTCTGAAATTAATTCTCTCTCTTCTATATTATGCAGCTACAATAGGTCTTGCCACGAAGACTTGCAGTAAACATAATGTGTTGGAGGTGGTGGTAGAAAGGATAACTGTCACTATTTTTACTATCCCCTGTCTGCTGTCTCTGATAATGTGTTCTTTGTTTGACTGCCTCTTTCACAGGGATTTCATGCTCAGCAGCCACTGACAGGTCAACCTCTGGCTGTTGTGTAAGGCTCTGAATTTTACATTTCTTTCTTCTAAGGATAGGAATCCTAAACAGCAGGTCCAAAATGCACAGCCTGACAACTGAGATTTCCTTAATGCAGTTCACTAAGTCCAGGAATGATGGTCACAGAAAAAAAGACAGAAAAAAATCCCCACTAACTGTGAATGGCCTTTGCCTGATAATAACAATAAAGTACATGAGATACTACCCGAATAGTGAAATACAGTTTTGTTGTTCAAATGAGACCACCTTGATGCCCTCAATGTCACATCAACTTTCAATCATTACTGGCACAAAATCTGCATTTTTAATCTGCACAAGTTTATATGAATGTTATCAAGGTATGTCCTTACTGAGCTGTCCTAAAATTAAAAAAGGCAAACCAGAAATAATCTAGAAGAGTTAATTCCCTTAAAAAACAAAGCTTTTCAGGCTTGTGAAGTCTGAAAATTCTTGTAGTATCTGATAGAAGATGCTCATCAATTTTTCACAAACACTCTAATCATTATTTACAGCTAAAGCCTCTTTTCTATAAATAGCTGCACTGATGCAACTTTTCCAAATCTGTGGTAATTTTTGTTCTTGAATCCCCTTCTCTCCCTCACTAAAGCAAGTCCAATTTCTCCCCATTCCTTCCACTGGACAGAAAACACAATTTAGTCGCTGGCTACAGCAAGCAGTCAAAAGAGAGCACTCAATGGCTGAGCTCTGCCTCTGTTCTCCCAGGAAGCAGGGTTTCTTTCCTCCACTCAGAGATGATTTTCATTACTTTCACAGGAATTCAAACCCCTTGTGAAATTAGTTCAAAGCTCTCAGATTAGAAGTGCTGTTAGAAGAGATTTATTGAGAGCATGGGAGGAAGAGGATTAAAGAAAGAAAAGGAAGATGGAGCACCTGAATAACCTATTCTTTACCACACCACACTCAACTCTTACTATGCTACTGTAGTAACTCCACACAAAAATCCAATTATTCAGCAATTATTCAGCACCCAAATTTCAGTCCCCCACTTCTGTTAGTTTCAAGACAACTAGAGGCACTACAATTGTTCTATCCTGCTCATTAAGTCTGGGTCAAAATTCAAGAAGTTGCAAAAGAGTGAAGATGTACTTGCAGGGGGGAATAGCACAGAGATGATTAGCATGACCAGTACAGTCCTAATTACCTTAAAACACCCATCTGAAACCTAAACAAATATTTTTAAGTTCATGTAGTGCTAATTTTAGCAAAACTGAATTAATCCCCGATCTGAAAAGGGAGACATACTTGCATTCAAAGCAATATTATTTTCTCCTCTACATTTCAAATGTTAAAGTCACTACTGATTTCCCAAAGCAATTAACATAATTGAAAACCAAGGCTCAAAGCTCTTTTTTAAAGTCAGCCTTTCTTTTGAAAGCAAAAGGTGAATTACTTTTTTTTTTTAACAGACAAAAATAACAAGGGATATGATCCTGCAGAATCAGTGAAATTCTGGAAAACATTGGCTTGCCCCATGTCCACAAACTTTTTATTAAATTTAAAGAGATTAGAGAAAATAGTTCAAAATACGCTTTCTACGTAGAGTTGTATGTCTTAATCTTTCAGGACAGAGTGCAGATCTTTCCAAATAATAATGTTAGGCAGTCTCAATTGTAATCTGTTACAGTCCCTAACTGTGTCTCTCACCATAACCTCATCAGGAAGACTCTTCAAGTCAGGTGCCTCAGTAACATTCAGACATGGACGTAGAGAAAAAAGCAGGCCATTTCTCAACATGTTAATTTTATAACCTACCAAAAGAAGAGTAAGCCCTACTAAACAGGACAACAGACAGCACAATAACCTCAGAATATGGGACGACATGATTTTTAGCATCATGTAAATTATATAGAGAAAAAAAGATAATCACTACCACAAAAAACCAAAGACTTACAATAGGACAGCAATAGGAAATTGTATAAGCATACAGCAAAAATTCCATGCACGCCATAATTCACAAGTTATCAATCATCAAGTATTGACTGAGCAGTACCTTGTGGAGGGACGGGCTGTTGATATCCTGGCATCGGCCCATTATAAGCTCCATACTGCGACTGAGGAACCCCTGGCAATGACTGTCCTCCGTAGGCAGGCTGCTGGTATCCCTGATATCCAGGCTGAGGTTGCCCGTAAGGAGGCCCCGTGTGAGCTTGCTGGTTTACACTCATTGTATTCACATCCCCAAACTAACCTCACCTGCAAAAAGGGGGGGAAAAACGGCTTTAAGCAGATATAAACCAAACTGGTCAGTTTCCCTACTGTTTTCAAATAAGTGAGAGATCCTAAGATACTTGGGAAGCTAAAACATTAATGGTAACTTACTCTTGCACAGCAATTTTTTCAAGTAAGATAAATGCTTTACAAGAGCTACTGAAAACAGTACTCTCAGAAACTATGTTTTCTAATCAACTTAGTCAGCATTTCATCCTGGTTAGACCTGTGATCATCACCCTAGATAGAAATACCATCATTTGCCATTCCATAGCAGATTATTATCAAGCTTCTTGAGAAACCTTTCGAATTACTTCCACCTCACAGAATCAGACCAACAGAAAACAGATTTCATGATATAGATGAACGATCCCTTAACATAACACTTCAATAATACTGAAGAAGTTCAGCTGTCACCTCTGTGTTAGTTTACCTGATCATGTATTTACCACTACAAGCAGCAAGCTCCACCATCAACAAAGGCAGCTGCTTGAAGTGTTTGCTAGAATCTAGAACAGGCCCAGCAGAAGGGGCTATAGCCTTTTTTTTTTTAGTAATAGATGATTTAAAGCCCTTGCTATGTACATACATTTCAGAAAACAAAGATATTCCAAAAGCAAAATTTTCACCTAGGAAAGGTGTTCAAAATGAAAAATAATTACAGGCAAAGATGGCACTAAAGGAGTTATACCAAAGTGTAAGACCTGAAACAGTGTCAGAGAAAAGAGACATTTCTTAGCAAACCTTTGCAAGAAATCTTGCTCAACAGACAGATTCCAAACTCCCCTAAATAACTGTATAAAGAGACTGACTAGCTTTATAACAAGAAAAGCAAAATTGTTATTGTAAGACCCCAAACAAAACAGGTAATTCTTACAACAGCAAGCAGGCAGATAACCTACAGAGCCTTTCATTTGTGGAGAATCAAGGAGATTACTTCAGGGGCAGGAGATTCCCTCATGGTGTGTTTCTCGTAAGAATATTTTGCATCACCTGTACTTCTTTGGACACTCCATGTCACTGTTATCCTCTTCAGCTAAGACTACCTACACTAACACTAAAGAAACATGTTTAGGGCAATTAAATTATTTACCAAAAAGCACCACTTTATATAAAATGCAAAGTAAAGGTAAAATAAATAACTAATGTTACCCTCATACTTTTCTCCAAACTCTAAATCTTAACACATAGGAGACAGTGGGGCAACAGCCACCAGAAGCAAAGCCTGACCAGGAATCTGTACCTTAACTCAATCAGGTATTAAAGCCCCAAGCTGGTTTGCCTACACTCTAATTAGCACATGCCAAACAATGCTAAGGTTGGTTCTTCACATTACCAAAAATATGATGCCAAAGAATTATTTCAGCAACTGACACCACAGCAAAGCCACTGGAAGAACTACAGCTCTGTAAGAATCATCCACATGAAGACATTCTTTCATACATACATGCAACAAAGGGAAAATACATATATCATAATAGAGAGATTTAATTACTTACAAAAGAAAGCTAGCACAAAACGTAAAAACTATATTTAACCACCTACAGCTAGTAAACATGATAAATGTCAATACTAAGATTATTAATACTTACTCTGAGATTAGATTTTAAACTTTTATGAAAGGAAATAAATTAAGTTTTACATTTTTATTCTCCAAGCTGTATAAAGGCAAAGATTGGGCTTTTGTTTAGAAAAAATCTCCTCTTAAATATTTAAAGGTAATTTGCTCTTGAAAGTTAACACATCATTTGCAAGAGCTTACATGAGCATGACAGAATTTTTCATCAGCCCTCAGTGGTTTTAAACACGATTACTCTCTTACTGTTACATTTGTAATGTATAATCTCTAAAAATTCTGGTTTCCCACACTACCTTTGACTTAGTTCTGCAAAACAGTCTAACCTGAGCAGCCATGTGGCCAGGAAGTCTGGACTTTGGGACCTGCTCCCTTCCCAAGTTCCCTGAAAGGTTAACCTCTCACTGTCCAGGCAGGCAATCGGTGTGACCACACTGGAATGACAGACCTACTCTCAGCCACCTCCTGTTCTGTACAAACAGTACAGCAAGAGAGTGCCTCCTGCAAAGGTGGGAGCACAGGAAAGGAAGAGCACATCAAGAGGACTACTCTATCTGCACATCTTGGAACATCTGGGCAGGGCTTTCTGACAAGGAAGGAGGGCTATGCTCTCTTCTTCCTGCCTCTGCTTATTGGATTGTACATGAGAAACCTGGCTTCTAGTCATGCTCCAGCAAACAAATCTCTCCCACAGGAAGAGCTGCAGAGTAGCAGTATTCCACATGATAGCTCCTGAGCTAGAACCACTAAGACACTTTTCACAAGTTAGACCTACAGAAATCTCTGACCAGATCTAATGTTCGAACTAGGAATTACTACAGGGCAGAAGATGAATCTTTTATGCTTTTTCTCCTGTTTTTCTAAAGCATAACAGGATAAGAACTCAAGCATGTCCCTTGTGAACCACTTCTGACTTACTGCTGTGAGTGTATACTCAGTAAGTGATCCTACCTGACGATCTTTTACTATTCCCTTTTCAGCCTTCCCTCCCTCAGGTGAGTATCAGTATTTCCTGCCTCAGAAGCTGGTATCTGTAGCTTGTTGCTCTCTCCACAATAACAAAACCGAGAGGTAAGCTCATTTAATGCACATCTTAAAGAGAAAAAGAGTTTTGAGATAATCTCTTACGCTTTTGTGGAAAAAGTAGCTACAGAAACAAGATGGTTCTAACTCAATGTCCCAGCTGAAAGGTAGATACACCTCAGACCTTCAGCTAGCCCATGTCCCAGCTAGCACAGGCTCATCTCCACCACAGCACAAGCTGATGCTCGCTCTACACTGGCAGAGGGTTAAGGAGGGAGACTTAAGAACAAGTCCAGGGCTGAAGCTGTGGACAAGGCTGCTTCATTGTTTTGGTGCCCAACTCGCTCTGAGCATCAGGCTTGTGGCACACTTGCTGATCACTGATGTGAAATACCATAAGGCAAGACCAAGAGTATTTGCCTCTGAGAAGATGGAAGATAGTTGTCACTGATTTTCCCTCTTCCCCAGTACAAGTTATTTGTATCAAACATTCATTATATTTCCACTCAAAAAGCATCTCTGTGCAGATTAGAATCTGGTCACTTGAAGAGATATGGAGAATGGGAGAATTTCATGCTCTGTCTTATGACAATAAGGGTGGCTGGGGTATGAAGAATGACAGAAATAATACATATACCAGATACAGAGAAATAGAGATAACGGGCCATTTCACATGGATAAAAATGCTGAGGATATTCCTTTGCACATAGTAACACATTACCAAAATTAAGCCAAACATAATACTGACATGTGGTGTTGAACATCATATTACTACTCAGCACTTACAATACACAAAGCTCAAATAAGCAGGACTGATGAAAGAGGAAAAACTCCTATGACAAGTGGTCATTACCATAAACAACAATTTTCCTGCAAAGCAGGAAGCAGTTACTCTGTACCATTTTCTATTGCTCTGTATAAAGGCAGCTGACCATGAAGTTTTGGTCAACACAGTTACAAAGCTACAATTACACCAAAGCCTGTTGTACAAGACAGACAACCAGTGAAGATCAGTAATGAACTGATGGGAGGAAAATACACAGGAATAATGTAGGGGTTGGGGAATATCTGAATTTTTACAATAGCTTCAAGATTACTTAGCATCCAAGCAAATCAGATCACAGTGAAGCTTTTATGACATGCTTGAAAAAAACCTAGTGATTCATATGAGCTCGTTTCAATGAGCAAATCTCCCAAATCACTGAAAACTTCATATTCATCATTTTTTATAGTCTGCATTCAGTGTCAACACCCTTTTGAAAGCAAAAAGCTTGATCTCATCAGTTCTTGTTCAGTTTCTAAAGGAAAGGCATACAGCAAAATTACTTTCCTTCGGAAAGGTGCTATTGCCTTTTTTACTGGTCCCAGGGAAAGGAAAAGCCTGTTTGTTTCAATTTCTGAGGAGACTGATACTTTAAAAAAAAAACCCAAACCTATAACAAAAAAAAAAAAAACAAAAAAAACCCGCACAGAACCCAAGACAATCACATGGCCATGAAGGAAATGTATCTATTTAACACAAAAATTGAAGCTGTTTCCAAAAGATGGGATAGAAGGAGAGCACTAGTAATTCAGAGTATTGCCTATAGTACTTTTAATGTTTCTGTTCTGCAACTTTCTGGAAGCTGCAAGGTTTTGCTATTCTTACAAAGACCGAAACTCTGGAGCTAACAACACTCTTCAGAAAGGGAAATGTCCTTGCTTTTGTTTCCTTGACAGCTTGACTAGGTCTTCTATGAGCACTCATGGAACACTTGGTTCTTTTCATATATAAAAAATTACTGGATGTTGTTTTTTTTTTCTATAGAAAATCCTGGAAAAGAAACTCATGTCCTAGAAGTCAGAAACTGCCAACGAATCTGTAAGCTCGCAGGCCATTGTAACAAATGCCTCCCACACATTTGCCCAAATCAACCCAAATACTGGAATCAGCTCCAACCTGGTTGTAATACGTGGCACTCTCTCTTCCTGCCTGTGCAGATTCTCAACTTGTTACACCACAGGTAACATTTTCTTCATCTATGCATTTTGAGTTACTGCCAGAAACGTTTTAACGGTTCAAGAAAAGTGTAAGACACAGTTTTCAAAGTGAATCTTAAGGTGTGATCACTTCTATATTAGAGAAGGCCACATTAAACTCAGTTTTGTTAGGCTGATTCATCATCCTGGGCAAGGTACAATATAGTATATAAGTTACAAGAGTGAAAGTGATTAAAAACTGAATACAAAAAATCCCAGCTTAGTCTTGACTAACTTTACAACTACCACTGCTTACAACCCCTGCCATCACCACCACATTTCTACTTCAATAGCATTTTATACTTTGTTGACTCAAGTCTCCTAGTGGGACTGATTCACATCTCTATCGCTGTAATAAAGCTCTAGGAAAAGAGCTGAAAAATGCTCTGCTATGAGCATGGCTTCTGAAGAGCAACCCCATGGGGCAAAAGTCACTGACAATACAGCATCAACAAAATCACAGTGAAGGATCTCTCTGTTTCCTAGCTACCTCCACATCATATGTTACAATAAGTGAAGTAATCTGAATCATTTCTGTGAATCTTGCACAAGCATAATTGATTAGAAAAAGTTACATGAGCAGTTTCAAATTTAGGGAAGAGGCCAGAAGGAAGAATGGAAGAAAGGGAATATACGGCATAAGACTAAAAAACAAGTTTTCTTCGCATACATTGCAACAGTGGCCATCTCTGTGCTCTGACTTCCTCTACACAAATACACATTACACAATTGCCACCACTTCCAAGAAACAAAAAAAAGGTCAGAATTAGCTTTCCCTGATACCTACTGCCAGTTTATACTGTCTTTTAGCGCTTTCTATGTTAACAATGAATCTTGCTGAACATACAAAAACAAGCTCTATCTTCACAATTTATCCCTAACACAGCTTTTCAAATCTAAAGAACAAGAAACATCCAATTCTCTTCTGCAGAGACTTTGGTGTTGATTACTGTTGGTGACTCTGTACCTTGCCCTTCTTTAGCCAACCATCAATTCTTCCTTTGATTTTTGACCCTTCTTCTGATAATAAGTGTTACAGGAAGATAACATAGTCCTACCACAGCAGGAAAAAGAAGTACAAGCACCAAACCACTCATCAGAAAAATAATCTTTTAAATAGCTGTTCACAGCTATAAGTCAGCTTTCAGCCATGAAATTAAAACCTGGAGTGAGTGCCACAACATATTAAGAAGCAATTATACATTCTTTATATTGATGTCCACTTCATAGTCTGTCTACAACAATAAAAGAATCCTGAATAAAGGTAGCTCCATTGGCATGAACCTGTTCCACAAGAAAATGGATGGAAATATTTGTTTTCACAGAGTGTATTTACGTGATTGAAAGTAACTCTCCTTTAAAGAGGAAAGTTTGGAAGTTTTTGGCTATATTTCTATCTGTCCCATAACTAGAATACCTACACTAGAAGGCTGTAGGAACAAAAAAAAACAATGTTTAAGCCAGAGTTCCCTAAATTTACTCATGAAAACTTGACATTAATAAAGAGCAAAGACTTTAGTAGAAAATCAGTAGTCATCTCCCATTTCAGTGATGTGATTTTACACTGCTTGTAAAAAACAACAAAAAAGAATTTGCCCGTTATTCCTCAGATAGTGATTTCTGTCCAACATTCCTCACAACATTTGGTAAAGTTGACTACAGAATCCTGTAACAGAAATTGATCCAGAAATATTTTAATGGCTAAAAATCAACTGAGTACCAAACTGGAAAAAAAAAGTCTGTATTTTCAATGACAGTACAAACATTAGTTCCTGTGGATAACTTCTAACTTAGGAGTAAGCAATTCTCTTATGTCCCAGCAACCACTTCCATTAGTCAGTAAGTTTACAAAGAACTTCAACTACAGCCCAGTTTGGATGATTTTGCACTCCCTGTCAGAGATCAGTACAGTAAAAAAAAACAAAAAACAACAACTAACTAAAGGAAACGAAGCTTCACCACACTCTATCAAAAGCATTTCTCAGAAGTAGTGAAAGCAAATTCCAACAACAGAAAATAAAACACATTTAAAGCACCATCTACATGGAAAGCAGGAGTCCCATCTTGCATAACCACCTTTTCGAGACTACACTTGTATTTCGATCATGCCCATCTCCTTCACTTTCCTTCTTCCTTTTTTCGCAGCCACACAACCACTAAGTTTTACTACCAAATCCAACCAATCTCAACGCCCGATCTCCGCAAGGGATGACTATCCTTCGAAAAGCTCGAATGAATGAAAGCTTGAACAGCACAGCACAAACGCCAGGGGAAGGATCCGCGGATTACAGGAGATTAGAGAGGTTGCAGAGGCGGGTATCCGACTCGCGCCGCACCCCGACCAAAACGAAGCAGTCGGTTCTCCGTGCCGGACCGACGGCCCGACTCGCAGCCGCCGGGTGTCACCGCACCACACCGGAACACCGACGGGTCTCTCGGGGCAGCCCAGGCACTGGAAGTGCAGGCCCCACCGACAGCCTGCCCGGCCCCATAGGCCGCCAGCACCGGCCGGGCCGCGGGCGATGCGGACGCTCCCGCCCGGGCGCATTCCGGGGAGCTCCGGGGCACTGTAGAGCCTCCCGTACCGCGCAGCACGGTGGGCCCGACGCGTCACCCGACCGGGCGCCACCGGGCCTCGGCGGAGGAGGAAGCGGCAGCGGCGGCACCGTCTCGGCTCCGGGCCGCGGCCGGGCCGCCGGGCGCGGTGCCGGGCGCAATGCCGCCCCCCCGCTCGCCCGCCCACAGCGGGCACCGCATGGCCCTGCCGGTGGGCCCGGCCACCCGGAGCCCCCTCAGGCCTCACTCACCACCGCTGCCGCCACTGCCGGGCCCACTTCCGGCTCCCGCCCCGCCGCTCCCCGCCTGCCGCTCCCCGCCTGCCGCTGCCACGTCCGCGCTCCGCCCGCCGGAGCCCGGATGCGACGCAGGCGCTGGGAGGCCCCGGCCGCTGACGTCGTGGCTGGGCGGGAGGCGGCTGCGGGGGAGGCCCGCGGGGCTGCTTCTCGCGCAGCCCAAACCAGCACTGTTCGCAGGGCAGCTGAGGCGTGTGCAGGCTGAACGCTGCTGAGCTGCGGCCACCATTGAGCACGGTGTCCTTGGCCGCCTGTCCCACCAGCGGCCTGTTAAAGACCGCGACAGGGGAGCAACCAGGGCCGGTTCTGCACCAAGGTGCAAAGAGTTGTTTACTCCCTACAATCAACAGGATTACGTCCCTCCGTACTCGGGACTGGTGAGGCCACACCTCAAGTACTGCCTTCAGTAGGCCCTACTGGCTCCCTCACTTCAGAAAGGGCATTGAGGTGCTGGAGCGTGTCCAGAGAAGGGTAAAAAGGCTCGTGAAAGGTCTAGAAAAGTTGTCTTACAGGAATGGGTGAGGGACCTGGGATTGTTTTGTCTCGAGAAGAGGATGCTCGTGGGGCATCCCGTTGCCCTCTACAACTGCCTGGAAGGAGATTGCTGTGAAGTGGGGACTGGTCTCTTTTGTGGCTACAGAGAAGACAAGAGGAAATGGTCTAAAGCTGAGACAGGGGACACTCAGATTAGATATTAGAAACATTTTCACTGTTAGGGTGGTCGGGCATTGGAACAGGTTGCCCAGGAATGTGGTGGAGTCACCACCCCGGAAGTGTTTAAGAGGCGTTAGGATCTGGTGCTGGGTGATGTGGTTTGGGGGTTACAGTCGTAGTGCTGCGTGGATGGTTGGACTTGATGATCTCAAAGGTTTCTTCCAGCCTTGGTAATTCTGTGATTGTGTTGATTTGTGCCCACCAGCAATATGAAATGGCACCAGATGAGTGGTGCTATAGTACTGGCAATGAAGTAGTCAACCAAGCAATGGCATAACAGCAAAGGTACATCCTCTGGATGTTACAAGGATGTTAGTCACTGAGAGCTAAGCACATGCAGAATAAGGAAGAGGTAAGGGTAAGCTTGTCCTCAGGACCTTAACAGAAAATTAAGTTTTATGCCTTGTAGGAAAGGGGGAACGTGGACTTTAATTCTTGTATAACTCCCTGGCTTGGGATAGCTAGGAGGTCTTATCTGTCATGATTCTAAAAAAAAACCACTGAAAGACTCTGCTTCACTCTAGTGAGACCCCATCTGGAGACCTGTGTCCAGCTCTGAGGTCCTCAGCACAGGAAAGACATAAACCCATTGGAGCAGGTTCAAAGGGAGGTCAAGAAAATGATCAGAGGGATGAAAGCTTCGCGTACTAAGAAAGGCTGAGAGAGTTGGGGTTGTTCAGCCTGAAGAAGGTTTTGAGGAGACCTTACTGTGGTCTTTCAATACTTAAAGGAGGCTTTTAAGAAAGCAGGAGACAGACTTTTTAGTAGGGCTTATAGTTAAAAGACAAGGGATGATGGTTTTAAATTAAAAGAGGGTAGATTTAGACTAGATATAAGGAAAAAAAATTCTGCTACCAGGCTGGAAGCACTGTAACAGGCTGCCCAGAGTGGTGGCAGATGCCCCATCCCTGGAAACACTCAAGGTCATGTTGGACAGGGCTCTGAGCAATCTAATATAGTTGAAAATGTCCCTGCTTATTGCAGGTAGGTTGGGCTAGATGATCCTTAAAAGTTCCTTCCAACCCAAAGTATTCTCTGTTTCTATGACCTGGTTGGGCTCTCTTGGCCGTTGAGTCTATGTAAGCAGTGCCCTGCAGAGAACTGTTTGAATCCTGTGTGTGTAGCTAATCCCAGCTATTCTGGTCTCAGTGTCTAGTATTACAAGTGGATGTAGGGGATGTCAGGGAGCAGCACGCTGCAGAGAAAGCACAGTACATGTATAGTCTGCCTGTGGCTTTTGGGGCAGGCACATAGTGCTGCTGTGTAATAACCCTAGCTGTATGGAGAAAATAGAAGTGGAGAGCACATTAATTGCAAGCTGGTTTTGTTCAATTCATAGGATCAGGTGCTATCACCTGATTTGTACAAGTTGTGCCTGTGACCTGTCCTTGCCTGAAACTCAAACTAATGGATCCTGAGTACTGAGTGACTCTTAAGATTTGCATTTGGAATGCAAAGTGGAAATAAAACTTTTACTGAAATGCTTCCAGCTTTAAGAGTGTCAGACAGAGCTCTGGAGAGACAGGAGGTGTGCTATTTTCAGCCACGTTCCGGTGAGAGATCCATCATGTATGCGGGGGCAGGGGAGCACAGAGGGTGAGATTGACATGACACGTGTGTAGGACAACTCTGGCCCCTTACCAAGGGCAGAATCAAATGTCTAATCATAGGCAGAGCAGCAGCTGAGAGTCCAGAAGAGCAGTGAAGGCTGGGCTTGACAGTCTTAACTCGTGTGTGTGTGTGTGAACTTCAAGGAGAAAGTGAGCAGAGGGCCTTGTGGGGGCTGGAGAGTGGTGGTGTGAATTGTGAATATGGGAATAGAAGATTCTGCCTGTTAAGAACTGGAGTCTATACTGAAGTTGTGAAGACAAAATTTCTAAAGCACAGAAATCATGGGAGCTGAAGAAGAAATGCTCATCACTCTGTCTGGAGGTGCCCCCTGGGGCTTCCGCCTGCAAGGGGGTTCAGAGCAGAAAAGACCCCTTCAAGTATCAAAGGTAGGACCTTGAGGTGCGAGCTGTGAGAGCAAAGTTGTTCTGCTGAGCTAAGACATCCCTACTGAGTCGGGCATCTTTCGCTACTGTTAGGGAATATAGGAACTCCTTACCATGGCAGCAGATCTTAAAAGGAAACTTGGGTGGTGTGCTCAAGCAGGGTGTGAGGTGGGCTGTGGGTCCTGGAATAGGTGCTATTGAGGTAGAGACAAGTGTCAGGTGAAGATCTGCTTCAGTGCAGGTCTGTATAGCTCAGACAACTCTCTGAGTTGTCAGCAGAGCTATAACCATAGCTACAATGCAGGGAAAAGGGTTCAAATACAGAAACTTCAATACTCATGTAAGACATCCAACTAAAGAGAAAAATAAATTGAAGCAGTAAAAGCCATATTTTTAATTCAACTGTCCCTAGCACTTCATTACTATATTTCAGCTTTCAAAATAGATGTACATTTCTTATTCTTCTTATTCTTCTGTTGGTGAAAGTTTTTCAACACTGTCTGAAGTGAATATTTGTGATGCTCTAAGCAGCAAATACTGGTTTTATTTCAAGAATTAAAAACAGTTGTTTGGATGGGAGATTAAAAAAATGGAATAAACATGAACCTTGTGTTGCACTACTTTTGATAAACAGCTGTCACTGTTGTCTTTCAATGAGTAAATTGAAAACTAGGGGAAAAAAAGGTCTTCTTTATTAAGCTCAAGACAGCTGCATTAGCCTTGACACAATAATATCTTGGGATATCTCACTGAAAGGCACCCAGCAGCAGAAATGAAAAAATGCTCTGCCCAGCTCCTTCTGTTTCCTTAAGCAGACCATGCCTCTGACAGAATTTTGAAATTAAATGTTCTGTGTCACTTGGCTCACCCTAGATCATGTAGTGTTTGTCTGTAACTTCTGCCAAGTGGTTTGGAATCCCATAGCTTGGCCTTGAAATGAATATTTCTTATGTAGAGAAAGATTTTTCTCCAGAAAAACAACTTCTGCACAAACTCATAGAGTTTCAGGTGTTAAAAAGAAAGAATCAATATCCTTTAAACAGGTGTCTGGCATCAGCGGTTCTTAGGAAAATGGAATTTTCAGGGGCTACATTAACTCTGCATGGTCTAAGATTTTTGACTTTTGTTTTTCCCTCAGTAGATAAGAAACTGAGACTGAAGAGGGAGGAGACTGTGAGTGTCTATAAAGATTACTCAGGATTGAACAGCAGCAAGAACTAGTCATTACCCAGGCTAAGTTGCACCTTAAGGTGCAAGAATGGAATATTGCTCAAGAATTAGTAGCACTTGCAGGAAGGTATTAACTCGAATCAGCTCTTATTGGGCACTGTACTTCAAGTCTAGCAATACAAATATATATAATTTTACAATACTTGGATATTGCATTAACAATAATGATGGAAAATATAATTGATACAAATCCATTTGAGGCTCAAAGTATACATCATTCTTTAGGCAGGATTTTCATTTTTATAATTATCTGTTTTGTCTATTATTGCCCAGAATTTAATAGCATCCTATAACCCTACATACTGTCTTAAAGGCAACACCAGTCTCCAAAGAATGGATGGTCCTTACGACGTATCCCAGAAGATCATATCTGAATGTAACCTGCTTACAAAAGAATAAACTGCCAGGTGTCATGTGATAGAACATACAGCCATGAATAGCTGATAGGTGCCAGGAGATAACTGAGTAGATGTTGTTTGTGTCTCAGAGATTCCAGTGCTGTCATTTCAGACAATTTCAACTTCTAGGCTTTAATGAACGTGCTCTCCGCTTCTATTTTCTTCATACAGCTAGTGTTATTACACAGCAGCACTATGTGCCTGCCCCAAAAGCCACAGGCAGACTATAGATGTGCTGTGAAGGAAAGTCATAGTAGTAACACTAAGGAAAGATGCTTACCTTTGGATGCTGAGTCAAATGATGAATAAATGATAAGAAGTTAATTTGGGAAATTAATCAAGTATAACAAATACATTATATGTAATGATACATGTTGTACTTTGGTAGAGATGCTGGATTTGCCAAGCCAGACCAGGTTAAGAGTCTCGCTTGTCCTGCTTCCTGCTTCCTTTGTGTTTCCTGCAAATATTTCAAAGCAAGTTGTAAGTTTCACAATGCATCTAATTTTTGTGTAATGCAATGTGGAGGAAATCCTTTCCCCTCAGGTAGTTATCAGCATGGTTTACCCTATAGATAAACAGAAAATTGTTTCTGAACAACTAGTACCTTACCTGTCTAAGCCTTATGTGATTTCCTATTGAAGATTTGATAACACTAAGCAACCAGGCATTCCAAAGACTAAATATTGCACTAAGTGGGATTTCCTGCTTGAGTCGCTCTTGTTGTATTACAAAGCCCTTCACAATTCCTCATCTTACAAGACCAGTGTACACAGTTCATAGTCTTTTTGCCTTTATGCTTTCTAAAGTTTATACCACCATCATCTTTTTATTGTTTCTCTTTATGGAGATTATGATAAAATTAATCACTGATTGCTCTNTTCCTTTCCTTTTTCCTTTCCTTTTTCCTTTCCTTTTTCCTTTCCTTTTTCCTTTCCTTTTTCCTTTCCTTTTTCCTTTCCTTTTTCCTTTCCTTTTTCCTTTCCTTTTTCCTTTCCTTTTTCCTTTCCTTTTTCCTTTCCTTTTTCCTTTCCTTTTTCCTTTCCTTTTTCCTTTCCTTTTTCCTTTCCTTTTTCCTTTCCTTTTTCCTTTCCTTTTTCCTTTCCTTTTTCCTTTCCTTTTTCCTTTCCTTTTTCCTTTCCTTTTTCCTTTCCTTTTTCCTTTCCTTTTTCCTTTCCTTTTTCCTTTCCTTTTTCCTTTCCTTTTTCCTTTCCTTTTTCCTTTCCTTTTTCCTTTCCTTTTTCCTTTCCTTTTTCCTTCCCCCTCCCCTTCCCCCTCCCCTCTTGGGTCAGATATAACTGGGCATGAGCCTTCAGTGTGCCCTTACAGTCCAGAAGGCCAACAACTTCCTGAGCTGCATCCAAAGAGGAGTGGCCAGCAGTGGAGGGAGATGATTCTGCCCCTCTGCCCACTTGGAGCACTGCATAAACCTCTGGGGTCCTCAGTGCAGAAAAGATGTGGACTTCCTGGGATCTAGAGGATCCAAGGGATGGAGCACCTCTCCTGTGAAGACAGGCTGAGAGAGTTGGGATTGTGGCCTTCCAGTACCTGAAGGGAACTTATAAAAAAGAGGGAGAGATATGTTTTAGATGGATAGATCGTGATAGGGTAAGGGGGAATTATCTTAAACTAAGAGAGGAGAGATTTAGATTAGATGTAGTGAGGCTCTGAACAGGTTGCCCAGAGAAGCTGTGGGTGCCCCATCCCTGGAATTGTTCAAGGCCTGGTTGGATGGGGCTCTGAGCAACCTGGTCTAGTGGAAGGTGTCCCTGCCCGTGGCAAGGGGGGTTGGAACAAGATGATCTTTAAGATGCCTTCCAACCATTTTATAATTCTATAACTAATTTTGTGTTCAACTAAATTTACGGAGCCAAACCAGCCGTGGGATCAGAATATTGCTTCTTCCAGCAGTGCCCAGTGGACACTGAGGAAAAAGCACAATTTAAGTAACACAAGAAAGATTGAAATGCTAGCATTAGTACCAACTGATTATATGGTTCCAGATCTGTAACTGCAAATGCCTATTTCTTTCTTCTTAAACTTGCCTACAAGAGCACATACTGACTCTTTTGTTCCATCAAAACAATAATTTGCAGTGTCCAGGTGCTATAATTGCCTAATGTGAATCTGAAGGCTACCATACTGATGTGTATTTGAAAGGCATACCATTAATACTTCATCTCATAAAAACAGGTACTATAAGAGTAGAGAGTGAGACCAAAAAATAAACACAAGAAAACTTGTGTCTGGGGAGCCTTCAGTGAGAAAGAATAGATGATTTGTCAATGAGGGTTGTATTGAAGTATCACACTGTAATGAGTAAGCTGAAAGAAAAGCAGACATTGATATGCTCAGCAAGCACATACACAGCACGATCAAACATCAACAGAGGACATGAATTATTCTGCAGAAATTAGAAAGGATAGGAATGTTGAGAACTAGAGAAACAAATAAAGACCAAAGAACACAAAAAGCAAAGGACAATCTTAATTTTGTTTTTAGTTACAACAATGTCTTTTTAAGATTCATATTGGCTTATTGTGATTCTTAATGCATCTTTTACCTCTTATCTAATGAAGCAGATAAACTCTAGTGGGAGTTTACACTACCCCTCAACAAAATAAAGCTGATTTATTCTAGCTCAGTAGGTGTGGTGCAAATGATAACACAACACAAGAAATCTTTGACCAGAAACAGTCTTTAGGAAAGAAAGAGAACAAACATAAACACGAGAAGCAAAAAGGATCCATAGATGGCAAGATTTTTGTTTTAGAAAGGCTAAGGGAAAGTACGCCATCCTGATATAGCTGTAATTGATAACAAAGTTAACCCATTCTGAAAAAAGAGTAAGAGAGAACAATACTATCAGGTTCCTGGAGGACTTCTTTACAGTAAGGATACGTGCATCAAATGCTTTCAAAACAAAACAAAATGTAAAATAGCTAGTCTGAGAAAAATTCTAAGCATTAATGCCATTAATCAACCAAAGTAGAAACCTAACATGGAATTATATTATGGAGATAATTTTTATGAAGATGAACAGGACAGTTTTAAGATGATGCAAGTGCATGCAAACCTGCCTTAGGGATCCTGCTACAAAACAAGATTTATTCAATGAGGGTCAAACATGGTTACTTTGTATAAAAAGCAAGGAAGGCACTTCCACCTCCAGCACAAGTACAAGTAATACTGACAAAATAGAGGAAACTGAGTCTTTACAGCTGGTACTGATAGTAGAGGCAAAGGACCTGGGCATATTAGTGCATGACCAATAATAAGCCAGCAAAATTATGAATCTCTGGGGAAAAAAAAGGCAAACATAAACAAACGAGCCTCAGGCAGATGTCTAACAGCGATAGGAAGGCATTGATATTACTGTCTAGTACACAAGGGGGGGATTCACTGAAAATACCATACTTACAGAATCAGCCTCTTTCAAGGAAAATAAATGAAATGTCAGGTAGAGCAGCCATAGAAAAAGAGGGGAGGAGAGAAGGTTTCTTTCACCTAGCAAAATATTGAAAGAGGTGACTGCAATCTACAAATAGATGTTGAGCAAATACTAGCAACACTATTCAAATATAGGTGACAGGATTGACAGCACAGAACAACTAACCAGGGAGGTTCAGCAATGACTTTCCAATCTAGAAAAAGAATTGAAAATATTTTGAGTCAGTTTATGAACTGGAGTAAACAATATGGCCTCTGAAAACTACAGAGGATTGGCCCTGGTAGCTCGAGGGACTCCTTTCAGTTGGCTGCTCCGTACAAATACTCCGCAGCAATGTTAGGGGAATTGTTAGGGGAAGCAGTAACACAGGATTGTATTGGTTCTAAAACCAAAAGGGCAGTTCATCACAACCTCCTTTTTAGCCCTTTCTCACATATTCCCACTTTTTCCTGCATGGTTTTCTGCTGATAATTCACTATTTCTACTGTCTCCTGTGCAAGATATCCTTGCTGCCTGTTTGTCATGTCACTGCTCCCTGTGACACACAGCCTGGCTGCTGTGTGCCATTCTCCTTTGCTCATGTGACATTATTCCTGCTGGAGATGCCAGCTCTAACCCAAATAGGTCTGATGGCTTCCAGATTTGCAATCACCTTCTCTTCCTCTCCCATTTTCAGTGGGCAGCCTGTTCTTTATCTGTTTTTGCAAATGTTTACTGTCACACCTAAAAAAGCACTGCTAGTCTGTTGCAGTCACTAAAACTGGTTTTGAAGTGCCTCAAGCTGCTTTGGGAGTACTCCTGGACATATTTTATGGTCTGTTGGCACTTAGGCAGGTGCTACATTTGGCTGCTAGTGAGGGAGCGCATGCTGTGGCACCAGTGGAACTTTCCAAGGACCTGGAAGAATCTCTTGATGAGAAGTTGAGGTGAAACCATACATGCTCCATCTATACCTGGTGCATTAAATGTACCTGGGACCATTCTCTGGCACTTATGCCAGCTGCTACAGAGTGTAATGCAGCCCAGCAATTAACATTTTCTGTTCTTCCAAACAAAATAGCCACATGCCCATAAGCAGTGGCTCTGGAAATGGTCTGTTCTAGCTCCCAAACTGTGCCTGGGAATTTTTCTGGAAGGCAATAGGCGATCTCAGCCAAAGATGTGCCAAGGATCATTTCAACATTTTACTACAGTAGCTGGGGTCCAGAGCTCAGGTTCATTCGCTGACATTATTCAGCCTGCTACTGAATTCAGAGCTACTGAATACATCTGTGGAGGCTGAGCCTGGTTTTTATGTACATTCGTACCTACAAGATGACTACAAAGATGTTGCAAGGCACAGGAAGGTCTCTGTACCTAAGTGCCCTAGATTCTTCAGGTGAATGGGGTACTTCTTTAATCCATATTTGTGGCTGATCCTGTCCTTGCTGCTGCAGAACAACGGTGCTTATCCTCCTCAGACTCTTGCTGAGGCTGCCTTTGGGTTAGTGAGTGCTGTCTTTTGGTGCAGTAACCCACTCTTGCAATATTATGAATGCTGTGTTCAATATTTTTTTGCAAACGAAAGTGACCCTCATTCTATTGAAATAATAGTAGGTATGTCTTGTTCTAATTTGCCCTCTCTCAGCATAAATACTGTGGAGGCATAATATACTTAAGACTGTTGTTGTTCAACAATTAGTAGCAGCTGAAAAGAGCCTTCTGTTCTGAGAAGGGTTTTTTTTCAGGGCTTGCAAATGCTCACGGCCCCTTAGAGCGCAGTATCAGCACGCAGTGCGAAGGCTGGGAACACTTTGTTCTGAAGGTCTGAAGCCATGTCTCTGGGTAGCTCCACCCTGTGTTCAAGCATCTTTCCCTCCTTCTGTCCCAGTTCAGTGCCTGTAACTGTAGAAAGACATTTTGGTTGCCAGATTTGCTTATGAGCTTCAATTCCATTAGGTTTAGATTCTAAAATCTTTCATGGCACAGGAGCCAGGCTGAGCCTCTAGACAAAGGACTTACATGGGGCATGTATAAGCATGTTTTTTTCTGAACATTTAGTTGCTTTTCTCTCAGCTCCTAAATGTGGGACCTGGTACAAATATTTGACAAATATATCTGTTCCTTCTGAATTCTTGCTTCGTATAAAAAACTCTTGATATCCTGCTGCTTACTCTGTTGAGGGTAAAATGTTTATCAAGTACTTTTAGTAGCTATTCTAGCACATGTGGCATTATTTGTTATCATTGATATTACATTTCAATCACTTTTCAGCTAATCTACCATCAAGTAACAAATAGCTATGGAGATTGTGCCTATTTTTATCTATCTGGGGCCACCTCTGGCTAGAAATTGCACCCTAGAATGACACTTGTGCTAAATTTTTTGCTTAAGAAAAGAAAGTGGATTGTTTGAGGTTGGTGTTCTCTTTCCTCTTTTGTATAACCACAACAAAAAACTCATTTTAAGGCACTTCATTTCAGTAAGAGAAAACCAACAATCCCTGACTGTTTGTGTTTCTTTTTTATCAGCTTGTATCTCCTGGTACAAGTCAGAATTAAATCTAGTGCGTCTAAGAGCTTGTACACTCTAGGCAGTAACATATTTTACAGTAGTCTGACATGTACTTAACCAACTGACCAGCACTAGCATCCTCGTCCACTACCAGCTCTTGTTGCTAAACCCCTTGCCCAGAAGCCACCCAAGTCTGTCCTGCCACTTAAGATACGTCTTTTCACCACTCTCCCTTGCTGTGTCCATCCCACAAAATATGTGTTCTCTTCCCACTTTCTTTATATCAAGACTCCCTAATTAAGCTTCACCATGGATGACCTGTGAAGTAACCATGCAGAGACACTGGACCTACTTTACCAAGAGGCAAGTCTTCTGGTGTCACCTCTTAAGAAGGAATACGATGTTTCTCAGGAAATTACTGGAACTAACTTCCTGTGTAGTTGTAAAGCTTAGTGTAATTATTACGATATTCTCCTGTAAAATAGCTTCCAATAAAAACATGGCATTGACATGAGGATGTAATGTTATTTGAGGATGTAATGTTATTTGCTACTTAACAGATAAGGCATAGGGAAAGTATCTGACTGGATCTCTCTGTTGAGGTAGGCAACTGAGATAAAGAAAGACTGTTGGAAAATGTCCTGGTTTCCAGGCTCCTGCCTTTTGTGGCTCACAGTCTGAGTGTCTTCTCTGAGGTCACACAAAAAATCTTCCAGGTCTTCTGAATCCCACTCTAGCCATCTACCCACTCCAGCCATTTCCTCGCTGTAGCCACAGGGGTATCCTTCCTTACACAAAAAGAGTGAACCCTGGCCTTGGACGAAAACCAAACTGGCCCAATAACCAAAACGATATGAATACACATCTTCAGAAAGAAGAGATGGAGGATGTTTGTTTCTGCTTTTGAATCTAGAAACTGCTCTGTTTGTGGTTCAGCTGAGCAGGAAATTCTAGGAGGAGCAGACCCACCTGCTGGTTGGCTCTTGCTTGAATCATTGCATTTTGGTTATGCTTTATACCACAAAAAGTAATTTCTTACCTCTTCATGAAAACCCTGTGACAGGATTGTATTTCATAGAAGGCTGGGAATGAAATTTAAACACTGCCAGGTTGTATGGAGTGTTGGACCCTATGGCATTGTAGCTTCTGGGGGAAGGGGATGGTTGTGTGTTGAGAGATGCAATCAGAGGGTGGAAGGGCATTGGATGGGAAGATGAATTGTATTCAGTATAAAACTCTGACCTGGATTGAGGTTGCTAGGTTTCTGCTGGAAAGATTGTAGGAGATTAGGTGAAGACTGATAATAAAATTTATCTTCCTACCTTATAGGCTGAGCTCTCTCAGTGAGAGGAAGTGGGAGGTGTTTTGGGAAGGCAAGAGGAGAGATGGATGACATGAGCCTACACTGCAAACCACTTCTATTTACCCCCAACCTACTTCATTAAAAAGAAGCAGTGCTCGCCAGCAGGGAGAGTGGTTGCAAAGTTTCAAGACAGGTTCCCTGGGCTGTACTGAGGCAAGATGTGAAGCCAATGAGTTACTATCAGGATGACTCTATTCTTAGCGTCCCCGCATGTGTTCAGCCCCCACATACCACTACCTAAATATAGTCCCTACCGAAGGACAGATGCTGCCAAGTTGCATCTGACCCTCTCCTCTCTTGCATTCTGTTCCTGAAAGCTCGGCTGAATTCCCCAAGGCACGTCAACAGCCAGCATGTAATTTTGTCTGCCTAGGGCTGTACAAGGAAACTTGTATTGTTAAAGCCTGATCTCAACCCTGGCCTTCCTGACCTCTCCTACCACTGACCTTCCTTTCAACACCTTTTCTTATTCCTTTCCTCCTCAATTGTTGCCTTATTCTTTTCCTTTTTTTTTTTGTCTCAGCTGCCTTTGTCCTTTCCCTTCTGTCTGATTGAACATGATCAATGGGAGAAAGCAGGCAAAGAAATGAAAGTAAACGTGTGTGTATGTGCATGTACATAGGTACTGCAGACACCCAAACTTTTCTGACAAGAGCTTTTTTGTCACTACAGATCTCCTGCTGAGAGGGCAGGGAGATGGACAATTTTTTGAGTAAATGTGTTCCAATTTTTCACATTGATTTGTATTTCCAGTAGCATAAATCCATAAGACTCTGAAATTGGGATTTCCTAAACCCATTTGAAATCTAAACAGGAAGTACCTTGGCATGAGTATGCCATGGGAGAGTGTGTCTACTGAGGCATGGAGTGGAAAGTCTAAGTTAGTCTAGTTAGTTACGACAGGCTTACAGAAATTGTGGGGCTCCTCACACAAAAGGAGAGGTCAATCCTCGCCAGTCTGTGCTAGAAGGTCAGACAGTGCAATCCCCCAGGGCCAGGTCTGGGGCCAACCCTGACCACTTGTCAGAGTCTGTCAGTGCTGCTTCTCATTTGCACAAGAAAGCTCTTCAGGTATGTGTTACAGAAAGCAGAGAGGTTTTGTCTTTGAAACACCACTTTTTCCAATGTTCCCCACCTCTTCAGAACAGCTTAGGTGACACAGCTGTTAGGTGACACCTTCCAAGCTTTCTGCAGCTTAAGCAGAAGGTCTCTGTTAGTGACGCTCCATGTGGCTCACTGGGTGCCCAGGAGAGGGCATCTTTTGGACGTGGGGAGCGAGTGGCTGATCCTGAGGGCAGCCTGACCTTCAGGATGGGCAGAGAGCCTGGCTTTTGGACTGGGCAGCCACTCTGGCCTGGGACCTCAAAGGCTCAGTGCTGCCCTCGCTGTACTCAAGATGAGCAGGTTATGGGTTGTCATTAAAGTCTCTACAGCACAGAGCTGACAGTCATATAAAAACTGGCAGGCTTGTGTTGGTCTCTGTCCAGAGGCTTTGCAGCCTCCAGCACACTGCACCCTGCTGTCGTGGCTGTGGATTAAGTCCTATCCTGTCCTTCTTTCTCTGCACAATCCTCTTCTGTGTTTAACCACTTTGCCTTCCTCCCTGGCTAATGCAGTGGGGTAGGGGTTTGGCGTGAAAATGAAGCTGTGGATAGTTTATTTCCCTCTGATCCCAGGAAGCAAATTCATAAATTTCCAAGGAGGGTTTATAAATCTGTGGAAGACTGAGCCAGAAACATGCTATTTTCAGACTCTGTAGATCTCTTCCTGCACTGGAAGAGACCTGGTCCTGTTTTCAGGGAAAGGAATGGGGACGTGGAAAAGTCCCTCCTAGATTGTAGAGCACTGAAATACCAATAGTTACTTTAGTGCACGTGCTTTCTGTCAGTCCAGTAAAATCTGAGCACAGACCGAGCAAGACCCAGTATCCTCACTATAGGAAAAATGCATTGCATACTCATCATTATCAGCCCACATGGCCTACTTGAGTCACACCAGTCTTCTCTGGTATAAAGGTACCTGAAACAGCATCAGGCAGTGTTGGGAGCACAGCCCGATCCTTCCTGCCTGGGAACCCCAAATAGTTGCCTGCCAAGACTTGCAGTACTGAGGGACTAGAGAATTGCAGGAAGTTTCCTGTTGCTGTTCTGGCTGGTCACCAGCCTACATCTTTGGTTCCAGTGAGCAGGGAGGAATACCATGGGATGTGAGGAATGCTCTGAGCACCTGCTGACAGCCTTTAACTCCCAATCCCCTTGCTTCACAACTGGGAGAGACACTCAGCAAGTATGTTCCCATCCAGTGCTAAGCACCAATTACTTGGCTATGGAGCAGAAGTTGACCTTCTGGGGAATACTGGGAAACCCTCCTTTTAACCTCTTTTCAAGTTCCTAACTCTTTTCATTAGATGTTGTGTCAGCAGGCAGCACTGAAAATATGTCTTCTTTACCTTCGCAGTTAACAGCTGCATCTGGAGGAAGTATCAGGAAGCAGCATTCATACTGTAACAGTGGTTCTTCAGCAGTAGTTCATTACAGACCTACACATGCTCATTCCAGGCTTATATTAACAAGGAGGGAGATAAAGGACTAAAATGACAGAGAGGCTGATGGATGTGGCAGCTGGGATGAGCCAGTCCCTATTTTAAGCATGCAGGCAGGATTTGGGGTCAAGTTGGAAAGGCTACAGAGTGATAAAGTACCAGTGAACACAAAAACAACTTGAAGCATACGCCTCCTCTTTCCATCTTCTTCCCCAACACCTCTCAGTCCTGCTGACAGGCTGACCTGGGAGGAGTGTTGCTCTTGTCTGCTCAACACGGGCCAGCAGGGTCAAGCCCAAGGCACTCGCACACCCCATGGGTGCAGGGGCCCTGGGCCACTAAGACCAGCCAATCATGCCATGGGAGTTCCTTAGGGTTCCATCTCTCTCCTTTCCTGCTTCCCTGCTGCTCCTGCAAGAACAATGACAGGGCAGCAATCCTCCCACATTCATTTCTCTTTCCTGAAGCTGCCATGAGAGTGTGGGCAAAGTAGCTTTATGTTGTTACAGATGAGTCTGGTGGCTCAAGCAGCAAGGCTGTGAGATATAGGTGAAGGTGCCCTGTTGAGTATTCTCTGCAGAGATCTGACACAGTCTGTTCACTACACCCTTTGTTAAACAGCTCTGCACTGATTTGTCTTTCACTTAACTGCAAGATCTGAAGAAATATTGTAGAAGAATCTACAAATAGAGCATAATAATACCTTGGTCCTGACTTGCTCTGACCCAGTGATTTTACCTGGCTATTCTTTTATGTGAAAAATGAGTACATTATGGGGAGGGTGCCAAGCTGTCCTACAAGACTATCCCCATTGCTTGCCTACATGGGAGAGGTCTATGGTTTTTGGCTGCATGGGCATTTGGTTTGCTTTCTTGCTTGCCCTAGCAGAAAGGCTAGGCTGAGTTGGTAAGAAGTTTAACTGATGGATGATGGAATGAAAGGGAGACTAAATACTTGGTGCAAGATGGCCATGAGAAGCCAGATCTAGGAGCTCACCTGGAGCTGTGACTCTGACTCCCTTCTCAGATAAAGCAATGCATATCTTGCACAACTCCTGTTAAGGCTAAAGATTTATTCCAAGTTTACACTTGTGTAACAGGACACTATATAGCCTGATGCAGACGTCCAGAAATACACTGACCAAAGCCATCGGAGCAGGAATGCTTAACACCAGAATATGCCTCGGCACCGCCACCTCTCCCCAGTGTCAGCTTCCCTGAGGATGGTACTTGCAGAGGCTCTGCATGAGTCAGGGATCACACCAAGGAGGTACAGTAGAGGCATGCAGAAAGACACATGGTCATGTGCAGGCATAGTCTGTTCCCTCTCTGAAACACAGACTCTCTAACCAACTTAGGAGACAGGGAACAAGAGGAGAAGAGCATGTAGATATTCTTGAGTCTTTAATCTGCACTAAAGAACTTGAACGGGGTTTTTGATCAGGTCAGGCCTATGCTCAGCAGAGTGATTCTTGGAATTAACAGGGATACAGAGACCAAAAGGCTCACCCAGGGCTCATCCAAGAGGATTAGTGCTCTACTCTGTCAGCACAGTAGTCTTAGGCCTTATTTTATTCTGTGAGGAATAGAGCAATAGAAGGGCCAGCAAGAGACAAGCAACTGAACTAAATAGCTGCTGTTCTTCCCTTCATCCTTTATCTTGTCTCCTGCTTTTTCAGATTCGAAAGAGAAGCAAAGCATGCCGTGGAGGCCTGTGGGAAAACGATGTTCTAGTATCTATCAATGGGAAGTCATGTGCTGGCCTGTCCCATGCTAATGCCATGCAGATCATCGATTCCTCCAATGGCATGCTCAACATCCGTGTGAAAAGGTAACCTGCTCCCAAGTGACAGTGCTGTGACAGTGCAGGCAGTAGGGTGGTTTCATCCAGTACAGCAGCTGTCCATATCCAGCAGAAACAAGGCAAGCAGGAAGCTTTTGGTTTCACCATACTGCAAGGTGTACTAGGAGGACTTACCATGTCCTAACCCAGCTAACATCTCAATGTTTTGCCCTGTCTTACCGTGGGCTGCTGTAGTCCAACAGTCTGTATACTGACTCCCACAAAGATGAGAGGAATGTGGCAAAGCCTCTTTTTTATGGGAAGAAATATCTGTGCCAGTCTCTAGTTCAGGGGAATACTGGAGATCAGACTCAATTTTATGGACAAAAAATAGTCCCAGTAATGTTCGTTGTCCTCTCTGTGCTAAGTTAACCCAGTGCGTCAGTGCATGCTGGATGCGGCCCAAGCTATAAATGAATAATCCTATAAAGGTGAAGGCAGCAGAGCTGTGTGAGGTCCTAGCTAGTCCATACTACTGCCTAAACAGAAGTCACCCTCAGAAAATCAGGCCCTGGTGAAGGGGGCTGGGAGATGTGATCTTCGACAGTCCTGAAAAAACAGAGAGAGCACTGTGAGCAGTGGGAAGGGACAGCCATGCTGGTTGCTGTCATCCATAAAGCAGGAGCAGAGGTGGGCAGTGCTCAGAGAAGGAAAGCCTGAGCATGTAGGATCTTCCCCTTGGTTTCAGAGAAAGTGCCAGTGCCTTCTGATGTGCTCATTCTATACCCTAACTGTGAGTAAGTGGGATGGGTAAGTTCTATACAAGTTGTCCAGAATAGCTCCTGGTCCCTTGCCAAGGTCTTATCTCACACCATTGGAGTCTATCTGCAGCAAACAGGTGCCTGGGCAAATTTTAATTGGTCAAGATCAGCATACTTTGAATTAACAAAGTGACAAAGGCAGACTTCTTGCATTCCTCTGGATGGAGCCAACACTGGATGATTTGGAAATAATGAAATCAGTTGGCTTCATTTGGAGTAGTGGAGAAATCATCAAATGTTGCTTTCTTGATCATATCTGTTCCTACTTCATCTTTACATTCCCAGGGAAAACACCAATCATTCCTGTCCAGAAAGGAGAGGTAGCTGGATGACTCTGGAGTATGTGCATTTCAGAAAAAGAGGAAGAGAGAGACACTGACCTGACAGTACAGAACAAGAGAAACTGGCTTACAAGCAGTTATGCTTCTCAGTTACCTGATCAAGTGTTTAAAGAAGAGGAGGGACTGTTCTGTTTTGCTTGTGAAATGTTGAGGTTGCTCCCCAGTGAGATTTCATAATGGCAAACAGTATTAAAAAAAAACTGCCAGAGAAATTCTCCCACCCTTAGCTTCCACAAAAGTTTGTATTTGACATAAATAAAATTTTTTTCACAGTTTAGAATTGGGATCCAAGTCATGAGTTGCACAGCTTTACAGAGACAATGCTGTCTGACTGGCTTCATGAAGAAGCATGTTCAGAAGGCAAATACTTGGGACTCCTTTATAGCTCTTATAAGCCCTGATGAGTCTGACAAGAGAAGGAACAAGTTCCCAGCCCCATCTCTGTGGGCTGGAGTCAAACTGCCGTGGAAATCCAGACTCACTCTTGAGGAGAGGGAAGATAAAATAGAGGGCTCTTTTTCTGTAGCCCAGCCAATTCTCCTTCCCTCTGGAAGCCAGCAGTAGGATTGACTGCCACAGTCTGCCCGGCACCTACTCCAGTCATCCTTCCAGATGTCTTAGAGGCTTGAAATTGCTATGTCTAAGCCAAAGGCAAACGCCACCATGGATTGGGCTGGCCAGCATGACTGCATATGGTTGTCAAAACCCAGGTACTGATAGTCAGCTTGTGAAGCGGTCCCACAGTGAGCAGACTAAATATTAGAGTGGTCTCCTACCACTGGATACCATAGTCCTATCCCCAAAAACCACTTGGGCCTTTACATCCTAAGTATTTGCTGTTTATTCCTGTGTAGAGGTCAGAGCAAACAAATAGCACTGACTTCTTGGGAGCCCAGTCTGAACTAAAGCAGTTTGGGGGTGCCAGGATGTGGAGATCTGACACAGTCTCAGCTGCAGTAGCAGCTGGAGCGCAGTGTGATAGCTGAGCACCGGCCGTTCTCTGCTGAGAAGCCACAGGCAAAAGGGTAGGTCTCACTGTCCTGGGGAATGCTTGCTATGCAGGAATTCATCTCTCCAGGATAAATGCCTGGGGAGCTGATTAAGCTTGGTAGATTTTTTATGTTTTTACAGCATTCTGATTTTTGAATGTTTAACACCTGATTTCCATAGAGCTGTGAAGCAGAAAATCAGAATGAGAGCATGTAGTTGATGTTAGGGACAAATCTGTCCTTGGGGCCTACACTTCAGGTGTCGGTACCACCTGAAAAACACCTGTAACACTTTCCCAATCCATAGCCCTCTCTCACGCCAGGGTTTCCTTCCAGTTTAGCTACACAAACTAAACCTCACTCACCACTTTTCCTTCTCCCCACAGAATAGTTGGTGGGGACCAGACTGGCCCGTGGCTCCAGCGTTCCCCTTCTCCAGGGCAGCGAGTGCTCTCTCCACCATCTGTGCTCAGCCCCCCAGCACAGTCACTCAGCTCTGAACCAGCAGGAGCCCCAGCCACTGCACAGCCCTCACAGCCATGGAGGTCACAGAGGCACCTGGAGAGCCTCACGTCCCCACCAGACAGCGAGGCCTACTATGGTGAGACAGACAGCGATGCTGATAATGTGGCACAGGAGAAGCACCGCCGGGCTCGCAAGAAGAGCCCACGCTCCCCTCCTGACAGCACCACCAGCAGGGCGGATGCACCTCAGGAGGAGGTGTCCCTGTCTGAACAGAGTGGCTACGAGAGCATGCCGGAGGCTGCTGCGCAGGGGGGAGCAGAGCTGGCCAGCTCCAGCGGGGTGGCCAAGAGGGAGATTGTCTGCCTGCCTGGCAGTCGCACAGACACTCCATTCTCAGACAGCGAGGGACAGTTGCGGCCACCGTCAACAGAGGGACGGGAGCCTTCTCCAGAGGCAATGCTCCTGCCCCATGCCACGAAGGCTATCAGAGCGGAACGCCATCTCATCCCCATGGTGGGCCCAGTGGAACATCCGATTGATGAAGATCTAACCACTACTTATACAGAGAAAGCCAAGCAGGCCAGTAAGTCCCCTAAACTGCCATTCACCCTGTCTTTTCCTTGTGCTGGATTCTCCTTCCAAAAGTCTTATTCCTGCAAATGCCAGATGGGTTAGCTCCTCTAGCTTACAAAGGAGCACCAGTCGAATCAGACCTGCAGAGACCAGGGCTTCCTGCTGCAGCTTTGGCCCTGGGGTCTACCTCACCCAAGGCATCCTACGAGACAGATAAGATAAAGGGTCTGGGGTCAGGGGTCTGGGAGTCACTCACAGAGGCTGCAGCCACTCAACCAGATGTGGTCTAGTACCTCCATGTGCTGGAAAAAGGATGGATGTCATTGGTTTCTTAAACGCTTTGGGCTAAGAACACTCAGGTGACATGATGGTGTCAGGAAAGAACTTGGAGGTTAAATTTCCCTGGCTTTCCAAAGATCTTATGGCAGCTCAGTTTGCTCCTTAGCTACCTGTGTGTTAAGCACAGAGCACTCATTTCAAGAGCCTCTCAAGGAGCCCTCTGTTCAGTTCAGCTCTCCATGGACACAGAGGCATGCAGTATTACACAATTAAGGATGATGAGAGATAATTTGTGGACAGCATAGCTCCAAAAGAGTTTTGTCAGAAACTGATTTATTTCTCTCACCCTGTCCAGCACAGGGAGGGACTCTTCTACATCAACTTTCCCTGCAGGCACTCACTCCAGCAAGGATGCCCATTTCTGGCAGCAGCTAGGGGTTCAGGTAGAATTTATTATTTTTTAGGTATTGGCAGTGGAGAGTTGCCAGCAAGGACAGGCAGGAGATGATAAATCACTTTTTGAAACAGTTCCTTGTAGTGCCATCCTGATAGTCAAGACCTTTCCATGTGGAATAAAGTACTGAAAAATGTAGTGTAGTATATGGGTGATGGACCTGAAGTGACCTTGATTGTGAATATCTTTCCTGGTTTCTGCTACACATGGAGTATTTCACGCACAAACATGAGGGCAGAACCAAGTGTTATCTGATTTCACAGTTGTGATCTATCTAGTAATATTAAAAACAAGGTAACCATAAACTTATTTTCATATGTGTCTCAGTGTAGTATAACTGACTACTTTACATTTCTCTGAGCCTGGAAATAAAGCAGGTTTTTAAAAAGTGAGTTTAAAAAAGTGACAGAATGGAAAACAGAGACACAGAAAAGTTACTAGACTGAATCAGAAAGAAAACGTGGATTCTAACTTCTGATCCTCTGCTTCAAATGCTAGACATTTTACCCAGGACGGATAATACTGCAAGGCAATTATTAAACCTCTCTTTTCTCTTATCCTTGGGCTAAATATTTTTTTATCTGTTCTGGCTAAGGAATCCTGTAGAGGTAACTTTCAAACCTAGGTGCTTCCTTCAGACAGAGCACTGTCCTACTGCTCTTTCCAGTGTTACGAGGGGAGGCTCAGTTGGGTCCCTTACATCTTGCTCTACTGGGCAGTGCACCTGACCTGATGCCTTGCTCTAATTCTTCCTAGTCTTTAGCTCTCATTTTCCTTAGGACAGGAAAGAAATTGGCAATGTCAGCCTCCCTAAAGATGATGCTATTTTCCCCCCTTTGAATAATGTACAAGCATGAGGTGAATGTTGAGAAAGGCATGTTCAGCTGCTCCCTGCCACCTGATAGTCCGAGCAGTAGAAGAGCAATTGCTTTACATCAAGACTTATTTCCATGGACGGCATCAGTACAGAGGGATCCCAGAAAAGCTACGTGTTTAATTCAAAGCATTTCTGATGGCAAGATAATATCCCATGGCAGGAGATGATGCAACAATATTGCCAGCTGGAGTTAATGTTCCCAGAAGCACTGCAGACTGAGGTAATATTTTATTCTCCTATCACTCCTTCACTGCTCGGCCTCTTTTTGGTTTATGTTTGGCCAGGGGTGTCCTTCTGTAGGAGTTGCTCTGCCAGGGATGGTAACTCACATGGTTTTTTCTTGCATCAGGGATCTTATCAGTAAATGAAAAGGCAAAATTCTACATCCTGATCATGCTGGAGCACAGCAGGCATTAAAACAGAAGTCCAGTTCAGTGGCCAGTGACTGTGAGGGAAGGAACCAAGTAAGGAAGAGGGATGAAAGGTCTTCATTATGTGGTGTACAGAGCTAAGGAACACCTATACCTAGAATAAACACAGGTATAAACACAGCTGGAGGATGGAGGACTGCTCAGCTGCACTGGCTCCATGGGAGGCTGCTTGGACTGGCATGGGAGGACATAGTAGAGCATCTCTTGCCAGAAAGGTGTAACCTTGGCAAGGATGTCTGGGCTAGCATTGCTCCAACTCCTACAGCTGCTCTAGGCTCCCATGGAGACAGCAGCATTTAAAGCTCTGCTCCTCTGCCTTTCCTTAAGCAATAACCACAGCACAGTAGCCTACTCTGGACACAGACACTCCTGGGTTTTGCTAAACAGGAATGTGAAATAATGTTTTAGAAGTCAGGCAGGGTTTTAAAACCTGAGTTAGCTCCAGGAAGTGACTTGGATTATCAGTTGTGAGAGCCTAAGTATCAATATATAGGCAGGAGGCATTTAAGAGTTATTGTGGATACCTAAGCGGTGTCTGCCTTTTGAAGCACTATCTAAATATATTCCCAGTGCATCTGCTAATACACACTCCTTGCCTTGCCACGACCTTCTTCAGCTCCCACCACTGCACCATAAGAATGTGAAAACCTGCTTTTTGTTTTGTTGGGATTGTTCCCCAGATGGTTCTTTATCCTTTCTTCCTAGAATGTACTACTTTGTCATGTCTGCTCTGATGTTTACTTCAATTTTGGGAGTATTTTCTTTTCACTGTCATTTTTAAGCTTCAGAGACTGTCTCCCTTTCCCAATTGTCCCTGCACCTCAAGCAAACAGAATTGCAGGTACATTATTTCTAGATGAGTATTTTACCCCCATATGAATAACTGAAATCCCAGAAAAAGAACAGATACATAATAATTCTTTTGCACACCACCAAGAGTAGCAACTGACATTCTTCACTGCTCTGTTGCCCTGCAAGGATCTCAGTAACACTGCTACTGCTGTCAGCTCTTGGGTTTTCTGTAGTTTTGTTCTTTACTTCCTATCTCTAGAACTTTTGTAGACTTTTGTCCTCATTGTGTGTGCTCCAGAGCTCTGAGCTTTCCAGATCATAGGCAAGTGGACTCAGCTCCCGTCTCCCCTTTCCTATATGATTTCCCTTTGTTTCTGACGGCATTAGAAAATCTGATCTGTGCTGACTATATATTGTCCTCAAGATCATCAATGAAATGAGGAAGTGTTTTCTGTATTCCTGCACCATCTTCCCTAGTTGTACCAGGATGGGTGATCAGTCTTTATGTTCTGGTTGTTACTGAGGCATTTTCTCTTCATTTTCATCTGATGAACATTTCTCCAGTACATGTATTTTTTTGCAGGAACTCCACCAACACCTGGGAAGTACAAGTGCTTTCCCTGCTTTTGCTTAGAGGATATAAATCATGTGGCAATTGCTGGAGGTGATGCTGCTGTTTGACACTACTTTGCATCACGGTAACATGGGAGCAAATGGAGCTCCCTTTTTTACACTAAGCAAAGCTTTGATTTTCAGGAGCAGAACATAGTGTGGTGGCAAGTATCAACAGCCCAAGATCAAGATATGACAGCAGCTGATGGTGCCACCTTATGATATCCTGCATGCCATTCTTCTGCACTGTGCAGAAGAAAAGGAAGAGATAGAAAGATATAAAATACAAATTAAAAGATCTACATCAGTTTCAGTAGGTTAGCAGAAAGTGGGAGCTTGTGGCAGGGAGAATCAGACTATAGTTGTCACAACAAATTGCAAGTGAGCTTTTTGGTTTCCCATAGGTTCTGCAGTGTCCTTCTCTTCTCACCCCACCTTCAGAGACTTGGGGTCCACCTGTAGCCAGGGTTGCTTCTTCTCAGACACCTGCGCTCTCTGAGGTGCACTGTATTTTCACCCCCATCCTAAATCATCTCACAGGACAAAAGACTTAGCCTTTCTCACAACTGGAAATAGGATAGACATACCAGGACAGCAGCCTATTCCTAATTTGCTATCACACTGTGTCAGTGCAAGAAGTGCTTCAAAATATCTTAATTTAAACTTATCTGCTGGACTATTTTTAGTTCCTAGGATTCAAGAGCCTCTCCATGTATGGTAGAGGAAGGGAGGGAAAACTGGGTGGGGAAATTTCCTCCTCTGCTTTATATGGGCCTGGCTGCCTGTGCAGAGTCATCAAAGTTACTACATTCCATATCAGAAAAGGAAATCCTTCTTGTTTAAAGCGGATGTACAGCAGCATCACTTGAAAAGATAGGATGCTTATAAATAAGTGGCCTATTCATCAGCAGGTCATAGAGATTACCTCTTCTAAGAGTGACTGCAGTCACATTTCTTTGCAGAGAGGGTGAGTGCAGCAAGCCATCTCTCAGCCTGTTACAACTGGTATAGGCCACAGGGGCTGTGAACAAGATGAAGTATCTGAATGGCAGTTTGAAGTTCTTGCACTACATTTTCTATTTGGCTTTCAGCTTTGACAGTTGTAACTCTAATGATCACAGTTATGTGACTGTTAGACTAACTTATTGGTTTTGTCATTCACTGCAGTCTAGGAGACCAATAGGTTTAGGATAGTAGCCTACTACTACTGCATACTACATGCCTTAAAATAAAATAGAAAAACATTCTGCTTAGACCAGGAGATTAAAATTAATTGCCTGAACTATTGATCTTACAGAAGTCTGTTCCTAGCAGTGTGAAGCCATGCTGAATCACCCTTGGCCCTTGCCGCTCAATGAGCAGCCAGCCATTCGGAAAACAAGGACAACAGCTTCCATGGTTGAATCACAGATGGAGAGACTGATCTCATTTCAGCACGCATGAAACTGGAAATTGCTTCTTCTTGGGAAATCAGTTTCCATACACTGCAGTAGCAGTCTAGTTGTATGTGTTTGTTTAAGAAACCCCACTTAATATCTGTCATTCATCTTTGAATTCTCTGCCACTTTGAAGGCATTTATTAAAGACTACAGAGAGATAAACACCAGGCATCTAGAACCCTCTTTCTCCACCTTTAGGCTTGAGTACAACATTTGATCTTATTCCTTCAGTTTATGTCCTTCTATGGAAAGCAGAAGTAATATTTTCAGGCTGATATATTAATGAGGCAGAAGCCAGATTAGAAACTACTGTTGTCTGTCTTGGCTAGTGTGGATGAATTTTTCATTCTTTCTTGAGTCATCTCATAATTGTCACAAGTAATTTGCCATCTTCCTCAGGTATTCTTACTGGAGACCTCCAGAATTGTTCCCTCAGGCATCACTCTTGTCCAGTATTTCAATGAGGATGTTGTGGGTTGCAGCACTGGAAGTAAGGCTGATAGAGCTCTGCTCTGTTCTACTTTTGTACCTCACTGCAATCCTGCTGCCCCAGAGCCTGACAGAGACACGAATTTAGCTGAACATGTGTTAGCTGAAGATAAATCCAGCTGCAGATAGTATTCTCTGGGAGGGGAAAGATCTTTAGCATTTGAAGATGTATAGAGGAAAACTATGTGATCTCTGAAATGAAAAGGTATATACTCTCATTTGTCCTAGTACTTCTACTATATGAGATATCATTTGAAGCATCTTTTTTTAAACTATCAGTTACTCAGACATTACTTCTATGTTATTATTGCCAGCACAAGGATTCTGACTCTGGGTCACAGTTCCTCAGACATGATCAGAGGTCATTCATCATCCTGCTGCTCGTGAAGCAGTGTCAGAGTTTGCTTCCAAGCTGACACTTCCATGGTCCTTGCAGAGCCCCAGTTAGTGATTCTTCAGACTGTGTTGTCCCATATGTTAAGTTAACATAGCCTGGCCTTGCACATGCACTTCTACTCTGACTTAGGAGGTGTAAGGCTGATGAGCAACAATGGCATTAAACCAAAATTTTGCTAATAGCTCAGATCACAAAGCTGATTAGAGCAATAATCACACTGAAATACATATAGCTATACATATCACACAGCTATACATATAGCCCCACAGGCTGTCTTAACCAAGTTGGTAGTTTTAGATTCCAGGGTTTTGAGACCTTAGTTGAAAGAATTTGTAATGCAAACAAACAACAGGAATCCTTTTCCCCGTCCAGTTGTTTCCATCAGTTCTGAAAGCGATATGGGACAAGGTTGCTGACAATGTAGGGACAAGTCTGCTCAGGGTCAGCACTGAAACTGTTTTGAGACAAAATGATAGTGATGGATGAGGGAGAGGCATAAAAGGGTGAGGCATAAAAGGGTGAGGCATAAAAGGACTTTGATGAGGAATGATTAAACAACAGCCATTACTCAAAAGAAGTGAGAGAAAATTATAGCTAGGAAGGAGAAGCCTGTCAACTTGGCTAATACTTGTTCTTCAGTTTCACTTAAACCCATCAGAGGAAGGGACATCAGTTTGTTGGGAAATGTGTAAAGCTTTACTGTCATCAGTATCTACCACTTACATTAACTAAGAATCTTGCTCTTTACAGAAAGAAACAGGAGCAGAAACGGGGGCGAGTAGATTCAGCATATCTTGATACACTGACTATACTGAAAGGACAAGGCTGAGTCAGCTTCTCTGTAGAGGTCAAATGTAAGGAATTAATGAAACTTGTATCAAAATGGTCCTCAGTCCTTGCCAAGTACCTTGGAATAATGAGAAGGGTCTCAGGGAAAAAGACCGAGAATATATTCTTCTAGTAGACATAGGCTCTGATGATAAGGAAAAAAAATCATTTAGCTTCAATTAGGTGCATGAAGTATTTTTTTGGTACATATATGCAGAAAACAAAGTGAAAAGTAAAATTAACATGGACTAATAAAAAGTGGAAAGAGTCTTTGACCTGCTCAGTAAGATAAGGCTTCACGGCTGAAGGAATAATATAAACACTGTATATATATTGGCTTCTATAAGATACTTGATACAGTTCCACATGACTTTTCCAATGAGAGAAACATGGATGAAATAGGACTACCGTAAGGTGACCGCACAATTGGCTAAGAATAGAACAGAAAACATAACTATTAATGGTTCATGATGTCAGATGAGCTAACTGGCTAAGTTGGTAGTAGTGTTTCACTGGGCTTCTGAATCTAACAGAACTACCTCTATATTTTCAGCCACAGAGCTTTAAACACTCATGTCAATCAAAGGTCCTCTCCACCTCAATGTTATATGACTGGCAAGGAGATAGATGATAAAAAATCCCAACCCTCTTCTCTTCTGTCAGTGGATCTTATCCTCTGGCTGCATCTAGACGGAACAAGCAGCATGTACTGTGGGGCACACCACAGCCCCAAAACTGCTATTATTCAGATCTGGAACCTAGCTGAGACACCTTGCAGCTTTTCTCTGGTTTTTCTTCCCAGAGAAACCCAGGTGTGTGGGGGACACAGGGGAGGGAGGGGGGTTACCTCAACTGAGGAGCTCAAAAGTGTTCCCAGCTACACCACTCTTGTCTTCCTACCTGCTTTTTTCAGATGCTAATTCCTGCTAGTGAAGCTTTGTAAATGTGGCTTGTTTCTCTTGGGTGTTGTACCTAGCAAGCAGTAATAGGAAATAGCAATAATACCATTTTCAATGGGTGTCGTGGGGATTCAGTGGAGATTGCTGTGTATTAATTGGCAGATGACATAACACACGGAAGATATAGAGTTGTCTCGTGAAAGGCTAGAATTTTTAATGTAGCAGGAGCTTGAATAGTTGCAGAAAAGGACTGAAATCAATGGGTTTATGAGATTATATGACAAGTGGATTAATCAAGTCCACATAGTGAGATGGTGAGCATATACTTGTCTTTATTACTGGAGTAGATGTTGGATAGACTGGAAGACAAAGTTGTGATCAATCAGTGGTATCCTACTGTCAGACATCAAGGAATTTTGTAAGCAGCAGAATTAGCAGATCCTGGCATTCTTTTAATTTATGTATGTTTTGTATTTGATATCTCATTCTCCCATGTCTAGTAAATGCAAATCTGTCTGATGTCTGCCTCTCACACTCAAAATGAGAAAGCATTTGTGTTTGTGTGTGTGTGTGTTCTTCAGTTTTTGATGCCTAATTAAGACTACACTCAGTCTTCTTGCTTCTTGTGGTGGGGTCTTTCTCCTCTGCTGAGCTTCCTATTTCCATGTAAACTTGTAGGAGCATTGTATCTTTGTGACTTTGGACTCTATTAGCAAATGGACTCAAAAGCTATTAGCATGACATGGGTAAGATCAAAAGACATGCAGTACTGACTGCATAAACCTTGCATAGGAAATTGGGCTAAAACTGCAAAAGACAGATTCACTAGTGCATTTAACAGGTGCTGTCCTGGCAAAAGAAAGATCTCCTTTGGGATAAGGTTATGTAGGGAATATCTAGAAGCCAGGTGTGAGCTGTCAGCACAGAAAAACTGGCCATGTGTGCTGCCTTTTGCACTGAGGACACTTTTCCATCCAGCTCAGAAAGAAGGGCAAACTGTCACCCTGCTGAGAGATTTTTTTGAATGAACAAGCTATTCAAGTCTCCAGCAGGATACCATGAGACTATGATATTGCAGCCATGTACAGTGATGCCTCTACACCCTCTGACAGAGCTCTCCAATAGCAGTATGGCTAAGAATGGTCAAAAATCTACAAAATGACTGGGCATGTTTTTTCCCCTGGGCTGTTAACCCACCTTCAGAAAAGCCTGTTTCTTTCTGTTTTTCCAAAACCAGGAGATTGCAGTGGGGCAGTGTCTCACTGGCACATAAATCACTAGCCATTTAAGAAGAAACACTGGTTTGACAAGTATTTTAACTAGTTAACCTCAGATACATGCTTAAGTGTTGCAGATTTGAGTAGGACTGTAGCATTTTTCTCTCGAATCCTAAATTGGAGCTGAAGTCATATCTGTGTTTTATATTATGCACAGGTTATGTGATGGAAGTGTGCAAATATCCAAGAACAACAAATATTTCCTATCCCAAGAGTTTTACCTTTACTTTGAAGTAAAAGAATATCTACTCCTCTGCTTAACTGTTTGCAATTTAAATACTGATCAAAACTTTAAAGGTTGAAACGTTCAACAGAGAAATACTTAGAAGGTCAATATTACCCATCCAAATCTTATTTTGAAAGGACTTCAGGTATGTAAAGTATGAGATGTCTGTAGCCTCTAATGACTTACTGAGATATTTGAAACATTAGCCACGGAAAAATGACTTTGTCTAACATAAATAGCTGGAAGAACAAAATTCGAGGTGACCTCACCTGAAAAAAGCAGTTGACAAGTAGCATTTTGTCACAGAGGAACAGGCTCTTTATCTCTAAAAGTAGCAGAGTACCTTATTTTCTATAGTAATGGCTTTTCTAGAATTCAATCTTGGTAATAAAATTTACCGTTGTTTGCTTCCTAGAGAACATGAACAGTATCTAACCTCATGTAAGCCTGCTTGTTCAGTAGGTTGCCTAGGCATTAAAATGCTTTCTTTTAATAAGGCCTGATCTTGAAAAGATTTATATTTTTTTACACTTCTCTTTACTGTAATTAGTAACAAAAATCATGTCACTTCAGTGAAACTTAGTTAAGAGGAAAACCTTCATAGGCTTTGCTTAATAGAATTTTTTCCTTTTTGTGTATTTTTTCCAACAAAATTCAGTGTGTACATTAAATAAGTGCTTTAGAAGGTAACAAAAAGTTTTCTATAGAAATTATTCACCACACCAACAGAATTTATGAGAGTTTTATAACCCTTCTTTTTACTCCTGTATCTATTCCATTTGAATATTCTTACAAGAGACAGAGCTGTATTTTCATTCTAATGGTATTTATCAATACTACAAGGTTTCCCCAAAGAGACATATATATGTTTAAATATTCATCAAAGAAGCTACTGAACTACTTTCATTGCTCTTGCTCTAAGAGCCTCTGTATGAGACATGATAGTTCTTTCTACAGCAGTGTTACCTTGTGGGAGTTGTCTTCTTGGTGTACAGTGATGGCTGCTGGATTTCAGCATGTATGGTCAGTCCTTCACTTTTCCAAACTCTCTAACATTGGAGGTAGTCTGCCAAGGCTACAGCATTGCTAAGGCTGGGGCTGCTGGGAGGGAGAATCATGGGAGGGTATCCCTTGGCCACAGCTCTGAGATTGTCTCACAGGATCTATTGCTCGAGTACAGAAAGGAGTGGTAAGACAGGACCTAGACAAAGCGTGAAGAGATGCTGAGCAGGCCACAACTGCAGAGATTTGCAGACTTCCCAGCACCATCTATTCCCTTCCTTCCCATCCACCACAGTCCTCACTATCAGCATCTTATCTTTCAACACCTCTCAGTCTCCAGTGCTGGAGCTCTGAATGGTGCTGCCAAAACACCACTCCCTGGTTTCCAAACACTCCATCACTCTCCCTGGGCACAATCATGCTTTCAGTGTAGGTAACAGCCTCTGGTGTTTTAATTCAGCTAAACAACTTCACTGCAGGCATCCAGGATCCTAATGCTCCTCTGTTAAATGTTCCTCAGTCATGTACACAACAGAAATCTGAAACATGGACTGGTTCTCAGACATGGAAGAAAATTGATATACACAGAAAAGCCTCTGCTCTCTCTTTTCTTCCTCTGTACCTGGAGCTGAGTGCTCTCTGAGAGTTTCAGGCAAGGAAAGTTATTTTCCTCCTGTGCAGGTTTCTTCTGCCTCTCCATGTTGGCCATGCACACTGTGTTTTATCTCTTTGAAGGGCTCTTTGGCACAGAAATGCTGGACATTGAGGCATAGGTAACACTAACTTGAAGCTTGCACCTATCTAACCTGAAGCTTGCACCATATAAGCTGTGATAATATAGAGTATATTTTCTTATTTTAAAATAAAAAATAGGAGTGTCTCCTTACAGGGAGTACAGGGAGGGGGAAAGAATAAGTTTAAGTGCCAGGTGATAATGTCCATCACACTGCTCAGTGATGAAGTTATGAAGACAAAAATAGACAAAGTGACCTCATGGCTTTCAGCAGCAATGCCTATGAGACAAAAGAGAGGCTTTAAAAGGCTTGTGGACTGATAGCAAAGAGCTTGGACATCTCAGAGTTTTGGTTCTGCTCCAGAAAGGGACTGCTTTGCTCGTCTCTCTTTGCCTCTCTTTCTCTTTATGGGGAGCTGTGAATTAAACAGGCTTTGTGACATGCCCAGTTCTCCAGGTCTGGACTCCACTTTCTCAAGCTTGGATCAGCCTTATGCAGGTACAAATATCTCTTTTTTCTTTCGTTTTCTTTTCTTTTCTTTTCTTTTCTTTTCTTTTCTTTTCTTTTCTTTTCTCTTCTCTTCTCTTCTCTTCCTTTCTTCATTCTTTCCTTTCCTCTCCTTTTTTTAGTCTACTCTCCTTACCCTATTTTTTTGCCTATTCTGATTTCATTCTTGCTCTTTACTATCTACAAGTCATCTTAAGACGATTTCTCTTCCTGTTTTTATTTAAACTCTTGTGGAAGATTGTAGCTTGAATAGCATGACCATTTTTCTGTTGGGAGGACTGGTGTAATTAGTTGTGGGCTTTAGCCTTTGATAAGGAGAAAAATAGAAAGAAGAAAAGAGGGAGGTGAGAAGCAGGTTCCAGAGGGCCCTATTTGTCAGCTCCTTCAGAGCACAGAACAGTTCAGAGCAACTTTCTAGGGAAGTTGTACATCCATCCTAATGCTGAGCTAGGACAACAAGCTGGTGGAGTTAAAGCCAAGACCATCTTCTGTAACATTTTCTCTGGCAGTATTTGCTAGCCCAGACTTTAGAGTTGGCACTTCTATGGTAGTCTGCTGTCAGAAAGGGCTGTGCAGACATAACTTTGCATGGTGTCGCTCCGTCTGTTAGCTCCTGATGCTAGAAGTCCTCCTGTGAGTCACTCAGGCCAGAGTTTACATATTCTGCACTTGACTAAGATTCTGGGGTGCTGCTCTTTCTCCTTGTAAATTTAGAAGCAAAATACCACCAGGTGAGAAATAGCTTGTAGCAAGGTTGTTTGTAGCAACTTCCCTTATTTTCTACATTGTCAAAAACCCCTGAAGACACAGGCATGCAGATTTGTAAATGAAGTGGGCAGACCTTTAGGGACTGTAGTTTGTTTCTATCATGGAGAGCAGGTCTTTGAGGGCAAGTCTGTGACTCAAAAACCTGCCCTAAATCTACACAAGAACCTGGACAGTATTTCAGTCTTGGTTCAGAAAGGTGGAGTATTCTCCACCTGCAAGGAAAGTTTTGCAAAGAGCCTTCATTTTGCAAATGCAAGTACAAATAATGAACCACTTCAGCATTGTTTTTCCTGTTTCTAGTTCTGGGTGCAAAGGAAAGGAATGGACTGTGTATCCACATGAAGTGATCTCAAACTACAGAAGTCCCCTTGCTGAAATCCCAAAGCAGCAGCATGTGCTATGGAATGGCTGCAAAGTTTGAGAGCTTTCTGAAAGGATGACTGCTTTGAAAACCAACACTATTTTCAGCATGGGGTGGGAAAGGGAAGCTCTTTATGCTGTGGTTACACTGATGCAGTATGAAAGGATGACACTTGCCACGATTGTGTAGACTAGAAAGGTTTTGGGAGACTGCAGCCCTCAGGAAAATTAGTAAACTTCTTAACTAAGCTCCTTGTCCCTCACTGCAGGTGACTTCATGACATTAACAGGTTCACATTGAATGAATGCTTTGTGATAAAATTATCAGAAGTGAGATCCTGAGAGGACTGAGCAGCTTCATCTTCTCTTGAGCTAACACCATCCCTAACACCATCCCCTTGCTCCTCTCCTCTCCTCTCCTCCTCTTCCTTCAACACAGCATAATTTATTACATCTGACCCCAGATGTCAGGGCTGGGCTAGGTGGTTTTTTTGTCAAATTATTAGATGCATACAGTGGATGGTTGTTTCATCTGTACTATCACGCTGGGAAAAAGACAATGGAAAAGGGTGAAATGAAAGACATCACAAATTAGTGTGTGGTTTAGGTATGTGGGGCTTTTTTTCTGTGCAAGGTTAGTGCTGACTTCTGTCCCTTCGACAGTGATTCAAGGCATGTCCATACTTTCCTTAGGGCAGACAAGTCTGGTTTTACTATTGAATCTTGTTCAACACCTGCTTTCCCTGCACACAAAGACAGGAGAATCCAATATTCCTCCCTGGGGCTTTACTGACCACAGAGCAGGTGGAAAATGATTATCCCACACATTCATGCCAGTGTCTCAACAGCTGTTGTCTTTTCCAAGCAAGCCTGTCTAAGGGGATTTCCTTCTGGTCTGGCTGATCAGTTGTGGGGATCTGGGATTCTTGCTCAGGAGCAAATACTCTTCTTCCTTGCCAGGCATGGGGCACAGGGAAGGGACAGCAGCAAGGATGAAATCATGCTTCCTTTGCCTCCTGCAGGGCAAGGCTGCTGCAGAGCAGCAAACAGCCCTACACACAATGCTGCTGCACAACACTGACTGTAGCTGACATTGCAGAGCTTAGATCAGGAGCAGCCCTGCTGTGCCTGCAAAGCACCTCTCCTTTTGCACACATGCAATCCTCTATATGGTAGGAAGAACACCTACAGAAAGCAGGGCTCCACCTTCAGGGTGATAAATAAATGGTAAAAATTTCCACAAGCAAGGGCAAGAACTGTAAAAACATCAGGGACTGTTGTCCACATGCTTCAGAAATAGGAAATCCCAGGATGAGGAAACTTAGGCCAGCCAGAGTGGGAGGAGTTCCCTCCCCACACCTGCATCAACTTCTATTCCGTTTGCAGGGAAAGAGAAAATTGCTCCTAATTTTCTACCAACAGTTTATAAAAACACTATTATCAGTGAAAATGGAATGAAAAAGAAGGACAAGGGGTGTTTCCTCTTATGTGCACTAGAACACCTATAGCCATTTCACTGTCCACCTTTGCGCACCCAACCTTTTCTGATCTCTGAGACTGCCTCTTTCTATCTCTTTCAGAGCTCCACCGCCACGAAAGTATCCAGGAGAAGAATGTGAAAGAAGCCAAAACCAAGTGCAGAACCATTGCATCCCTGCTGACAGATGCACCCAACCCCCACTCCAAGGGGGTGCTGATGTTTAAGAAACGCAGGCAGAGGGCTAAGAAGTATACATTGGTAAGCTTTGGCAGTGTTGATGAAGACCGCTCCTACGAGGAGGAAGACGGAGTTTTTCCAACTAGTGAATCTGAATTTGACGAGGAAGGCTTCTCTGATGCCCGAAGCCTAACTAATCACTCAGACTGGGACAACACTTACCTAGACATTGAAAAGTCCAAATCTGACTCTGAACAGAAGGAAGAGAAGCAAAAAGGTTTGAGTGAGGCCTCAGGTAAAGGAGCACGATTATTTGAGCAGCAGAGGGAACGGGCTGGGAAGTACACAGTTGAGAAAACTCCAGTGCAGAAGAGTCCAGAGCCTGCCCAAGCTGCCCAGCCAAAGCAGGGCACAGTGAACGGAGATATGCCTGTGCCAGAGAAGGTAGATAATGTGCCCCTCAGCATCCACCTGGAAGGTGTGCAAGTGCCCAGCAAGCAGCCAGCCACTGTCCCCACTCAGCTCCTGACTGCCCCCAGCCCCACTTTCTTCCCGCCTCCCCCAAGCACCCCTGACCCCTTCTCTGCAAGTTCAACAAGCATGTTCAACAGGTCTGCACGGCCCTTTACTCCTGGCTTTTCTGGCCAACGTGGAGCAACATCCTCTGTCATCTTTAGGCCATCTGCACCCAAAAAACCCACTGAAAGTCTAGGTGGGCAAAGCACAGTGGTTCCCCCTTTCTCACCTCTGGTTCCAGGAACACCTGCCAATGCACCAGTGCCAACACAGCGTGGTCCAGTCAGCTCCTCCACATCTCTGTATATTCCTGCACCAGGAAGACCAACATCACCCCTGGAGTCACAGCCAAAAGGGGGAGGAACCACTTCAGAGATCAAGCCTTCTACCAACACTGCCCGGACATCCACCACCTCTATCTTTCTGTCAACTCCCTCAAAGCCAGGAGGGGATATGGCCTCTGCAGCTTCCCAGCCACGAGTCCCTGGAACAGCTTCTTCTTCATTGTATATTAGTCCAGCACCATCACAGCATATGAGAAGCAGTTCCCCTGTGCCAAAACAGCCTTCTCCTGCCATCACTCCAGCAATGCCACGACCTCCTTCAGAGCCCTTAACCTCCAGGGAGCAGAGGATTGCTGTGCCAGCTCCCCGCACAGGCATCCTGCAGGAGGCTCGCCGACGGGGCAACAAGAAACCCATGTTCAGTAAGATTGAGGAGAAGAAGAAGAATTCACCCAACCCTGAGCTCCTGTCTCTGGTGCAGAACCTGGATGAGAAGCCAAAAGGTGACCACCCTGGGACAGGCTTTGAGTCTGGGCCTGAAGAGGACTTCCTTAGCCTGGGTGCTGAGGCCTGCAACTTCATGCAGTCCTCAGGCCGCAAGTTCAAGACCCCACCTCCAGTGGCCCCCAAGCCTCAGCAAGATGCTGGATTGGTAAACGGGGCCCAGGACATGCCTCAGCTTAAAGGCAAGGGGGCAGAGCTCTTTGCCAAACGCCAGAGCCGCATGGACAAATTTGTGGTGGAAACAACACCAAAGCCAGAGTACAAGCCCAGGACCCCCTCTCCATCCCCTTCTCTACCCTCTTGCTGGAAATATTCACCCAACATCCGGGCTCCCCCTCCAATAGCTTACAACCCAATGCATTCCCCTTTCTATCCCCTGGCAGCCAGCAAATCTCAGGCTAGCAAAGCAGAGAGCAAAGTCAAGAAGGCACCTGGCCAGAAATCAGGGATCAAGGTCATTGATTTAATGCGCCACCAGCCCTATCAATTGAAGTCAGCCATGTTCTGTTTTGGGGATCCCCCAAGCCCCAGCACTCAGACTACTCCTGGTCAGCCAACCCCGCAGGCTAGCTCATCCTACATGGCAGCCAAGCAGGTCCCTGTGAAAATAGCCAAGACCCAGGAGATTCGTCGCTTCTCCACTCCGGCTCCCATGCCAGCCTCCAGCAGCCTGGCCCCCACTGTGCTTCTGCCCCGCTCAGCCACCACGCTGGATGAGCCATTGTGGAGAACAGAAATGGCCTCTTCTGCCCCTGCTACACCGGCACCCTTCCAGGTGGAGCTCAGCCCCTCCCCTAAGCCATTTCAGAGCTCCCCAGAGCCTGGACAGGTGGGACAGGGACCTCCTCCAAACTCAGCCTCTGCCTCTCGGTTTCAGGTGGCCAGGCCCAAATTCTCCGCAGCAAGAACAGGCATGCAGGCCAATGTGTGGAGGCCAAGTTTTGGCCATCACTGAGGCAGGCACCCCTCCCATCCTGTCTGTGGCCCTGCAGAGATAGTGCTTATTTTGTCTTTCATGTCAGCTCAGTGCATTGGGATGAGTGACACAAAATGAAGGAAAAAAACCTTAAAAAATTACTGCCCTTCTGCACCACCCCCTTCCCCAGCCTCCCCTTGGTCTCAGATGGGATGCTTCATGGAAAGGCTTACTGGCTGTGGCTACAGCAGGAGGAAGAATGTGGAGAGAGGGCACGTGTGTGGTATACAAAGACTGGCAACTTGTACGCAGCAGCAAAACCCACCTCCAGAGGGGGTGAATGGCAGAAATTATCTCACATGAAGCAGTAGTTTTCCTTTCCCAAAGGCTTTGGGGCCACCCCTGCATGGAAGGAAACTAGGAGGCGAGAGCTTTCCAGGAAGAAAGGATGAGAGGTGGGATTACAGAGCAGAACGCCCAGCTTTCCCATTAGACTGTTCTTCTCTGATCCTCCCAGTCTGTACAAGTTCACTTGTGTGTGCACACACATGCACACAGCAAAACTCAGCAGGGGGTGAAAGGACAAGTGGGGCCTCACCTGGGACATCTCTCCCAGCCTTCCCTCTGTGGGGGCATGGGAAAGAAGGCAAGAGAGCAGAGTGAGCAGTGATGTTTGCCTGTGCACATGTGGCCAGTGTGGCCTGTGCCCAAGAATGGCCATGTGTGCCTGTTCCTCCAGTCAGCAGGGCTGGAGGTAAAAGGAAGAGTCATCTTAGCTGGTATTAATTATCATATCAGGTCTGGAAATAGTTTGCCAAACCGGGGCTTTGAGGGACTTGATGAGGGACAGCTAACACCAGCTGTGGGAACTGCAGAAGGAAGTATCCATTTTTGAGGATACACAAAATCAAGGCTAAGCTCAGGCAGTGTCTGGTTGGCACAAAGAAAGGCCCTGCAGCATCAGTCCCACTGAATAGGATATGGATGCTGTAAGTAGAAAGGTGGATTGCATGGGAGAAGGTACAGTTGGCTTTAAAATGAGGCAGGACTGAATATGCATTTGTTCATGATCTTTTTGTTTAGTTTAGGACAGAAGTGGGGCTAGATTAGAAATGGGTCATGAGATAAAACTTGCTGAAAGCTTTGTGATGAGGGGAAAATGGGGGGCCTTTACAGACATTCTCAGCATGGAAGTGGAGGTCAGGAAAACAGAAAGTCACTAGTAAAACTTCATACAAAATGGCTTAGGTATTATTGTGAGGCCTATTTGGTAATAACTGAAGTGCTCTGAGAATCCCAGAGGATCTGCACTCACACACATATACAGAGTTCAGTTTGCTGGTGATGCTGGGGAAATAGTACCAGTTATTCCTTGAATGTGCCAGGCTAGCCTCCATCTTAATCCCTACACCACAGGCACACAGGTAGAAAGCACTGCCTTCCCAAGGAAGAATTCAGCATTTTAGTAGGGGCTGTGCATGTGTGTGTGTACTCTGGTTTGCATACCCCACAGCCATTTACTTTCTGCTTGTGATCCTCCTCTGTCAGCAGACACTTTTCCAGTGTGATCCCACAAGAACACCAAGAAAGCACTGGTGGAACGCTGGAAAGCATCCTGGAACACTGCTCCAAACACAGCAGATGCTCCAGCTGCAGGGAAGCGGTTTGCCACCTCTTTCTGGGTCAGAGTTGCCCATCCTTTTGCTAAACCCTTAGGAATGTGTACAGAAGGCAGAATGAGGGCCTCATAGCCCTCTCTCCTTGAGACAAGTCTCCCTCTCATTAGACTTGCTCCTCCTTACTACTCCTTCAAGCAGTAGCCATTCTCTGACTGGACTGAGCACAAACTTTGGATATACAAAAGTGTAGGTTCTGGGGGAAAAAAAAAAGGAATGCAAGTGGGTCTGAAGCAGTCTGTATGCAGTGCAGCTAGTGTTGTTTCATACTAAATCTCAGCCAACCTTCCTCTGCACAGCAGAAGCTTATGATGTGTAGCTTTTTCATAATAGCTGGGGCTCTACTTTTTCTTGGGCTTCCAAGTCTTTCTCTGTGAGCACCTGGAGATTTTTCATGTGTGCTCTCCTATGAAGAAAAAGATGGCTGGAAAACCTAGCTAGCATCTCTGATCCTGGACAAGCTTGGGAGGGAGAGACTGAGAGAAAAGGAGAAGTAATACACAATTCTGCCTTTGAATCCTTCACACTCTGGCTGGACTTTTTTGCACACCTGTGTTTGCAGTGCATATTCCTGGTGGCCCTGAAACATATAATGAACATGCTGGGAAGAGAGGAGGACACAACTCATACCTTACTTGGCACACTATCAACCGTGGGAGAGGATTGTAAGATAAGCCATGGGAATAGCTTGAGTTAATGGAAAAGGTGAGGCTGAGTCTGAAGAGATGCTGCATCTGGTTGTATGACATAGGAGCAGCCGACCTGAATTGAGGAGGAGATTGTGTTGCTGAAAAGCCTCAGAGAGAATGTCTTAGGAGAAATCATCACCACAGAGTTAATTCTGATCACCAGAATCCACTTAGCTCCAGTGAAGGGGAGCAGCCATGCTACAAAACCTATCTCAGATCATTGCTTTCTCACTCATCCTGTACTGCATTGCATTGCCAGCATTTCTGGAAAAAAAAAAAGAAAAAAAAAGGGAAAAAAAAAGAAAAAAAAAGTGAAAAAAAAAATCTATGTCCAAACTGAACCTCTGTGACTCTTCCCCAAACATGGAGGGAGGAATCTTCTATTTTATCTAGGAAAGCTCTAAGAAGGAACTCAAGAAGTAGCAGTGCTCCAAAAGCTTTGTCTCTCATCTTGTGGAGTGTTGTCTGTCCCTGGCTACTGATTTAAGCCATTAGCCTTAGATAGACAAGCTAGCGCAGGCTGAAAGCATTACCAAACTCAGGAGTAGAGAGGGGTTGTGTGGACCAGAGGAAGGGTGCTCAACATAATTCTGCAGTCAGGAAATAGCCTCAGAAAGTTTGAATCTTACTCCAGTATCCCTTTCCCTCAGGCTCCTAAAGTTAAGTGCTCTCAGGGCCTGAAAGTCTCAGGAAATTCATTTTGCCACTGGAAAAATAGAGAAGTCTGGCCTTAGTATGTAAAGGAGATTGCATGGGTTTAGTATTTTACTGATCCCACTCCAGATTTCTGGGAGACAATGATTTCTGCTGAGGAGTGATTGCCAAACACCATTCAATGTTAGATATCATGAACCAAGTGAGTGGAATAACTGCATTTGCTCCATCATTTCTGACAATGGGCAGGAAATGAAAAACTTAGGTTTGACTGAGAACAAATATTAAATACAAGCCCAAGGAAAAGAACCAGGAGGCTGGGAATCCTGCATTTTACTTACATCCTTGCTTCAAAGCTATATTTAGAAGCAAAACTGAAGCAGTTTAATGGATTTCAGCCCCTCACAAACTTTTCTGGATCCTATGCTGACACAGGACTTGATCTGCAGAAGCAGAGGCAGATGAGGCCTACAGTGCTCATGGTTATCCCAAATAAGGCCTGTAGCTGCAAGTTGCATGAGATGAGAAATAATACTGAGATGCATCTGTTAAGTTGTAAAAAAGAAACCTGAACTACTGCTGGCTTTAAGCAGCTCTGCTTATGTCTGCTCATGAAAATACTGTGGCTGGCCTGTTAGAAAGGTCACAGGTGAGGTTACAAGGAATACTTTTGAAACATGTAAGCTTGTCTTGAGCCTCTCTAAATGTCTAATTCCTCAGCTGTTGAACAAGCACAGACATAAACAGTTGTTTGACAAGTTTTAGCTCCCACCTGCTGAGTTATAAGCTGCAGTGGTAGGCCAAACCCCAGTGTTCCCTTGTTAAGTATTTGAAGATGTCTTCATGGGCTCTGATTTAAAACTGCCTATCATCCCTCCTCTCTAGCATGCTGCAGCTATGGCAGTTCAGGGGTTTTATCTTTGCTTCAGAAGTAACAGTCCCTTCCCTCTCAATACATGGGAACTCTTACCAGAGATAACCTCAAGATCCTGCAGCACCTAGGAGGAAGCATCTCAAAAGAGACTGGTGTGATGAGGAGTCGCTGATACTAGACATGAGCACAGTGTGAGGCACGATTGTTCCTCATAAAGAATATGCTCCCTTTCTGCTATAATATCCAGCACCCTCTACTAAACCCTTTTCCTAGAAGAGACCCATCAATGCTCTGAAAATGAGAGCCCAGCAGCAGTGCTCTGTCTGGTGAAAGATGTGACCCCAGATGAACAGAGTTGGCATCTTTGTTTATGGCAATACCTTTTTTCCTTTTCTGTTTTGTCTTTTTTTTTTTTCAATTTACAATCACTTTCTATTTGTTTGTGCAGAAAAATAAACTTGTGATATGCACTTTACACGTGGCATTTTGTCACTTTCTTTGCTTGGCACCCAGGAGGAATTACTATGTGTACAGCACATGCATTTAGCACTACCTACTACAAACTGCTGAGGACAAGAGAATATAAGGAATTCAAAAAAGAATGGGATGTCTCAGCAATAAAAATACTTATGTTGGACTTAAAGCCTCTACACATTAAAAAAGCCCCATGCATGCAAAAACTTAAGTGAGATTCAAAACTTTGGTACTATAGACTATAAAACACTCACTCACTGACAGGTTGAAGACATTTGTGGACCCGTCACTGCCCCTCAGCCTGTTCTAACCTAAACCCTACCCTCTGCTTGTAAATCCATTATCTCTGGAAGTTGGTCAGCTCTGATAAATCCAAATATAAACTTGCACTGAACAATTCAACTTAATATTAACCATGATATCAGAAAAACAAGTCTGTCAGAAAATCAAATATATCCCATTGTATTCTCAGGCTCCAAATCTAATTCTAGATCTAAATATAACCCAGCTCATGTTAAAGTCTACTCAGTTTCTGGGTCCTGAGAGGTTCGTTGTGTTCAGTTTAGGACAAGTGTTAGCAGGTCCTTTCCCAGACATATCTCACTCACAGATAGCAATTCCTAAGCACTGCAAAAGATTCTGGGATCAGCTATAGGATTAGACTGCAGACTCTGGACACTTGTCCAAGTATAATTTTGTGGATGCTTGTCAGATTAATTGCAAAGAGGGCTTCCTTTTGCAGTGGTCTGGAGGTAGGTTGTAGGACTGTCCAGCATATTTCTGATTGACTTGCCATCAGAAAATGCAGAAAGGGGCAGCAGTGTTTGCTGATGTCAGACTTAAGCTTCTGTCCAACCAGAAGCACAGCTCACAGAAAAGTGAGTATACAGATGCACAGGCTGCAGATTAGGACTGCATCTTGTTTCGCTTAATAAATCTGACGTAGTAGGATTATGAGCTACTCCAGATGGTTTGACACATTGCAGGACGGTTGCTGTATCTAGGGCTCTTAATTAAATTCCCTGTTAACCTCTACAACCTTCTCAAGTGAGAGTCATTTCCTCTCAGGGCAGATCATGTCAGAAGGATCCAGACAAACAGACTTTGAAAAGTGGAACAGGAGCCTGCCAAGCCAAAGGATTACTAAACAGCTATGTAGCAGGCTAGGGATTAACCTGGCCTTCAGTACCCACCTTAGAGAGAAGTTTAAAACCAGAAAATAGTAAGGTGCCTAGTGGAGATATCTACCCCCAAACAATCACACCCGATGGAAGCAGAATGTGCAGCAAAGAGCACAGCAGGGAAGTATGTGGCATACAGGAAAGACCAGGCAATTCCCTCACCGTACCAGACCTATAGCTTCAACGGCCACTAGATGTTGCCACTGTTCTTCTCTGAGTTACCTGGGGTTTTGGCATTCGCCTGGTGTGGTGTAAAGTCTAGAGGGTTTAAAATCTTAGGAAGTCCTTTCTTCCTAATCTATGTCTCTTTTGACGTTCACATATGGTGTTGCTCAGTCCCACATACCAGAAGAGAAGGTCAGGCTCATACCAGAGAGTTTTGGCAGCGAGGGGGGGCTTGCTGCAGCCTGGAGGGGATTCCTGGGTCACGCAGACAAACAGGCTGCTCAGCAAGTAACACACCATGGGTACGGCAGCTACTTCCACACACACTCCAGCTCTGTGGTCAAATCCTACATATTTCTGTTCCAGTTCTATGTCTTATCATGCATTAAGCCCACTTAGTGGCACAAAAGAGCCTGGCATTTATTGTTTCTCCTATTTTGGTGCTAAGAAGGACTGACAAGTCTCCCTGATGTCTGTGTAAACTGGAACAGGTTAAGAATACGTGAAACAAAAATTTTATTTATTTCATCATCATCACCATAACAAAAACCAGAAAAAAGCACCAAATCAAGAGTTTTGCAACTTTTTTTCAGAACAGATTGAATCATCTTGGAATCTGCTGTTTATGAATACTTTCAACACAGATCAGTCCGGGGCATCAGGGAAAAAGAAAAGCAAGGGCAAGGTTTAATTCTCCATCTTGGAAAAATTAAAGTGGTGAAGACTGATGCTGTTTTCTTGACTTCTACATGATCAAAATGTGCCCTGAACACAGCTCTGCTGCTGATGCTTCTCTGAAGTACTGCTTGTGTCCATCTAGCAACGTAACAAGGCAAATTTCATGTGCTACTCTTGAAATGAGTTTGTAGGCATCGATAACTTGAAGTTAGACCATTTGAAATTAGGTGTACAAGAATGCACTGCGAAAATAAATTAATTTTGAAGATACATGTCAGAGAAAGGAAAGCTTGGTTTAGGCTGTTCCTCAGGTCACTTAAATGAAGGGTATATTTGGAAAGAGGGAGGTGGTCACAGTGAGATAAAGACAGTTTCTTGTATGATTATAGGCTCTCTGAAGCGGTGAAATGTCCTACAGGCAGCACATATACTACCCCACTGGCATTAATGGAAATTCCATGTACTTAATCAAGGATTGAATTTAGCCACCAAACCACACCACAGTCAAGGTAAACCCTTCCATTCTAAACAAAACAAAACCACCTCAAGCACAGCTTGTAGTGATTTAAAACCCTTAGCACTGACTAGTATGAGTGGGTAAGAGAACAGATATCTTCCTCTGAGTTCATTGCATTATTTATGGCAGGGATAGAAGACTGGTACAATATTCCCAGTGCAAAAAAGACATTGACCTGCTGAATCTGGCACCGTGGCAGGACACAAGTGAAGTCTCTGCTAGATCCACAATTGACATTTATAGACTTGTGAACTACACATTCCTGTGTCTCAGGAGAAATTGTGTATAGAAAGGAGAAATGAGCAGGATTTAGTTCTCAGTGTGGTAACTGAAAATATAGACATATAATTTTATTTGAAGGGAGAGTAGGAGGAAAGAATCTCAGTTTAAGGTGTGTCTTGGTGCTTAAATGTCAGACACAAGAGTGCTTTATACAAATCACCCTATAAATCCTGATACCATACTAATAGGTTTCAGGGCTTAGGCTCTGTTCAGTTCCTTCCAGATGCACTTTTAGGTCCCATTTCTCACCTGGTATTTGTATACTTCTCACATGAGACCTTGACTAGGCAAACAAATGCTTTGTTCCCATCAGCCCACAGTTCCCATCACTCCTTAAATCTGGACTTCAGTATCCTTGGCCTTGACCCTTGACCTTGCTTGCTTCTTGCCCTTTGGGCTGGGGATCCACAGCAGACTCTTGTCTCCTGGAGCTGGCTCGCCCTGAATTGTCAGTGTCTTGTTCCTGGTCCTAATTGCAGGGCATGCCTGCTCACAGTCTGATTGAGACCCTCACAAACCATGCTAGACATGCCTTCTCTTCATATTGCTATTGCCTTTCCTTAGGTCTCTCTTGAGTTTTATAAGAGGGATCACATCTGTTTCCTGCTCACTTCCAGTTACCATGGGGCACTCTGCTCCCTTCCAGCATGCTCAGCTTCTCCCTCTCTCTGCAGCTGCCTGAGGTGGGAGGAAGCAGAGGGGCACCAGGTCATGTGACAGGGAAGAGCAACCACATACTTTCTTGCTACATCATCTTTTGGAGCTATACCATGCCTCAAAATCCATCAGGTTCCCACATGATATCCATCTGGCACAAACTGTTCCCCTAAGGTGTAATTTGTGCTCATGAAGGCACAGGAGATGACTGGAGAAATAAAACAATAGCTACAAAGTGGTCTGAAAACAGCCGCAGGAAGCAAGTAGAGAGGAGGCAGAGTTTAGCATCAGCCTAGTTACTGCAAAAAGGTGCCATATAATGGTAGCTGCATTTCTCAATTTCTCACCTGATGATATAAATCACATTAATTTCTCAGATGATTATCAAAATGGAAATAGAAACTTCTTAAATTTAGACGTAACTCTACCTCGCCTTTGGGAAAGGAGAGGCAAAAGGCTCTGATTTTAAGCAATAAAGCAGCACATTGTGTTTGTTCTCACTCTGTCCCTCCATATGCCACCACCTTGTAGCAGGGAGTGTCTCCCTTGATGAATGATGAATGAGTGTTTAGAGCACAGGAATTTGAATACTAGAGCAGCATCTCAAGGAGCACAACTGGACGTCACAGCAGACACTGGGCACTCTGGCCAAATGTCAAGCACGGTGCTAAACCAATCCAGAAGAATTAACGTGGTGAGGAAAAAAACTCCTTGCACAATTTGCAGTGAGCAGGGCTTGGCAACACCAAGAGACCTGCTCCTCTGTGGCCACCTGCACTTGTGCAGAGTGGGTGTGATGTGTGGACAGATGGTCAGCTGTGATAGAAGCATTTGACACCCTCCAGCTTCGTGCAGATGTAAATGCCTTCACCAGGCATGAAGCTCTGTGATGATGCCCAGAGCAGGCAGTGGGTGTTTACAGTTTAATTGTGCTTATTTTACACTGGAACTGCTCCAGGGATTTGCTCCCGAATCACTGGCATGGGAGTGTGAGGGCAGGATCTGGGCTGGATGTCACTCCGGCGCATCATCCCAGCTCAGGGAAGGATGTGGTGATCTTGGAGGTAGTGGAAAGTGTATGCCATGCTGTTACAGTAGATATAAATGAGGGAGAATCAGAGCTGTGAAATAGGCACAATGCAAGGTACACATCGTGGTTATATGGATTCAAGAGGAAAATGGGAAACTTTAGGCCAGGAGAATGCCATACATGCCCTAACTTCAAGCAGGATATAAAAACTGTTTCTTGCCCATAGGAATGTTATAGCAGTCTTCTATAGGACCTTCTTAACAGTATTGGGGATTAGCACATAGTGCTTTCAACCCAGTTATAACACTTCAAAGTTTTATATGTATTCAGTGCAGGAAAAAACAACAGCAAAGTCTAGGGAAAAAAGAAAGTTGCTATCTTCTGACGTTCCTTTATATCAACTTTGCTTGCAATTCTCTGTGCAAATGATTTTCTACTATAATCACAACTGTGTTTTCGTTTTTTTCTCCTCACTAGACTCTAGGATTATTCAATGGACAACTTGATTTTGATCCAATAGGGATTCAAACTTCTAATGTGAAATAGAAAGACGATGTTTTCTGGAGGATTTTTGCCCTATTCAGAAACTGAAAGGTATGTGCGTCTTTGAGTACTCCAGTAAAATGAGATGTGTTTCCTTCATGCTAAAACCAAAACCCAGTTGGGTAGGCAGGAAAAAGAGGGAGAGTCGCCTTGTAATGAACAGGAGTTAAGGAGAGTTATTTGAATGTACAGAGCTGCACCAAATGCAGGCTATCAACCCTATTTCTGTCATTAATCAGGAAATTAATTTCCTTGCTCTTTGATTCAGTTGGGTTTCCCATACATATTAAATAACTACTTTCTAGAATTTTGTAAATAGCTTTCTAGACTTTGTGGTTTTTCCTACTACTTCTTGTTTCATGCATACCATTATTTTGCTTCTGTATTTTCTGAAGCATTCTAGGAAATATGTATGACAGCCTAGAGGACACTGGGATGAATGATTAAGAAGGGGCAGAAGGATGGTGTAAAACAGAGCAAGACTCAAGATAGATTTCAAGGCATTACTGACAAACAGGATATTGAGAAGGTTTTATGAATTGCATCAAAAAGCAATAGGAGGAGGAAGAGGAACTGCATGCTCATCTGAACAAAGAGGAGGAAGAAGTGAGCCCCTTATGGAGTGCCCGGTCTTTCTGGACATTGAGATAGTAACTGCAGGAGACCTGAGGTGCAACCTTTCCTTTTCCCCTCTCCTCAGAGATGGCAGCAGTGCTATCTGAGACTCTGCCCTCCGGGCCTTTGGCTATTAATAACCACAGGATGCCTGTGCGAGCAGCCTTCAGGAGTCAAATTCACCGCACTTTGCATCAGCACTTTGTGCTGGGCAGAGCTTCCCTGCACCCAGGCACCCTGGGAGAGGGGGGCTGCTGGACAAGCCTCCCCAAGCAGCACCCAGAGACAGGCTGGGAGGAAGCAGCCACTTCTGAGCTCTGGGGCAGGTGTGTGAGCTGGTCTGAGCCTGGCACTGCAAGCCTGAGGTGAGTTGACCGGGCAGCAAAATAGTGCAGGTGCTGGAGAAGAAAAGATTGGTTTGGCTTGCAGCACCAATGACTGCTGCAAAGATCAATGCACAAAAAGACAGAGGAATTGAACAAGGGGACAGAGCCGAGGGAGAAAAGCCCTGGCTTTATGTATGACATAGTGAGGAGGATGGGGTTTGAGGTTCCAGCAGCTTCTGGGAGGGCTGAGAAAGCAGTACTACCATGCAACACTGGACCCTGTACATAGTGAGAGACTGCTGTCTCTTTTCTTATGCTACACCAATTGCATGCAGTGGGTTTTTCAATCTTCAATCTTGCTGGATTAGTAAAGAAGGACAGCAGAATGGGATGGACTTGTCCTCACTGCTGTTTGGGAATTAGTGTGAGAAGCATAGCTTTCCACCGTGGCTGTACCTTTCTGCCTTGCCCCAGGAAATCCATGCTTGCGGCATACAGATGATTTCTCTCTGTTTTGCAAGTTTTAGGACCCTTCAGATGGGCCATAACCTCTCACCTCTGCTGTTTCCTGGCAGCATTGCCTCTTTCCTGTCAAGTAGGGCCTGCATCTTTTATACAGCCAAGCAGATGTCTGGCTGCTTGAAGAGAATGTGCAGCGTGTGCGTCATGGCTGCACCTGCTCACACTTGCTTTGGGAATACCCCAGGATGGGCTCATTTATGATGTGAACTACACAGGCAGCATCTCAGTAAAAGGAAAAGCTTGCAAATCTGAAAGAAAAACTAATCCAAGGGAGTATCTGCCAATGTGATTGGCACTGTTTTGCTGTGGCTGGGCTTCTTTTAACAGTTATCAGAACTCCACCACATAAAATTATGTAGCAAAAGAAGTAATGGTGGAATGATACTTCAGAATACACAGGAATTAAAAATGTCTTGATAAGAAGGGTAGTATACAAACTTCTAGTTATAGCTGTTTGCTTTCTAGTTTTAAAATACAGCTCATAGTTCAAAGAGGTTTTCAGTTATGAAATCTTAAGCAAGTAAAGTACAAAGAATCACAAGGACAGATGTGGTTAGTTATTGCTGCAGCTGAAGCCAATGGGTCTTTGCCCATTTTTCTTTGTATTGTATTGTATTTCACTATACTAATTGAGGATCTGTCCCTTATATGCTGTTGTTGGCCATGGACAGTGCTGAAGTGAAGGCAAGACATTTGCTCTACTTACATTATGTGTAAGTAGAGCAAATGCAAGTGACTTCAAACAAATTGGGTGAACAACTTTAAGATGTTTTCCTGTGCTTTCCTCCTCCAGCCCTTCTGTAACAAAACAGTAGCAGTCATAAAAGACAGAACTACTTGGAATTTTGTTTTGTTTCTTTTTTTTTTTCCCTTCCAAACCTGAAGTCTGGTGGCTTTCTGAATACCTATTCTAATTCTAAAAGGACTATTGAAATATCTAAACCAAAACCACACATGATGCAAAGTGCTCCAAATAACTAATGGACAGACCCAAAATCTTTATCCAAAAATATATATTGCCATCTAATGATAACTTCTTGTTATTATAACATTGCATCACAGAGCAGATTTTCAAAGTGACATCCTGTTACTGCAGCACAAGATAATAACAGAGTATCCCTACAGAACATGTGGATTCTGGGAGACTGCCTTGTTGCAATTAATTTGTCTCTTTTGAATGACAGTGCTATATGGCACCTTGGCAATGCTTCTGCTGGGATCTGCTACCATATTTTGTCAAAATGCTGAGTCTCCAGAGAACCCCAGAATGGCCTGCTGGTGATATCCTCTATGGGATGATACCTTCCACTAGCTTCATCATGGGGAAGGGATAGAAACGAACCTGAGAGTGAAATGAAGGCTGTGTATCTTTTACCTGTAGATGGCAACTAAAAGAGAGGCAAGAAATACATTTCCAGTGTTTCATTCTCAATTTCCTTGTGTGTTTAGAGCAAAGCAGAGAACCCTTTGTGGGAATGCCCCTTGCAGGGACTCCTGCTCCTGTTAAAAGGAAAAAGTCCACTAAACTCATTGGGAAGCTGACACATGAAGGTAAGATACGCAAAACCTCACATGTAAGAATTGTTTGGATTTCAACCTGAATTTCAGCCTTTAAAATTTCACAACTTGTCTGACTGAACTCCCAAAGCAAGACATGCAGTGAACATACCAGGAGCAGAGCCACAAATTTTCCTGAAGTCCAGCCTTCAACTACGTCACATTTTCTATCTCACAGCTGAAAAGCATTGCACACACTCAGGCCAAAAGTCGACCTAGATTGCACTCTGTAAACTTGTATTATCCTACAGCATTAATTTGGATGCACACCAGTGTAAATGGACAGAAAATACCATCTTTGGCAGGTGTCAATATTGCAGTGCCTAGATCTATTCTATGTTGTTCTCTCTCTGTGACTTTCTTTAATTCCAGCACTCATTAGCAGAGAAAGACAAAATCTCTCAGAGATGGTAATAGAGTAGAAAGAATATAACCTGGAACATTTTTCTTTCTGCAGAATACATGTGTATTGAGTAGGGTAACTTTTAAATAACTGTGATGTTCTTATCTTTTCTTTACTTTTGACAGCATGAGGAAGGTTTTAGAGGTTTGGAAAAGTAGTCATTTGAGGCAGTACCAAGAAATCCTGCTGCACTGACTGAGATGCTTCAGATGTGGGAGACATCCATCTAGCTCCACCCCTATGCAACTTCTCTCTGCAGATTTGCCTTGATTGCAGTCGAGAGTAAATACCAAACATCTATATCCAAAGTGTCATCAATGTGAAAACTTGGTGCATAGATAATTTCCTAAAATCTTAATTTAGAAGATAATTTGGGTGCTTGAAGTCACTACCAATGCTAGGAAGCAATAGAAAAAAGTCATAGACCAGAGTACTTCCTAAAGTGTCCCAATGGATGTGTTTTGTAGCTATGCCACAAGAGGTGTCCAAGCTGAACCTGGGGAAGAAGATCAGCATCCCCAGAGATGTGATGCTAGAAGAGCTTTCTCTCCTCACTAACAAAGGATCCAAGATGTTCAAATTACGTCAGCTGAGAGTGGAGAAGTTCATTTATGAGAATAACCCTGATGCCTTCACTGACAATTCTGTGGTAAGTTGAAGATTAAGACTAAAATGCTACTCCACACACTCAGGGAAAACAGGAATGGAATGTGCCCAAGCTCTCTTCTATTTTAATGTGTGTGGGCAGGGGGTAGGGAGAGTCTACTAACAAAGAAGTGAAAGAAGAAAACAAAATTACATAAATACACAAGTTTTATTTCCTTTTGGCAGCAGCATTAGTTTCCTCTGGCAAATATTTGGTATCACACATACAGAAGCATGACAAAATTCAGTACTGAGCGACAAAGGAAGGCTGCATGTTTGGCAAGTGTTCAGATCTCAGGGCAGGGCTAATTGGTTTTGTACCCATTCCATTTCTTCTTTGCATGATGGCAATGATCCATCCAGATCTGACTTCAGCTCCAGTAGATGCAGTTCTATTTTTAGTCTAGGATACTTTTATGCTTTCTGCTGGACAGAGTCCTCTGCTAATATCTGCAAGTTCCACAAATGAAACCTCTAACCTGACTCTGAAATATTTTCAGTTCATTTGCTAGTAGCCCAGGTTTTTTTTCCTCTAAAACATTTTCCTTTCAGACATGGTATACAAATACAGACATTATTTTTCTTTTCCCTTTCCCCTGCATTAGTACTGTTATTTAAACTTCTTTCTACAGCTAGTTGCAGGTGTAAAGTCCTTTGAAGCACCTAAATTTTTACAAATGAAAGTCTTTATTCACATGATTATCAGAATTCAGTAAAACAAATAGCAAATGTTTAAGGTTCATAGGCATTTTGATGTACCACCTCGTCTTCTGATGCTCTTTAAAGTTGGTTCGGTGACATTTTTATCCCTTTATGCCATCTATTTTCCAGTCCAAAGAAACTCAAGGAAAACAATAAAAGTTAAGCTGAAGAAAATGTTTTGCCAAACAAAAACACACCATCTTTTAGCACTCTAATGTTTTCAAAAGCAACAATAAGAAGATACTTGTGGTTCACTTCTAAAAATGACAACTTAAAAATCAGAATGTGGAAAGATGCCTAATCAAAAAAAAAAAAAAAAATTAAACAGTAAGATTACAGATGAGGGATGACAGACCAGAGATATAGAAAGCATATCCCATGATGCTAAACTTTGGAGTTCATTTCTTCAGTGTATTATCTCCTAGAAAGAATGTGAGAATGAATGGTATGTTGAACTTCGGACCCCACAGATGAACATCCTAGAGAAATGCATGCTGATTTTATAAATACTCAGCAATCTCAGAGTTTCTAAAACGTATGAGGGCCAAGTTCATATGTGAGAACCTGCTGCAATGAGGAGTGAGAAAATAATAAATTGATGGAATAAAAAGGCTAAAGTCCAAAGTGTCAAAAATTTGAGAGTATTACCTAAAGAATGTCCAGTCAGAACAACCCAAAATAAAGAAGTTGTGACAAACTGACTCAAGACTGGACATGCACAGTCACTCCATAACTAACATTACAAATGCTGATGACAATTGCTTCTCTTTTGTTAGCAGCTTTTCCTACTTTGTTTATTCACCTGCACCTGACTTTCACTCCATCCCTTTCTGTTCTCTCTCTCTCTTTGCTAAGAACACTTCTGCTCCCAAGATCTTTTAGCATAACTGTTAAGATCCTGTGCCACGGAGAAATATAGTTGAGGGTTAGAAAATACTCTAAAAAGCTAGGATTTTCTTTATTGCTTTGCTGTAGGAGAACCATGGCATGGTCTTCAAACAGCAGCTGGCATTTTGCGTAAAATCTTCCATGATTCACTTACAGGTCTTCTCTCCACATCCATAGAGAGACAACAGAAAACAAAACTCCATTGCTCAGTGCAGGAAGACTTTGGTCTGCCCTACAGCCCTCGCTTGGGGGCAAGGGTTCAGCAAGATCAAAACATAATTGTTACCATTTTCTGGCTGCTCCATGAGCTCGCTGGTTGGATAACTATTCTCATCACCGCAGGCAGCACTAGTGAGCAGCTTTGCTGCAGCCAGGCCATTAAGAAAAGCTGAGCAATCACAGCAACTGAGTCATTGTCTTGGAGAGCTGGGTGCTCTTGAACAGGTAAAGTGAACAGACCTGTACTCTGTTATCTTCCAAACCATCAGGACAGTGCCTGACCTTAGCACCAAATTCATCCAAAAGCCCTTTTTATTGCAGTATCAGATTAGCTTTCTTTTCTTTTCCTTTCTTGCTCCTCTATCTGCTCAAAGGCAGATGCAGAAAAGGAAGCTTAAACAAAAGATAACTGTGTGAGGAAGATAATGGCAAAGTAAGAAGTCCTACTGCTATACCCAGTTATTTCCCTTTCCCAAAGAAGGATGCTCCCATCCAAAGAAGTTCTTGTGTCTTTGAGGCTGTGGGACAGAGAAGGACTTTGAAGCTGGTGGTGTGTTTTCTGCTTTTATATAATAGATTTCTTAACTGTCTTGTCTTAAAATTTTCTCAGGACACACTTAAGAAAGCAGGGCAAGGCAGGTCTGGGATGGAGTATGGATTGTTTCTTTCCCACAAAAGAAGTTTACCAGCAAGATAATGTAATATAAAAACACACAAAGAGAAAGGTTATTAAAAATAAATCCAAACCATATAAGGGGTTCCAGAGTAGCCTGTGCTGTAGCCATAAACTTTCCACACAAGGGAGAAGATCTCAGCAGTCATGTGTCATTGACCCACCCTTCTCCTTCTCTCCTCGTCCTTTTCCTCCGGCCAAAAATCCACAGTGGACAATCAGATTACTCTTCTTACTTGTAGCAGAGGAAACATATACATTGTGTGTACATGAATGTCAGACAGCTCCATGCAAAAGTGAAGAGCTGTCACTCTCAGTCACTGCTGCAGCTCTACCTATCCAGTTAAAGGCAAACAGTAGTTAAACCCCCTGCCAGAAGGACTGACCATTCCCCACATGAGTAAAGTGAAATGCACTACCTACTGTGGAGTTGTTTCCAATACTGTGACTCTCTTTCCTTGCAAATATACAGTACAAGGGGAAGTTTTCAGGGAGGGGTGAGTTTGACACCAATATCCTGCCAAACAGGGAGAATTTGGGCAACATCCTCCTTGTTTGGTGCTGTGCTGGAAAAGCTGGGTTCTTCTGAACCCTGTCTAGTAAAGATGTAGGATTTCTTCTCCTCACCTCAGGCTGTGCCACCCACAGTAACGGTGATTCTCTCCATGTCTCAGAGGATATTTTCAACTTCATTGTGGAGCTGCAAGATACAATTTATTACTTTCTATAAAGACCATTATGAAATCCTATCTTGCTATGTGCTCTATTACTGTATCATCTGGCCAATTAGAGAATGAGGGAAATCACTACATTTATTTTTTAATGGTGAAACTGAAACATGGGGTAGATTAATGAGTCACCCAAAATCACGGTAGGGTCTCAGTCTTGTCTTTGGATCTCTTAAATCCCACTTCACTGTTCAGCAGTTAAGAGATCAGCAGTTCACAGACCCTTCCTTCATAATGCTAAATTTGTTTGGCCTCAAACACATTAAGATCATGTGAAACAATATTTCTTAGCCCTGCAGCCTCACTCATTATTGCCCCGAGTCCTTTTGAGATCCCACCTCTGCTTTTGAACCTCCGTGTAAGAGCTTGCTGTCATTAAGTGAAAACTTTGTAACACTTACTGCCAGGCATTAAGAGGAAACTGAAAACAAAGCCATAGTTATATGTCTTAGATGTTGCCATTACTCTGTCTTTCTTCCAGTAAGAATCCTTAAATATGGTCCTTCTCCCAGTCAAAACCTGTGGTTTGAATTGGGTTACATGTAGGAGACCTTCCTTTTTTCCCCCTCCTTTTAATGTTTTATTATCATATCTTAAAACAATTAGGAAGGTAAAATAACCAATATCTAAATAGACAATTATGAGCAGTAGTACCTCAAAAACCACACCAATAATATAAATGCAGCTTCCAGTCATGGCAAAGCTTGTATGAAAACAAACTAAAGTGTGTTGGCGATTTCTGCTGGACTTCAGATCAAGAGGTCTTTTTTAAGCTGATAGCAACTGTGAAACAAAATCTAAGATGTCAAAAGAATTGGATTACTGCTCTTCTAGATAATGGCAGGAGTTACTCAGTACTCTTTTCATTGCTGCACAAGAACTCAGAGCAGGCAGAAGCAGCAGGAGGAAAATGGAAGTGATTATGTTACAAACCAAAAGTGATGCTTCACAGCAGACAGCAGCAACCTGCCTCAGAGATCTTACATGATGAATAGCCAGGCATGAGAAAGTGTCTGAAGGAAAACAACGATGGAGAAACGTTATCATGCAGCTGCTTGGTTTATTACAGGAGCATGCAATGATGGCTCTGTATGCCCCTTAATATACTTAGATAAACATCAATCAAGATCAGTGGAGGTAGGGTTAAAGGGAAAATGTTAGGAAAGTAATTTTTTCTAGGAGTTCTGTTCTACATGGACTGTTAAACCTTACAGGACAATTGCAGGCTAAGATACAAGTCTCAGGTTATGACCTAAGTGGAGCGAGCCAGGTGAGATTGTAACTTCTCTAACAAAATGTGCCTTGCTGCACTGAAGCTGGATTGATGCAGAAGACCTAGAGGTCTTCTGACCAAGAGGTCCCCAAAGCTGTGTAAGAGTGAACATGGAGTCCGATGCATTCTTATTCAAGATGTGACTTGTACAGAAAAAGCAGAGTAAGAGAAAAAAAGAGCCTTTGATTTTCCACAGCAATTTGTTGGAGCACTGTGCAAAACTCTGGACCAAAACTCTGAAACACAGTTTCTTTCATCCACAAAGAAAATGTGGCAAAGATGATACAAAATACACAAATAAGATACATATAATTTTGGGTAGCATTAGGTAAAAATTCCTGTTATTTAGATGGGTTAAATCAGGCACAGAGGCAAAAAATATTTTGCCTAAGATTAAACAGCAAGTCAGAAATGGACCTGGAAATAGAAAGCAGGAGCTCAACCTGCTGTGCCTCTTGGGGTAGCAAGTTAAAAAAAATAGTGTAAGATGCTTCAACAGCTTCTTATTTTCACCCTTTTTTAAAAAATGAGTCATAGGTTTAAGGCTATGCAATTTCAAATGAAGGACTGAGGCCCACGCTTTGATAAAAACAGCAGGCAGTCTATGAGACTCTCCAAGTGTCTGAATTTTAAATCTTCCATCCCACCATTAAGGAGCATTTGAGTGGCTGCCACAGAGACGACGCAGTCCAGTAACTTCAGAAGTGTTAGTAACTACATAGGCATCAAACATTTGGGGAGCTCTTTATCAGTGAGGTGGAAATAGAAACACATTTGGTGGCCTCAATCATTTTCTTTAGGGCACAGCAAGGAGCTGAAGGGGAGCACACAGTGTCTCTCCTGGGGACTGCTAGCAGTGACGTCAGGGCCTTGAGATACATAGAGATCTCAGCTCTATTAGTTGGATCATATTTCATTACCTAGTTTTTATTAGGCACATGCTCTAGCGAGTTCAGAATTTGTCCATCTAAGCACTCAGCCTGCAAGAGCAGGCACTTGCTAGCACTAAGGACTTCAAAGACACGAGCCCAATTAGTTTAGCCAACCCAGGGGACGCATCACGTGAACTGGCAACAAGTGTTCTCTTATTAGAGTGGATTTAGGGATGCCCAGGGACTGACAATATCCACTACCTCCAACAATGTACTGACAGGAGGAGCCGTGTGATCTGTCCCCAGACCCAACAGGAGAAGGTTGTCAGCCATCTCAATTGATATTCCTGGACTTCTCTGCTGGAACTCCCACCAACATGGTCAATCAATACTGACTGAGAGGCTGATTTTATGATGTGAATATGCATATATGTAAAAGTTCCACATGCTGTTAGCAGTGGTCCAAGATATGCATTCTCCTCAAGTGTGAGCTCCAAAACTCTAAAACTCCACTCTCAAACTCTGACCAGAGGTGTGCTCTAAGTACTGGAGACAAACCTGTACCTATACAGCTTTGAGTATGTTGAGACTCCTGCTTGAGGATGTAATTCCTGAGCTCCAGTCTTGGAAAATCTTTCAAAAAGACTCATTTCCCTTTGCCTCATGCTAATTTGAGCTAAGACAATTGTGGTGACCAAAAGTAACAAAAATTATATTTTTGTTCTAGAAGGCAAGTAGACTGGGGTGTTGCATGGAAAATATGTCTTTCCTATCTGAATGGAGTTGCCTGCTATTAGTAGATCAGATGTTTTCTCAGCAGGCCCATGAAGAAGCATGAACTAGCTTAAGGCAAATCAAACTAATTTAATTTGCAGCTAAATAAGATTTAGGAGTGGCTTTCCTGATACAGACCTTCTGTTTCAGAGAAACTTCATTCCTACTTAGTGATAATACTGCAATTTAAAATAACACCAGATGACAATGATGCCCCTCCCTAGTCACATCAAATACTGCTGTGAGCAGAAACAAACCAGTCCGTTTTACTGCAGCTCATGTTATAGCTGATGCTATGACTTTTTTTTCTCTTGCAGTAGAGGCATGTAAGTAACCACAGGAAAGGAGAAATAAGCATTTAATTCTCAGAAAGGACACACAGCATGGGTGAAACTTGAAGGAAAACAGACGCAAATTCTGTTTTGAAAGTAGTGAGCAAATCAGTAGAAGGATTACCCTTGCATATATATTAACATTTTGAAAATAACCTCATTCTGACCCCTAACCCTCTAAATACCCTTTTTCAGTTTGCCTTTTTACAAGTAGCTGCCACGCATAATTGAGCAGATTGCCCTGCTGGCTCCTGTGTACAGCTTAATGCTCACAATCCTCTCCCCTCTCAGTGCTTCCTGACATTCACGGGAACATTATCTCCTGTGTTCCTAAAAAGGGAATTCCCTGCAGCTAGGAGAAGGACAGACAGTCCCTAAAGGCCCTGGGGGCACCAGCTCTGCTACTTCAGCCTGCAGCTGGCTGCCTGCCTGGGTTGCAGCCTGGTGACCTGCTGTGAAACCCTGGACACTGTTGTGGGAGACACAGGGAGCAGAGGGTTAGCTAATTCTGCCTTGAGCCTTGTGGGGTTTTCACTTCTCGACTATTTTTAGCTGACTGAACAGCTGGCCTTGGAAGCCTGTTTACAGCCCGGAAAGCTGCTTTTTGCTGAACTGTGCTAGGTGTAAGAGCCCCGAGAAAGCCTTAACCCTTTGAGAGCCATCTCTGAGGCGGCCTGAGATTAATTTATACAGGTAGAATCACAGCATGAGGAACCACAGATTCATTCAATGTCATTCACATATATTTGTTGCATCTTTGTGCATCTAGTAGCCAATCTCCTAGTCCAACAGGAAAGACTATATGTGATATATAACCCAGGTTACTTGTATTATATATCTGTGTGGGCTGTACTACACAAGAGATATCTTTTAAAGTCTGATAGGAGTCAAGTTCTGATGTCACTTATGACCAATATGTGAAACATTTTTCTAAACATACTATATCAGTTTCTATTCCACACAAGCATTTATTAAAGTTTCTGTGTGCAAAGACAGGATATTGTGCCAAAATGTACACCACAAGGTCTATAAATCCTTCATGGACTGTTTGCTCTTTTATTACATACTGCAGAGATTGTGCCTTCTAGGCGGACCAAGGGAGAGTGAATCATCTGCAAAATAAGACCAACTTAATTTTATTGATGGATACAACCTTCTTTCTTTCTTACCCTGTTGGTGGTTAGATTTGGTTTGCTAATTCACATACTGCAACAAACAGAATTCTTCCTTTGTGTCATTTCCGCCTTGTGGTCTCCAGGAAGTATTTTGTGTTTTCCCAGGCTGCTATCTCTTCAGTTTTTCTCAACATGTAAATACTCCTCCCCTAGCAGAACTTCATATATACGGAAAACAGGCAAAAAGGCAGATATCTCCCTGGCTTTTATGTTGTCACAGATACCCTGCTGTTCTGGTAGCCTGTAACATTTAATTCCCACACTGTAATTGAGCTGGGGTTATGTTAACTTGGACATGAAAACACTTCCTTTTCCTTGCCCAGCTTGCTTTCCCACAGGTTAGGCAATGTTATCTCTGTTTGGACTTTTACCTGCTCTGGCAAAAGCCAAATTTCCTTTCCCTTGCTCCTCTATTCCATAGCCATCATTGTTGGGGACAACAACACCCTAATCACATAAAATGACTATGAGGCGTGTGTGCTTCCATTGCCACTTCTGCTGTTTCACAATTGCTGCTACACTGAATAAAGGGAATAACTCACATGAAGTTCTGCCACTGACTTTGTAACAAAGAGAACTGGTCAGATCACAGAGACTCAGGAGTTCATATTCTGGGATCCAACCCTGAAAACACAAATAGATCTTGTTCTGTAACAGAGATTCAGTCACACTCTTTTCTCCTCCTCTAGGATCATTTTCAGAAGTTCATCCCACCAGGAGGGCATTATGGGGAAGATGCTCATGGCTATGCCCATGGGCGGATGGTAGGAGGAGTGACGGCTGGGCAGCATGGCTCCAGTACACAGCAGCAGCCTGGTGTCCCTCCTAGGCCTGGAAGCAGAGGAGGTGCTAGAGATGGTGAAGGGGAGCATGCAGGGAAATCATCTGGAAGTGGTGGAGAAGGAGGCGATGGTACTGACAAAGGCAAGTATCTCTGTAAGAATAAGAAACTAAAGCTATCAGACCACATGCCAAGCCTACTGTTAAGGAGAGGCAAATTAATCTAACACCTGGATTCTTCCAAAGAAAGTTCCAGTGTAAAGTCTAGAAGAGTTGAACTGCTTTTAGCTTGATGGTTCGGTTTGTATGCTTTTATGTTGCTCAACCACAGGCAGGAGGCAGAAATACCTTCCTTGACTGGACCACAGAAATTACAGGAAACTTATCTGCTGCGCTCCTAAGGCAGACAGAGCAGTAGGCCAGTACAGCTATGCCATGCCACTCCTTCCTTTCAAAGATTTCACACTGACCACTACTGGAAAGAGTGGTATTAACTCTTTAGATCAATAGTCTGATCTGAGTATCAGACTTGAATATCTGAGCCCTGATTTCAAATCAAGGTTTCTACCTAAACAAAGAACACTTTCTGGATAATCTTCAGAAAGGAACAGCAATATTTCTAAAAGTTATCTGGTAACCACCACTGGGCCATTGAGGTAATATCTTTATAAGTAAAAGTAGTTTTAATTCAATTTAGTCTTTGCCTGATTTTATCCTCTGTTTAGTTTGGCCAGAAATCTCCAGAAATAAATACCTAGTATAAGAATCAGCAGATTAAATAATAACTTTAACAGTCCCTATAGGATTTGCAAAAAAAAAAAAAATCAAATCAAATTTGCTTGGGAACCAGGAATAACTGCCTTGAATAACCAAATGAATGACTCCTAAAATCCAAGTTTTTTCATTTACATTCTGGAATAATATGCATTTTATATCAAAATCAGCTTTTACATTTCCTGTGTAAAAGCAATCTGTATAGACGCTTACAGTTTTCTTATAGGAGATTTTTCTTCATTGTTATTGTGTGTGCAGGGGAGTAGGAGGATTAATATCATCCTATAGCTTTCACTGCAGAGACAGATCTCAGCTGCTTTTATGTTTCAACTCTAGCAATCAATTTGCTCGTAAATGTCTTAGTTTAAATATTTAACAAATAGTTGTTTTTATTTTTAATGAAAATTAGATTCTTGTAAATGTCTGCAATTCTCTGAAAGCAGGAAACCCCAGGACTTGGCATGGTTTAAAATAAGCAAGAAAGATAAAGGAGATGTGATAAAGAAGAAAGATTCAGATAATAGCATTCATTCTTTGCCACTTACTTCATAAGGATTTGTTTTCTACACAAAATATAGTACCATGAAAGTACCAGAATGTCTCTCTCCATTAACCTATTGTTCTCATCTGCCCTAATCAAGCTAAGCAGATGTCATTGTTCAGGAGATTTAAAGTTTATGAAGAATGAAAATATTATAAGTGTGCCACATATCAATACAAAACATGCTCTTACTAGCAAGGTGGTATTATACATAGCTGGGGAAGGGAAGGGAAATGCAGAATGAAATCCCTTGTCTAAACTCATTTGCTTAATGGAGCAGCTAGAAGCTAATCTAAAATTTCTAGCAATCAAGTGTCTGACTTTACAACAAAGTGCAGCTCTAGTCACTGATAGGATTTTAACTTCCAGTGAGATACCACATAATATTTGCAAATGGCTTTTAGCCATCCTGAGGTGATTGAGACACACTTGTCTCTAACATCCCAGTTCAGAAGGGGAAAAAGATGAATGTCTGTTCATGTAATCACAAAGAAAATGCCATGTCATGTCTGCTATGATCTGACAGAAAATAAAGATAAGTAAATTAAGAAATTACATAGCATCTTTTCTTATATAAAGCTTTCCCCCTATTAGTGGAAGAGATGATGAGGTGAGGACTTTGGTTCTTTTGATATGAGCAACCAAAAAGAAGAATGAAAAATTAGCTTCCAGATATATGCTTTAATGCAAATTCCTGGATGAGTGGCTCTTAGACTATGGTACTATCTGCTTTTGCGGATAAGGACAGAAGTGGTGTATGATTGTCTTTTTAAAACAGAAATCTAACCATAAAAGTTTGTATTGATGTAGGAGTTACAGAATCTGGAAACAAAGCTGGTGCCTCAGCTTCAGGAGCAGAATACAGAAGCACAATGCAGTTAGAGTGTCATCTAACTAGACTGCTTTACCTTCCTCTGTTTACAGATGGGAAGTCAGGAGGCAAAAAAGTTACTATATTTAAAACTTATATTTCCCCTTGGGAACGAGCAATGGGTATCAGCCCTGAGGACAAAAATCAGTTCTCCATAGACTTACTGTCATACAGCCCCAAAGCTGATTTCCCTCATTACAAGTCTTTTAACCGGTAAGTCTTCTTTGATATTCAATGCAGTTTATTTAGCAAGAGAAAACATAATGATGCTGACTACAGCCCTCCTGTGTTGTGCACTGTAAATAAGTTTTAGTTGCATGTCATTTTGCTTAGCACAGTCCCCAGTGGATGAAATATTTGGAAGACTACAAAGACAAAATGCATTAAGAGCTAGAGATTTTAATTCAGATTATGCACAGAAAACCTATGCAGTTGGATGAGGACTTTAATCCTATTTGCCTTTCTTTCTCTCCCCATTTGACCAGGAGATGTAGCTTGCCACTGTTTTTTACTGCAACCCTTTGAAGTTCAAGAGATCATGAAAAATACTTATGATCATGTCCTGGTTTAGGGACATACACTTCACAGCACTTCATATAAAAATCAGGATGTTTCTGCTGTTTCTGATAAGCACTGAAAGTTTTACAAATATTTCTAGGGCAGCAACAATTTTTTTGTTAACTTTTACATACAATTTTGCCACCCACCTCCATAGCCTCAGGACATCAGTACCAAGAACAAACCCACATCCCACTCATTTCTGCAATAATGCAGCTTCTGCCTGCTACATGTACAGAATACTAACAGGTGTGAAAGGTGTATGGTTTGATGGAGATTGATGCAACAAGGGTGAAGTAAGTGCACAGCAGCGTATGTGTGTGTTTACATAATTTTTAGTACATGGGCAATGGATACATCTATGTTCTCATGAAGGATTTGTTGGCCAATTGCAACAGTAGCACAATATAGAATCTTAATAACTTTGACTATTTATTTTATAAATCCTGTTGTTTACCTATGCTATGTTTGCTAACTCCATGTATTCCCCTATGCCAGGACTGCCATGCCTTATGGGGGTTTTGAAAAAGCAGCCAAACGGATGACCTTCAAAGTGCCTCAGTTTGATATCTGCCCTTTGCTCCCAGAATCTCTCATGATATATAATCAAAATTTCAGCAAAAGACCCTCCTTCAACAGAACCCCAATACCTTGGATGCCTTCAGGCGACTTCTCAGAGTACCAGACTGCGGTCAATGTGCCAGTGAGTGGTGAAACAGAAGAGTTGTAAATCCCCACTGCCAAGACCTTCCCTTTTTTTCTCAGCCCTTTCTACATGCAAGTTGATAGTAAGGAGTGGAAAAGTGCAACTCTAGTTCTGTCAGCTCTTTCTGTCTTTTGCCCATAGACAAGACAAGTCCCAAGCAGGTTCTAAACTTCTCTGCACTGTATTGGTAATCTCCAGTGTGTAAGAGGCCAAGACTAAGGAAGTGTTTTTAAGGAAGTGTTTTTCTATTTAGCAATGCTACATGCTGCCTGTCTGATTGATAATAAACCTGTTTTGTCATGTATTAACAAAAAATAAAACACCAAGATGAAAAACAGCTTTTGTGTTTTCTCCTTAAAAAGTGCTGCTGAAAGAATTTGAGGATTAACAATAACAAAAGTTTCAATCTCACAACGAGACTATCAGCCTGGGAAGAAAGATCAGAGACTAAAAGGAATGATCATAAGATTTGTTTACATCCAGGTGGCTTGGAAAAATACTGTCAAACTGATGAGAAAGAATGATGACTATGAGATGAAATTAGAACAACATCAGAAATGAAATAGCAAGTCAGCCTGTCACCTGTCAGCAAAACAAACAGCTTAAAGTATTTCACTGTCACCTAAGATTCTCCAGCTCTCCAGAGTATAAACTAGGTGACAGCTTAAGCAGTTTTTTGGTTCTTTTTTTTTTGCTTCTATTTTTTTACAGAGAACATAAAGTTAATAGATTGGGAAGCAACAGAGGCATACCCAAGTAAGATGGCTTGTCCATAGTTACAGAGCAAGAAAATAAATGCTTTAATAACAACAGAGCTAATTTGACACCGAACACAGTGCATTACTTATCCAAATACACACCATCAAAGTCTATTCCATTTCTTGCAGCAGTTTCAGCAATGCCACACAAATAGGAAGAAAGGCAGGTGCTGTGGAAAACCACTAAAGAATTCCTGCTTGGAGACTGGTTTGGAATTCTGTTCTGGTGCCTCAATATTTCCTCCTGTAAGCAGGGCTGAACAGCTTATTAATGGGGACAGCTTCCACTGAAGTACTTTTAATTTAGGAGTTTTTCCTCCTTATCCAGAAATTCCTGCAGCCATGTATTTGATTTTTATTCTGTTGGGATAGTTACATGGCTGGCTTTATTACATGCCTCTATAAGACTACTGACAGGGCTACTGTGAAATCTCTTTAAAATTATGCTGATAATAACAAGCTGCAAAAAGTAATTAATGAGTAGTTTCCTAACCTTTCTGCTGCAATGGCTAAAGAACATTTATTATAAATCTTATTAAATTATTAAGAGGTATCCATAACTCAGTTCTGTGACTAAACTTAAAAATATCAAGGTGCTACTTCGATCTGGGGAACATTTCGACAAAAATAAAAAAGCTCTGTTTGAGCTCTGTTTGGAGATAAGGTTGCTGTTTTCCAATATTTTAAATCAATCTAGCTTTTTAATTGCATTGTAATTAAGGAGGATGGATTTCTTTTCCAGTTCAAAAGTACTTTAATACAAGAATCCAGTCCACAATGACAAGGCTAGAAATTCAGAAAGTCAGAGGAAATTTCAGACAAAACAAGGTGACGTTGAGCAAAATATTCTCCCACTAGATAAGCCATTTATTGCCTCCCCTTTTCTGACACAGATTTTATCCTACTGCAATATAGAATTACATTATTTTTTTAAAAAAGTGAAATACATTATGCTTTCTTGGTAAATATATCAGGAACAGCAGAAACAAGATAGTTTGGTAGCCATATGTCACAATCTATTTTCAGTAGCAAGTATTCCAGATCATGGGCCAGTTAAGGAATGTCAAGGTGCAGAGAGGACTGGCTGCTCTGAGGAGAGGCTGCCCCAGACAATCACAGCACAGGTCTCAGGTCCACCCAGGAGACAAGAGTACAGGCCAGCACCTCAACAACATCGCTTACACAAAGGACCCCAGGACTTGGTCTGAGCTTGAAAGAGATTTCTGGGCCATAAGTAGGGTGAGGTCCCAGATGGGGTTAGTCAGGTCAAGGAAGGGCTGCACACAGGACAACAACAGCAAAATGTTCGGGAATTCCAGTAGAATCACAACAACCACTTGGGTTCTACTGTATCACAGGAAAAAAGACTGAATAAAATAGGTTCTTAAACACAGAGACAAGTAAGGAAGACATGCAGAAATAGCACAGTGCTCTCTGGTGGTGTAGTCTCAAAGCTCCCAGGTACAAGGAAAGCAGCATGATCCTGCAGGTAGCTAAAGGGCTGGGCATGTACCCAAAGCTCTGTCTGGTTCACAATATACTGTTGGACAAGGGGTTTTGTCAACACACTCCATTAACCCAAACCCTAAATGGGGATAGAAGTTGCAATGTCCTCGGAATTAGTACTGTATCACTGAAAATTATTAATAATATTCCTATAATTCATACTTGTAAGCTGTATCCTCAGTTTTGGTACATTTGCTTAATAAGGCACACAGCTCTTCTTTTGGCAGTGCACTTTCAATCTCAAATCCTGTCAAGTAGGATTTATGTGCTTTTGTTTCTAGTACAAAATGAGAACTACAATACTATATGTTATAGAACAATTCAGACAACTATTGTCTTGCTGTTTACACAGCCTAAATTACATGCTAGTTTAGTCATTATGCAAAGTAACGTTGCAAGTGAGAGAAAAATCAGTAATCCAAATTATGCCTCAAAAATAATTACTTTGAATAAGGCTTTCAGCTACTGTTAATCAGGGCAGAAGTTTGTCCATAGTGATCAAATATTTAAAAGGAAGTAAGAAACAGCTCCTGTTCTTTGTTTTCCTTGGGCTGTGATGTAGACTCAGGGGAATTGTCTATGTCAGAGAATTGTTTATATTGGGAATTAGAGGATTTTATTAGATTTAATTACAGTGGATTTTCTCCCACATAGTAGAAGCTACAGAATGGAAAATCAGTCATCTGCTTTTAAGCAGGATCATCATAGTTAAAGATACAAAAGAACAAATTATTGAGCTCATCCTCTTGAAAATGCTACAGTTCCCTTATAGAACATACTGGATATAAGGCTTATACTCCATGGAACAACAGCTGAAAATCCGTTTAATAGGGAGGGGCTGACCCTTGAAAAACGGATTGCATAGAATTTTGTGACATTCAGATCTTTCATTCAAAATAAAATGCTCTCACATTTTTAATTATTTGCACTGTCATTTCTAGGAATATTATTTTACAGTTTCCAAGCTTTGAAATGTTTCTCTCATGAAGACAAATTTTATGATAAAGAATCAAAGCCATGCTTAAAATGCATTAAAAATAGTGCCCACATTTTAATGTTAAAAAAAAAAGCATTTAAAAAATCTCAGTCATATTATCCAGAAATATGGTCTCAGATGTTTTAAAACTTTGCCTGAAGTTATAGTTGATGGCATAAATATTTTGCAGGTAGTAGCACAGTTAGCATGATTCTCTGTGTTATGCAGAAAACCTTCCATTTGACTGCACTGTAGTCCCTAATCAAAGAGAACAGTTTGACAGATCACTGAAAAATCATTTCAAAGAGATGGCTTTGGCATCAGACTTACTCTCTCTGAAATAAAATCTGGGAGAGTTTCAGGCTTTTAAGAGAATATGTGCTTTGCCTTTTTGACTTTTTTTTTTTAATCCTACTGTGAATATATAAAATGTATTCCCTTTTCTTATTACAAGATGGCAGGCACCAGACAGCCTAGAGCCTGAATATGGTATTTCTGTTACGGAGCGGAGGTCTGCACGTGGCCATCCCTCCATGGGAAGTAGAGTTTTGTGGCACAAGGCTTGAACATTCGCTGCACTGAGGTCTTTTTTCCTCTAACTAGTTTGTCTGCAAGTGTGTGTTCCCTTTCACAGAAGACTGCCACAGGTGTGATCATCTGGACAACGTCCTACTTCCAAAGGACTGTCCCTTGACACAACAATGCTGTTAACAGCGCTCTGGCAATTGCAGGAGGCACTGCTGCTCACTAGCAGCACATGTAAGAGTCTATCTTGATTCAGTATCAGAAGTTTGCAAGCCATCTTGCTGGCTCATAGCACATTAAGACATATATGTGCAATCTCATCTATGGCCAAATTGCAGGTTATAAACTAATTTAGACAAGTTGCCTATTCTGTCTTGCAGATGTGCCTGACTAGGGCCACAGAAAACCAAGAAGAACTTGCAGGCAGACACAGAAGCACACATTTTGTGGAACTCTAAAAGTTTTGTAAATTGAGAGTACGTGGAATTTGAAACATTATTAATTATATGAATTATAATCACATATACTAGCAAAAGTCTCTTCAGTTAATGTAATAAATTAGCAGTGCCTCTATGTTCTTGCTCTCTAAGTATTGAACACACAGTAAGTGTTATCTCTCTGACGATCATCTTCTGCTTGCAGTACAACTTACATGAAGCTTTAAGGAGTACAAGTATTTGCTCAGATATATTTTGTGTTAATTAAGACATGCAGTAAAGGGACGAGAACTACATAAACAACCCTGAAGCAGTGCTTTTAAAATGCAACCTAAAGTTCAGTCAGCTTAGTAAACAAATTCTCAAATATAAACTCTTTTTTGATTTTCAATTATACTTTTTAGAAACATTATTTACATCAAAACTTTTAATGCATATTGTCCAACTATTTTTAAGAAAACCTGAAGGGTTCTTTTTTGTGTGTTTATTTTGATCCTTTGATTAACAATAAAAGAAACACAAAATGTTTTGTGCAAAGACTTTTAATTTCAAAAGTCTGTTTTTCATTTTAACAAAACATCATCTGAAATACTTTCAGAGAGAAATTATAAAAATAAATTTGCAGACAAGGGATCACCACCTTTTAAAAAATTGGAACAGAATAAGTTAGATACAGCTCAAGCCAGAATGATAACAAACATTTGCCTTTCAAAAATTCAGAGTGAACAAATAAATGTATAAGATGAGATTAACTCATGGTTACAAATTCTTCAGGTGCCAAATCAACATAGTTATTCTTCCTAGTTCTTGTAACAAGGCTTACTGGGAATAAATATTTTCTGGAAATTCAGACAGATACAGTACAATTGTACTACAGAAGGCTGACAAAGGTCTCAACTCTTCCCAGGCTCAGACATTATTGTTTTACTCCAGGTTCCTGCATTTGCAACTAGGGAGAAGAAAAGCATACAAGGAGGACACAAAGAGGAGTGAAAAAGCTGGCCACTAAGCAATGCTGCACTCCTGCTCCAAAACATCCCTCTACACAGAAGGGTAAATAAGGACTCTGTGGGCTTCTCGTTCTTCCTGGGAGAAGTTCCTGCTTTAAGCAACAATCCCATCATACAGCCTTCACTGCGGGGAAAACAAAGTGGTCCCTGGAAGGAGGGACAAACAAACGAGAAACTTTCTGCTGGCGTGCCTAAGGACACCCTATGCGCCTTGTGGCACTGGAGCTCCTCTGCTCAGAGATGCTATACAAATTCAATTACACTGAGGAGTGCTTCAAACCCAGCAGTGCCTGGCTCAGGCATGCAATTAGTTCTATGTTCTATTACAAAAACAGCCATACTTTCATGGGCCTGAAGCTAGCACGTATTCAGGGCTTCATTATATCTACTCTCTCTAAATGTTTCTCTTAATTATCTTTGGTCCCTAAGAGAGGCTTGAGGCCTTCCTCATTTGCTCTTTTTTCCACTATGGTTGGTTAGATTCCCAAAGCAAGAGACTGAAATGGGATGGGAAGACACAAGTAAACAAATATTCTTCCAAATGCATGAACTTTTTTGTTTTGTTTTTAGTGGTGTTAGAAATGCCATATTGACAGCAGCAGCATGAACACTACTGTAGACGTGTATTCACGGACTCCACCTTTTGTTTGCTCCAGGCAGAACAAACAACAGCCCCAATGTCCCAGGCACACTCTGTGCATCTGGTATACCACTAACAGGATACCTGAATTATCCGAAGCTGGAAATTCTGGCATACATCTTTTAGATACAGGACATTACGCATCAACTCACTTCTCTTATGTAAAAATGAGCTCAACAATTAAACAAAAAGAACTTCCTGTACACTTACAGAGGTGGTGGCACTTCTCTAAGAATTGTTACAAAAGCTGTATCTCTCAGATGCTGGGAATACTGGAAATAAAAGAACAGAAAATGTATTAACCCTCATGTCTTCATGTTTCAGTCTGAGTAATTAATATTGTTGCTTATTCAGGTATCACTGAAGTACCAACTATGGTCATGGAAATGGTGGTCGTCACAGTTATCCTCAGATTCTTTCTATATGCATGATCCTGAATTCATAGGGAAACACCCACTTATTGCAGTGAGCTTGAAAACCGTTTCTTTGGTGTTACCAAGAATACTATTACACCAGAGTTAATATTACCATCAGTGTGCACTGGTGACAGGAAAATCAGAGATTGCAATGTACAGTTGACACAGTTCAGGGAATATGATACTTATATTAATTTTATGTGTTGTCTAGTATTCAGAAAATCACACTACAAATTTCTAAAAGATCTTATTCAATTTTCCCTCATCCTGAGATGGTCTAATTCACACCTGAAGTATGCATGGTGTTGAACACACCATTTCTTGGCTCTAGCCTGTCAGCTAACTCAGCTCACATGAACTACAAGCAAACTTCCGCTAGACATGAACCTGTCTGCCTCCTCCAGCCGTGTTTCGCAGCGACCACTGCCCACGCTCTGCAGTTGCTGGCCGTCCCACCGTGCAGCCAGCACGCCGGTGCGTTCCCTGGCCCGCAGAGCCACGCCCGGGCAGCAGCGCCGCCGCCCCGCCCGGCGCTCCCTCAGCCCTCTCGCCAGAGGAGGCGCGCGCCGCCGGCGCAGCCCGCGGCTCTCGCGGGAAGATGGCTGCTCTCGCGAGAGGCGGGCGGCGCGGCTGCCCGTAGCTATGGCAGCGGGGGATGAGCGCGTCCGGTGGGACCCGCGCGCGGGGACAGGTGGGGACTGAAAACGCTCCCGGAGTGCGGGGGATTCCTCTCCTCCCGTCCCGTCCCCTCAAGAGAAACCGTGGCCAGACCCAGCTGCTCACTGGCTGCTCGACCGCGTTCCCGGAGCCTCGCCGGTGGCGACCCCCGCTCTGTGCTGTGGCGCAGCCCCCGCCCGCCTCTGCCGGGCCGCAGCTGGCTCCGTGCGGGACTCGGCCGGGCCCAGATCCCGGCCTGACCTCCTGGGGGACCGTGAGTGAAGGGCCCCTCTGCTCTGCACGCCCGCAGAAGAGAAAAGGAGTAGCAGGTAGGAGAAAAAGAGAATGCTAGACGCTAAAAAGGTATTTTATTAGCGGGGGTCTTTGAAATAGTGAGGGATGTTGCATTATCTTGGTTCATAACCCAGGCGTGATCAGCCGCCGTCAAAAGTTAAACTTGCATGGAAGCTGCTGCTGGTTAGAAGAACCTCCTCAATATTTAATTTACTACGTTGGTCTAAGGTAGGCAAAACCATGTGCATTTTCCCCCCCTCTTTTAAAAGAAAGCAAAAGCTCTTTGCTTTGCCAGAGTCGGATTTTGCTTGAAACCTTTCTTTCAGTAGAAGTATTATGAGTGGACATTCATGAGGATTACAGCCATAAACAGAAACCATAACAACACACACCCTCTGCTTTCAAAAAGTTGCAGGCACAATGGCTTTCTGGTCTTTCAGCTACGTGAACTTCTTGTGGGTATTGTAATGGCTGATCGTGTGTGTTAAAAAAATTGAAAAAGCTTTTCAGATTTCAGAATAAGTTCTGAGTGTTTTAATCATGAAAAAGAGATGCATATGAAAATGGAGGGAAAATAATTGTGTTTCTCATGCAGCTTGAAAGAAAGACATATGTACTGAAAATATTTCTCTAAGCTTGTGCTACTTTTCAGCCTTGAAAAAATATTTACAATGGAAAGATTTTGTGCTGCAATATACTTGACACTGAGTAGCAGTTTTGGAAAGCAGCAGCAACATAGTCTTGTGTTTACTTCAAGAGTAAAGGAAAATACTGCTGTGCAGAGAACTCAACTGGTGAGGTAACGCGTGACTTGAATATGACAGCTTTTAAAAATAATTAGAAAAAGGTCTTAAGGGCTGAAAAATATTGGTCAGCCTGTTGAAATCTGTTTTCATTTAGGAAGTGATAGAAGTAATAACAGTTTAATTAGATAAGATGCTCTGTAATTTCTATTCCATCACCTAATCAAAACTATATCTAATCAAGCATGCTGCATATCATTCAGACTGGATTAAATAGCAGCTTTATATTTTTGCTCATTTGTTTCCTCCTCTCCTGGTAATGTCACCTATGAAGTCTTTTGTCACAATGTTCTTGGGGTGTAGTGAAGAGTAAGGGTGTGCCTGATTTGTCTAGTGCAGACAAATTTACAGTTATCTCAGAGAATTTAGAAATTTTGGAGGCAGCTGTAAAACATTTCAGTTCATTTCTTTCAGGCATTGCAGGTAAGAAATATGCCAGTTATTCTCTCAATTCTGGGTTAAGTGTCTATTTTGGGACTGTAGTCACAAGTTTGTTAAAAAGGATAATGGGAATTTAAATCCTTCTCTAGCTAGTCTTGGAGATGTTGTTAGGGATTAAGGCTTTTTAAGCAAGTTTTCATGGACAGTACATAGAAGAGAAAGTGCGTTTATTTCCCAGTTTGTGGAACTTCACAAAGTTTGTTACCTTGAGAGGCTCATTGAGTTTGAAGACTCTATAAACATACCTATGTAAAAAACAGTTGCGGCTGTCCAGAATCACTTTTGGTCCAACTGTGCAAATTGCAACAAAAAACTGAGGTAAGAGGATGAAAGAATAATAAAAAGTCACAGCTATTGTTTGTTGTTGTTTTTTTTTTTAAATCTGCTTACCTAACTTCAAAACGAACAAAACTCTCTTATAATTAACATACCTGCTGATACCTGCTGTAGAACTTATTAGTGTTTTCATTTTTACTCATGCAGCCTTCTGAATACCGTATACATATGTGGAATATATGAAGGAACATATGTTCCATACACATTTGTTCAAACAGTTTATTTTAATTTGTTCTCTGAAATATTTCCTGTTTGCTTTTAAATGTCTTTATTTTCTGTCAGTACTGGCTGCAGGCACAATTCCAAAACCATCTTATATTCTGTCACTGACGGTCATTCCCTAGAAAAGGTATGCAGCGCTTGATGGCAGAGAGGAACAGCATGAAATTTTATTACTGACTGTCAAAGAATTTTGATTGGCTTGCTTGGATCTCTCTATTGGTCCTGTTAACTGCAAGTCAAGTAGTAGGCAATCCGCAATCCTTCGGATTTTGCCTTCTTCCCTTCATCTGTAGGCAGCCCCATTCCCTAGGCTTATGCTCTGTGTGTGAGCCTGCTGGGAGGAGCCATCTCCTGGTGTAGTCTGAACACTTTTTAAGATAGACGACACAATGTAGTAGATCTCTTATTGTGCCTCTTGACGTACAAGTTTAGCGTGCAGTTCCTTTCTTCTCTTTTTCTGTTGTGTCACTTGATGCATGGGGTTTCTTGTTCTGGGGCCGGGGAAAGCTGGGTTTGGGTGCATCTCACCAGCCACTGTCCATGGGACATGAGTCTAATGTTCAGCCAGGCTAGGATATGGCTTGGCCATGCTACTCTGGTTTTATAGCAATAGACTATATACCAGCTTGATTACTCAGCTTGCAGAATATACGTACAGTCATTTAGCTGCTAAGTTAACCTGTTGTGCTTTTCCTAAAGTTACAGTAAGTGTTTTATATCTGAAGTTATTGGAAAAGGAAGGAAAAAGTTCAGTTTATCAGCACCTTAGTAAAAACCAAGGAACTTGCAAGAGACTCTTACTTATTTGATGTTAATACATTAAATGTATTTGATACATTTAATGTTCATAGAGTCTAAAACTTTCAGTATATTTTGTTGTCTAGTGCCCTAAGTTTGTGAAGTAAACGTGATCTTAAAGGTACTGTATTAAAAGTGGGTGTGTCTATTCACTCCTGTAGCAGTGATTGCTTAGTAAAATGGAGAACCGTGGTACCTGCTGAGTGTTTCGTGTGATTGCTCCCAAACTAGTAAGAGGCAAAGGAAAGGACTGGATGTGGTTTCGAGGCTTAAAACCATTTTTGTTCAAATTATGAAAGCATGTGGAAAATTATGTACTGTTATGGCATAATCCTTACTTTTTCTGTCTAACATGATTTTGAAGAAATACTGTAAAAATATGGCTTCTCTAGTACTATTCATGGTAACTTGTAAATAGATCCATTTCTGAGTTAAAGCCATCTTCAAGTAATAGAACACAATGTTGCTGCTCTAAGTGGTGTTTAAACATTTTGACTACAAATACATCATAACAACTTAGAAAGTAAATTTTATATTCTTTTTGTAGAGTACTGTGATCATTTTCTTCAAAACCTTCAACCTTAAGAAACACACCTTTGAACAAGGTATCTGAAGAGATCTTTAAGCAAATCTTTGAAATTTCAACTTTAAGACCTGCATATTGGTCTCTTTCTTGTCTTTTCTTTGTTAATAAAACCTCTGAAAGCTTCGTACTAGTACAGAGGAAATTATACTTGGGCATCTGAGAGTCAGAAGTAACGTTTATCCACAGAATGATGTGTTGTGCTGCTAATGGTATAATTTTCACTGTTCCTCTGGCACTCACAAGAGACTCTGGTCTGGAGATGGTATCTGAGGAGGAAGAGATTACTTCTGTTTGTTCATTTTTTTGTTATGTTGCTGGGGTTGTTTTCAGAAATGCAAATTGACATTTTGAAATTTGAGTTTGATGAGAGCAGGACTGAGCCTGACAAATCAATTTGCAAAGGCCAGGGCTGTCAGATGGTAATAGCTTCCCTTCATTACCAGCCAGTTTAGATTTGAACCAATGACCTAGAGGTGAAAAGCTCAGTATTGTCGTACGAATCCTCTGATCTATCCATATGTTCTCTTGTTTAAGGTCCCTGTAGTCCTCTTAAACAGAACATGCAGTAAATATTGAGCATCGTTTGCACTTGTAAATATTAGAACAGTGTCCATTCCACTTGTCTGCTGTGCGTGTGAGGACACTGCAGTTAAATATAGTAACAATTTCTTACACTCTCTGGCTTTTCATGAGAAACCCTCATACAAATCCAACCATATGGCAAAACCCAGCATTATCCTAAAACCATTAACAAAGAACCTTTTGCTGCCATTAATGGGAAAATGAATCTACAGCTCTAAGAAGCCTGCTGGGAGTTATTAACAACATCAGGCTACTGCTAAGAAAATGAACTTAAATAAAATATCGTTAGGAGCTGAGTCATCCCACCAACACTTCTGCATGTTGTATCCAAGTTGGTATTTATCTATGAAAGCCTTTTTAGAGTATATTATCTTTATTACTCTTCTACTTTTTTCTTCATTGAGTACCTTTAATGCTGTAAAAAACCGTAATGGAAAACCATTTGCATGAATTTCGTAAAGTAGATTCAAAAAGTATTTGAAATGTCCAGACAGGGTCATAAACTATTTTCCCATTCATTCTGAGGTAAGATGTTCCCAGGCAACCTAGTGAGCAGGAGGAGGTCAAATGTAAATACTTGGGCAAATGATTCTTAGTTTCTAAGGCTATTAAGTTATTGCCTACAAGTCATCGTTTCTGTGAGCTACAGAAATAATAAAATTAACATTTGTATGTATTTGGATTCTCTTTTTATCTCCTTATCCCTTCTCCTCCAATACTGAATCTCATTTGAATTCTTATCAACAGACACTGCTGTTTCTCTGCTGATTGATCTGCTGCCAAATCAAATATAAAGAGGTGAATTTCCTGCTTTCCCCTCACTATGAGAGCAAATTAGGTCTTTTTCCACTACCTGACCATTATTTTTCATGTAGTTTATAGGGACATAAATTATTTTTGGGATCTCTGGGAGTTTTATTTAAAAATGTTGAAAATTGGCCTACTGATTCAAAAGGTGTTGGTAGGAAACCTGTTTTGGTTAGATGCTTCTGTGGACAACAAAAAAAATTACGGCCAAGTTACTAGTGAAACAGGGTATATGATTATGCTGTGTAATGTATCCTTGGTCCAATTTGTTTTCTCCCCCTAGAGAGCATCAGCTAGAGCATCTCTCTTGGGGCAGTATTTTCCTTTTTCCTAGCATTTCTAGTAGACAGGATGTGATCTGTATCTCTTTAGTAATTTTTCCCCCACTCCTTTGATGGCACTGCACTCATCTTCCAGGGGTCTGTTGTTGAAAGCAAAATATCTGAATCCTTGGGGAGTTTTGAGAATTGGAGAAATTAGGGTTTTAAAACTCTAGATACAATTTATGAATGTTTCCCTCTTTCAAGGGAATCTCTCCAAACCTGAAACTATGCCTTTTTTTTGTTTTGTTTTGTTTTGTTTTTAAACACAGATAAGACTTCACTGAATTGTGGTTGTCTGTAAAAGTGTGACAGAACGTGAAACCTGGTGATCTTTTAATTATTTAGCAATAAACTCTGGCTTTTTACATTCTGCCATTATTGATTTGATGTGTGCATTTGATCAAGCATGCAGTCCTTGAATTTGAAAGTTAGAAGTCTGGCTTTTGGAATTATTTTTCCATTTTGTCTTTTACAACTCTGAAAATTCAGGCAGTTAAACTTCAGCTGTTTTCTCATCCTATTTAAAATGAAGCAGTGAATATGGGTTTATTGTAGATACCTGCTTTTAGAATGTAGTCAAGCTTGCTTGTTTGGTACAAAGAATTTAGTGCCATGAACTGGCACAAAAGAGTGGGTTTGGATATGTGCTTTAGAAATAAGCAGTAAGTAACTACTGGTTCAAAGGTAGAAGCAGGTAGGATGAACTGTAATAACCAATGGTCACACGTGAGTGTGACTAGAATGCTTCTTTCATGGGACAAACTGGCTCACCAAAATTTATGCAGAGCTACATGCTGCATGTCATGTGTGTGGTGGGAACAGTTCACATATGAGAAGCCTACAGGGAATCAAGGGGAAATTAGCTTTTAAATTTTTTTTTATCCTATCTGCTTGTTTGTTTCTCATACTTGGTAAATATAAATCAGTATTTGTAGTAGATATTGTTCGGTGGATGTAATTAATATGGTTTCATTTTTAAAAGTGGTATGTGGTTTATTACATTTTGAATTTTGAAAATAATGAATGGACTAAAAATATGTAAGAGTGATTCAGATGTGGGAGACTGTTTGAAGAGGAGGAATCTTCTGTAAGTATTTCCAGAAAACATGGAAATAAATGTATTCTGGGAAATAGTTAATCAGTAGTGTGTCACAAAGCAGAGGATAGCAAAAGACATTATAATCCTCCAGTTTGTATTCCCAGTACACTGAATTTATAACAGGATCAATAAACAACAGCTAATGCATCCAGCATGTTGATACATGGGCTGTTACTGTGACATGGAAACAGGTTAATGTCCTCGGTAGATCTACATGTTATTCAAGAAAATAGGTCATAGTGTAGGGGAAGGGGAGGGAAAAAAAAAGAGAAAAAAAAAGTTGATTTTTTTTTTTACTCTTGCTGTTCATTAAAACTTTTTCATTATGCTGCATCTGAAGCGTGCTAATGAATACACAGCAAAACTTCATAAACATTGGGATAGTAAACTGCAGCACTCTCTGATATCTGTTATGCACACTTATCACAACAATCTATGCAGTACTTGTAACAGATGATATCTGGGGAGTTTATGTAAATACTTTCAGAATATGTTGAAAAAAGGCGTTGCCAGCAAAAACTTTAGGTTTCTTTGATTATGGATGCTTGATAGATTCTAAATAGAGATTTATTTATTTTTTGCAAAGCAAATCAGGAAAAAATGCTGTGGTGTGAGTTTAGCAATGTTGCAGTTTTCATTTAAGTGCTGTTTTTATGATATTCCTAATTGGTTTAAACTCTTGAAGACAGACAACTTCTGCAGATTTTTCAGAGCAGCTTTTTAAAACTTTGCTTTAGATACTTCTCTTAAAATGCATTGCTTCAGGAGAGGATGGAGAAGGATAGACTCTCTCTTTCCTGTTAGCAAAAACTAGCTGGGTTTAAGACTGTAGTTTTATTATGGAAATAACCATCTTTTAAGAAGTATCTTCTGTTGTGGGAATGGGTTTTCTTTAAGGCCTCTTCATTTTTGGGAAGAGATAGAAAGGTAGTTTAATTAATTTAGTAATGTATTTCTTCAATCAGTCCACATACTGTTGTTAATAATTGTAGCAGTGATATTCAGATGTATAATTATCACATAAATTAAGATATTTACCACTTACCCCTTATGTTTTCCTCTGTTTACTTTCTCTGATGGATTCTCCTCTGCCTGCTTGTCTGGTATTGCAGCTGCAGCCTGGAAAGGTACCTGGGCAAATTCCACTGTATTCAATTCTTGCCTGGTAGGAACCAGCAGCAATCACAGGCAGAAGATGGTAGAGTCTTGTTATCTCCACTAGAACAGAGACCTTTTCAGGCTCAGGGGTAAAGAGGGACGTTTTCAAATGGAAGTTGCTTTTTCTGATGGCATAGCTCCAGAAACATTTCTAGACAAAAGCAGTAGTACTGGGAAAATCTTATTTTTCAGGATTATTCTGCAAAGGAACACTTGGGATTTTGGTAGGTTTTGGGAGAGAAAACATGGAACATGTATGCGTATTGCAGTGTCATGCTCAACTGAATTGCTTAATTCTGCTCTGAAATATAGTACTTCAAGTATTGATTACAAATTTGTTTTGTTCTTTTTCTTCTGATAAGGAATGCATGTAGTGCTTGTACAGGAGTTAGAATTGATATCCCATTTGTCAATAAATTTTATCCTTTGATATATTTTATCTCATGTATGCATAATAAATAAAAATAATTTTAAAGTTGTTTGAACAAGAATCCAAAGCCAAATTAGACTTCTAATTAATCCTGAACTTATTATATTTTAAACTTATATTTAAAAATATTTTGATTTTTAAAATTTGGATCTCTTAGCAGAAAACTAATATCTAATACTAATCAAATACTAACGTTAGTATTGTTCTACTTCAAATGTAGCTGTCTGTGGTAGGTCTGAAAATGTTTGTCTTAGTTGGTTGTCTCGTAGCTCTACTGTCCCACTTTAGGTTAATGGTATCAGAGAAAAATATGCAACAATATTCCAGGTTGTTCCTTGGCTTTCTTCCTTTCAACAGCCAGGTTGTTTCTTGGCTGGCTATCCCAGCTTATCAGGAGTTAATTTGAGTAATGACATATAGACTAAATGCCAGAGTGCATATTCTTATCCAAAGTTGTGAATAAATTATGATATTCATCTTTGGCTGTACTTGGGAATGATCTTGATTGTTACTTCAATAAAACAATGAAATACTATTCTTGAGGTGAATTCTGAGATTTCTCAGTGGCTTTTTTTTGTTTTCTGTGTACTAAATTTTCTGTCGAGCTGATATGGGATTGCCAATGTGTCTCTGCTTTAAATAGGACATAAAAATGTCTTCACTTCTCCAATCAAACTAATGTTCTCATTTGGTTTGTGAAAATCACTCATAAATATGACATAGGAACTTTCCTCAGGAAGCATGTGAAGTATGTTACCAATTTATGGACATAAATTAAAGCTGGAAGGGATCTGATTGGTGGTAGGGAAGATATTTTTCCCCACTCCATTGACAGCTGTGCATTTGAATGAGAGGCAATCCAGTCCACATCCCTAGAGGATTTTAAGTCCCAACTGGATAAAGCCCAGAGCAACCTGATCTGACCTCTTAGTCATGCTTTTGGTGTGAGGTTAGGCAATAGACCTCCTCTGGGATCCTTTCTAGCCTCAGTTATTCTGTGGCTCTGATTTACTTGTTGATCACACTCATTTTCAGCATTCTTTCTTCCTAATTATGTGAGCTGTTTATTTGGAGTATTCAATAAATTCCTTTGGTAAGAATGGCATCACATGAGACTGCAGAATTCGAGGCACTGGCTCGGGGAAAAGGAGTGCGGGCAATCTTGATAAGCAGCCGCGGACAGATTAACTCCTGCTTTGAAGAATATTTCTGTGAAGATTTAGTCTAGATTAAGCCATTTCCCTAAAAGGTCTTAGCCAAACTATGAAATTCTTTGTTCTGAATTTTAATAAATGATGCAGGACCTTGACTAAACAAACATTAATTTTTATACAAGAAATAGATGATTCTCACACATTATGTAATATTCAGAACAAGTTCTAATTGTGAGTAGAATATAGCATAACTTGGATATTATGCAGAAGAATTAGAGCAAGGGAGCTAGCAAATTTTTTCTTCTAATAAAACAGATAGAATTTCAGACCTGCCAGAAGAGTTTAGTAGGGTTTCTAAGCAGGAAGTCACAAAGGCATTGTATAATGTGCCTGTTGCTGAGATAGTTGCAGCAACTAAACTTGTTTGGTTTTCTTTTTTTTCTTTTTTTTTTTTTTTGTTACTGATATAAACAAAGAAGGAGGCCAAAAATAAATTTTGTTAAATTGCAGTCAGCTGTTAAGCAGACTGAACTGCATAAATGTTTTTCAAGAATAGCATTGTCAGTTACTTTTGATTCTTTGGTAAGACAGAAAAGATGCATTTAGATTTAAAAAATAATCTCTTTGGGAGATTTTTTCAAGACTATAAAAAATCTTTTTGTCTTCAGAGTCAGATTTATCATGAGATAGGAAAAATTATAGAAACATTCATAATTTGCCTATAAGTATAACTAATAGCATTTTATGAAGAGGTTAATACCTGATTAAGGTTACAATGGAGAGGAAGAAGTCTTATTTCTCTATCTAGTAGTAATATTTTTTTAATAAAACTGGTCCTAGACTTAAATCAGGTCACTTTTGTTTTGAATACCCACTTTTGATTCTAGTGTTACCTTTTGGTGTGGGATGAAGATCAAATAGTTGATTTTCATGTGCATATTTTTAAGGAGATCTCCAGGTTGAGGGCCTGCCTGCCCCGGCAGAGCTGCTGGTGCTGTGTGGGAATGTTCTGAATTGCCGGTCTGCTTTTCTAAATTACTTAGATAGAAGGAAGTGATGGCAGTGCTCTCTGGTGTGAATGCCAAAGTGAGATCCAGCTGCTTGTTTTGGACTGCACACAGGTGGTACAAACTGAAAAACAGTTATAAAATATCTTGCCCCTTACTTTCCCCAATAATGATCCAATATCGGTCCTCCCACATGATGACTATAGGCAATAAATAGAAGTTTAGCACGTAAATTAGTGTTTGAATTTTTCTTCCTCTGCCCACTCCCGTTATTTAGGTGTGTAGTCATGCAGTTTTAATTCTGCCGACATTCTTTGTTCTTAAAAAAATAAAAATCCAAACAGCTACTGAATATAGAGGAGAATGGTGTCAAATGAAACAAAGGATCTTCAATTCTTCCCCTTTTTATGAATATCAACCAATTTGGTTTGTGTAGGTTTTAAAATATATTTATTTTTTCTTTGTCAGGATGGGGAGAAGTTGCCTTGGCTGCTTACCAAAGGAATTTTCCATTGGCTGATAATATTACCACATAAATGAGAAGCAGTGATCATGATTTTGAATCTGTTAAGAACTAGTGAAGGCCAACTCTGGGCTGCTCTAAAGAAGTTGTGGAAAAATTCTTGATTTTAATAAACCCTCAGTCTCTTTCAATGAAGGCCAGCATTATTATGTTATTATCCATGGGTGCCATAACTCAGGACAGCATGAAGACTCTTAGTTACTAGTGCTGTCCTTAACTATTCTTCTCATAAGCAGTTTACCTCCTCAGAAGAAATAGAAAAAATAGCACAATGTACTCCTTGAACAAAAAGTGTGTTTACAACAGTAGCTGGTACGTAGGTCTTTCTTTGTGGTTTTCCGATCAGCTTTCACAAAGGATTTTCTTATTGATCTGATAAAAACATAGTAATACTAATGGAACACTACATGGATTGGTCTAGACAAAGCCAATCCCTTGAATTCTGGCTTTTGAAACATGGACACTTGAAACTTTTTATATTGGTCAGAACTTTCCAAAAAAAGCTAATGGTCAAACAGGTGTTTGTGTAAATTTTTTTCTCCTGTTTGGGCTTTACAAAATAAATGGCACACCTGTAAAGTCTAATTACTTAGTGGTTCCTTCAAGTGTTCAGCACTACTTTCAGGGTATAATTATCTAGCTGACTTTAGAGAAGGAAAATAGGGTTCTTCTGCCTCAAAGGCATTCACTTAAATGTCTTGGTTTCTGAATTTGGGAGCAGAGGGTAAAGCGTGTGTATGTGTTTGCCTGTCATCTGCATGTTCTTTGGGAAATGCAGTGCCAAATCCAGTGTCTTCCTCTACGTTTACCTGGACTTAGTGTCATAACTTATCCCATTGGCAGATTGAGGTCTTTGAAGTCATGGTTTTGAAAATTGAAAGTTGAAGTAGGAAAATTATAGCTGCCAAAAATACATCTGACATTTTTATAAAGAAACCTGTGCTGGAGGAAATACTTCGTGTATTTTCAGGGCGGGCTTGCTTTGGCAATTCTTTAAAAGGATCATTAGGGAAATTTTTCCTCTGTTACAATAAGATTTTTTAAATGCATGCGGTTGCCAAAATTATTTGGAGTTTAGACTAAGATAATGTAGAGCAGGATTTGTCTCCTTTTTAATGTCAGCTCTGCTTCCACAACCAGAGTAGCCTCTTTCTTGCAGACAGAAGTTTCTACCAGGAGGGAATTTCTGTGATTTCAATGGCTCTTGCTGCCTTAGGCAGCAACCCATGACTGGAATTGCAGACATGTGTACAGCTGGAATCAGTCCTGCTTTCTTAGGTTGTTTAAATTTCAGCCTTCTGAGCCTTTTATTCCTATTGAATGGCATAACAGGAAGATATGTTTACTGGTACCTTCAGATTTCGAGATGCAGCCAGGATACCAACACTGAAAGCTTTGTGTTATGAATGACATAGGTTTTATATGTCACTTGATTGCATGTTTAGCTATGCTTTAATTAGAAATATAACTCTGCCTAGTAGATAATCAAGTAGAATTGCTAGGCAGAGTATTAGAGTGCATGTTTGAAATGGTGTAAATTTGCAAGACATAATAATAAAAAGCAACAATATCTATTGCGTAAGTAATCGGGAAATAAATTTATGTGCATTGCATCTTTACACTTTATGCAATTTCTGCCTCTTTTGTAAAGTCCAGTGACATCACTTGCTTACTCAGCTCTTCTGTATCCTTTGCAGTAAGGAGAATTAAAATACAAAGGACGATTCAGAAGAACTTGAGTCAGGTGTTTTGATTTCAGACATTTGTGAGCCTTAAAACCAAGTTTGCCCGTTTCAGTTTTTACAATATTTTTTTAAGTTGCAAAGCTGTTCATCTATCAAAGGGGAAGTAAATACAAAGGAGAGGAGGTTGGTGGAGTGGTAAATACTTAAGAAAGGAATATGCACAATTTATTTTGCTTCAATAATGTCTTTATGTTTTGCTTATTCATTCAAATAGTAAGTGTTGGTGGGCTGATACTGTGGAAAAGATGACAACAGTTAAAATTTTAGAGGAATGAGAATCGCGCCACTGCTGCATTAGTTTCCACTCGGTACTTATTACATCAGCATCCATTCTAGCCTTCCCTGTCAGATTGTATGTAGCTGTTACCCAGACATGGTAATGCATGTGTTGTAGTCAGGGTTAGCTGCTTTATATGGCACCACTCCCTTGCTGCTTGTGAGGGATGTCCACAAGCAAGGCTTCCTCTGACAAGCAAGGGGTTAAAGATTTGTTTCTTATCTTTGCTACATAAGCAGGCAGAATTCTTTCTACTGTTTCAAATTCAAATTAATCCTGGTGAAGTGAGTTCTGGACATGTTTTTTAGCTTTTCTTTTTTACTGGAATTCTCTTTTGAGTCTTTCAATGCAGATATTTCAACAAAATTAACTTTGGCATCATATCATAAGTAGCCAGAATTGATGGGCACAGAGGCTTGGCTTGTCAGAAGATGTTAGTATAGAACTCGGAATAAAATTTGGGTGTTCTGGCTGTTCCTGTGCTGTCACATCCCCAGTTCAGTGAGAAGAGGAACCAGATCTTGAACTGTCTGTCTTCTTTTTACAGAAATAGTTCTAAAATCTGTTACATTCTACTGGGGTGGAAATTCTTGGAGGATATGTGAAGTAGCATAATGAAACATCACAATGAATTATTTTGAGTTAGCAAATGATTTTGCTAGTGTAACTTGTGTACGTAGCTACAAACAAGAGACCAAAAATTAAATTTAATTACAAAGATCACCTTCACAGAACAGGCTTTCTCTGGACAGTAATCAACAGTAATTACTTCTTGTTATGGGTCCTGATCATATAGACAGGATGCAACTGAGCTTGCAGCTAAAACTATGCATAAACAAGCATTGTAAATACAGACTGTACTAACTGTTTAAATTATGTCAAGATAATTATTAAAGTAAATGTGTTTGTATTGAATTCCAGTGTGGATGTGAATAGAGCAGATGTGTTATATTCACATGCTATCATGTAGCAGGCAGCGAACTGAATAGGAGAGAGTTCTTACTTCTTTCCAAGTTTAAAGGTAATATTAGGAGCCTGCATGTATGTGGTTGTTTTCTATCCATAGCTGTCACATATATGAGGCAGTAGTACAAAGTCTGCAAGGTGATGTGCCTCTTAGAATGCAAATTTTCCTGAACACGTTAAGTTCTTGAGCTCTGAGTTGAAATGATTGTTATGGGAACTAGTAATCAATCTACTTCATGTAAAAGAAAAATCAAATAATTAGTATTTATTATCTGTTCCAAAATATACTGAATGCCGGCCCACTTCAAATTAGCCAGTAAAATGCTATCTCACTAGTGATTTAGTTGTGATTAGTGATTAATATTAGTGTCAAAGATTAATATAATTGGTAACATTTTTACTACCTTCCAAACATTAATCCTTTAGTGTGCCTATAGCAAAAAAGCAAATAAGCAAACAAAATCCTCCTCCAAAATCCCACCAGTTGAAGCCTGAATATTTGTCATTGTAAATTACTTTATCTCATCAGGAGAAATGTGATAAGATATAAATTAGTGACTAACCAGTTTCAATGTAAATTTTCTTTTGTTATATTGTCTGAGATTTCACTGGGGATATATATAATTAATTCACTAGTGGTTTATACGAAGTTGTTTTGCTTTTCAGGGTAATTGGACTAGAAATGCATTAATTAGTTAATGCAGTTCAGCTGGTGGTCAGTATCTTGTTAAGTCATGATAAATCAGTGTTGTAGCCTTTTCCTTCTAAGGGGGGGGATAAAGCAGGCATGTCTGCAATGGTATTCAATGGTATTTTTTTCCCCTTCAAAAACATTAGTTTTTGCACTTCTAATGAAATAAAGTCAGGTGCTCTCCAACAGCTAAGCATTCATTTACTATGTTAACCTACACAAATAGTATTTTTATTCTTTTTCTTCTAATGTTAAACTTGTTAGATTTTGCTCTGCTATTTTATAAGGTGTTGTCATAAAATTATACGATGTGTCAGATGAATTTTGGATAATCTTAAGGAAACTAATTTTGTAGATACTTTTGCATCCTAGGTATTTTTATTAATTTGCAATTTATTACACTATCTTACTTCTTTTGGTCTCTGATATTTTTGGGAAGATTAAACTTCAGTGAAGGGAAGGGCTAGAAGGCTATGAGTATGCTTAGTGTATACAAAAGATAATGAACAGTTTTTCAGTTTTATGTAATCATTGTATAATTCTTGTGAAAAGGAAATAAACAATTTGGGTGCATGGTGAATAACTTACAATACACTTGAGAAAACATAGGTATTAGTTATCTTTAACTCATGTATTTTAAACTTTTTTCTTCCTGTTCTTTGTTGCTATTTTAAGGTAATGTAATCAAATATTTGCATCTTAAACTGCCACATACACATGTACTGTAATAAGGGTATTATTATATAGTTTAGTTTTGGGCAAGGACAGCAAGTTACTAATGTTTTAAAAGTAATAGTACAACAATGTAGGAAGGTACAGAAGGGTTGCTGGGTTTGTGTGGTGTGCTATCAACACTGTGAGAGCCATCGTATCTGCAGGATCATTTGCGTCAGGCTTAATCCTGTTTTTTTATCTGCAATCCCTTGTTCAGTGTATATCCATGAATTTTGTAAAAAAAGTACTCTGTGTGTTTGTCCCATCCAGCGCAGCTCTGTCTGCCCGGCTGTGTGTAGAGACAGATTTCATAATTCACACGGAAGCGACGCTAATATGCTGCAAACGATCTGGTAATTGGTCTCCCCTTGCTGGTGTGATTGCTAAGTGAATTGCAGAGCTCTGGTTCTGTTGCTGTCTTAGTGCAGCTCTCCTGTGTTGGCACTGCACTAGGGGTGACCATCCCAGTGGAAAGTGCCCCTTCCTTCTGCAGGGCCCTGTCCTGAACCTTTCCGTAGGGCTGCACAGCCTGGGTCAGCCGTGGAGCACCGCTGCCCGCTGAGCTGCACTCACCGCCGTGCCCCCCTAGCAGCCATGGAGCCATGGCTCTGTAATGGGGTGGTTTGATAGGCAGCACAGTTTTGTAAGATGGACTACAAGTAAGAACGATGAAAATACCCTTAAAACATAAGCAGAAAAGGAGTATAAACGAGCAGCAGTTTGCACAAGGAGGAAATAAACTGCATACTTTTTAGTATGCAAAACCTAGTGGGGTAGGTTATTTATTAGGCTGGATCCTGATGACATACATCCTTTGACTGGTTAAGGAAAAAAAAGTGATGGAAGCTATCTCAGTACAACTACCTGGCCTTTGAGTTGCTGGAACACTTGAAAATGTAGAGAGGGTGGGTAAAGAGAGGAAAGGTCTATAATTTCCTGTCTCCTGTTTTCCACATTTTGAGCAAATTCTTGCAGAAAGTATAAGCCTCAGGGGGACAACAAGAACGTGAGGCACAAGCATGATGAATTTAGGAAGAGTAAATAGTTGTGCCAGTCTAATTTTCTTCTGTAACATGACAATAAGGCCAGTGAATTGACAAGAAAAGTGTGACTGTTAGTATTTTTCATGTTAGTGAGTACTTTGGCAGTGTTTCTTGCTATAATTTTGCAAACAAGGGAAGAAATGTGACCTGAAAGAAACTCTTGTAGAGTAGGAGCAAGACTTGGTGGATGACTGTGCCTAGTAGGTGGTTACTAATGATCGTCTGTCAGAATGAAATGGTTGTATTGAATGTGGATCTGCCACGGTCTGTTGGGTCTGTACTCATTCTGCTTCATTTCAATCTTCTTGTTAATGACCTTGATGATAGAATAGAGAGTGTGCTTACAAAATTGATTCACTAAAAATGCCCCTAGAACTTGGAGGGAATATATATACATAGGACACAATTTTATGAGCACAAAATTATTTTGAGAAGTTTTAAAAAATCTTAGGAGATAAATAGCGACAGATTGAAGTTCTACACTTAACAGAAATCATGAATACACAATTAGACTGTAGGGAACAAGTAATTGGATGATAATTGGAATTCCTGATGTAAAAGGGCAAATGCTATACCAGGAGGGATGAAAAGATACAGAACAATCTTTTTTTCTTTTTTATTTATCCATGAGTAAGTCCTCTGTTGAAGTGTTGCATCTCAGTAGGGCAAATGCCCTAAGGAAATAGAGTTTACCTGCGCAGAGTCTGGGAGAAGAGTAATCACATAATTTGAGGTCTAGAAAATGAGGCCTAATTGGAAAGACTGAAATAATTTGAGCTGGGGAGAGGAGTGAGTGTGCAAGTGCCAAAAAGAGAATCAGAAGGCATGATTTTGTGTATATGTGGTAGGCAATTTCAGAAAGTAGGAAGTTGTTTGGTATGAAGCCCATCCATGAGAAAAACGGAAAGATGAGTGACCTTAAAATGCTGCAGAAAACGTAGCTTAGGTCTCATCATGAACAAAGGACCAGTTGCTGAGATAGCTGGCTGTTTGTTCTCCTCAAGAATTTTATTTAGCTGTTTTTTGAACAACAACATTATTTTAAGATTGATGAACAGTACATATAGACTTTTTGGAATGTTACTGAGTAAAGAATGAACGCTTTGTACATGGAGACAATTTACCCTGTGACAGTATCCACTTGACAGAATTGTGATGCAATCAGTCTCCATATTGCCAGTCCTTTGAGTTCTAACATCCTCTAACTCACTAGGCTCATCTTTTTTTTGTTGATATCTCACTATTCAAGTAAGAGTTGTACCACACAAGATTTTCAGCTCTTTTTTCCTTCTCAGGGGCCCTTAACAAGCCTGTCAGTAGTTAACTTTTATTTCTTTCTCATTTTCATAATGACTTCAGTTGTTTCTCCAGCACTCTGGGTACTGGATGTATTATTAGCATATGAAAACAAGGAGTGTACTGTTGGTAATTGTTTTGTTTATAAAATCTTTCCCAGTTTCCATTGTCTATTTCTCCACTAAGAAATGAATACAAGCTTCACTTACCTGGGGGTGTAACATATGTTGTTAGTATACTTTGAGTCTCTATTTGCATCGTTATGCCCTGGAATAGGTGTCTTTAATCATCGTAGTTGGAAATTACCTTCCTTAGCATTTTTAGTTTCTGTTTGCTCAGAGAGATTTTGTCAGTCAAAGCTTGTGTACAGTGTAGCCAGCCAAACCTGAATTTGGCGCCTGAGAATGGAATTTGTCACAGCTCCAAGCACTTTTTAATGGAGCTTTTTGTTTAAGTCAACGTGAAGGAAATTCCAGCATTTCATTATTCCTTCCAATAACTTCTTAAGAGCTCCTTTCAATTTATGTTTTTGCCTCATAATTCCCTTCCTTTCTCCTATGGGGAGTCTTTAAACACAGGGCAGATGTCTGGTATGGAAGCATTAGGAGTCCAGCATCCTGCAGGGAGACACTCTGGAGCTTTTAAGAGGTGGAGGTTTTTGCATATTACAGAAAGGATCAGAGTGACTTGAAAATATTTGTTTTGGTTTTGAGGAGATCATTTGAACTCCTTTATCTCTCTCTCTCCTCTGCTACTATTTAGTTTCTCCATCACATAGAGAATTTGGGCTAATGCTGTAAATTCTATTATTTTTCCTGCGTCATGTACCTTGCTTTCCTAGATGTTTGTGTTCATATTATCTGTAACGAAAGTTACTGTTGACATGGATTATTTAAATATTGATAATCAGCTTTCAAATTTCCAGACAAATCTATGTGGAAAACTCACAGGTTGGTGCTTTTTCAAGCTCTGGCCATATTTTAATGGTATTATTTTTAACCACCAGAACCAGAAACTCTTGCTTTAAAGTAGAAAATGTAGAGTTAGCTGTGTGAGTCTAGTAGTTGATGTAGATACTAGGCATAAATAGGAGTACCCTTACTTGCATTTGTAGTGGAATGCAAAGTAAGATAGTTATTGTCCATGAGCACTCAGTGATAAAATAATCTTTGAAAAATGTGCCCCAAATACGAGGTCTCAGAGACTTAATATTTGGGGCATATTAGAGTTCCAGTAGCATCTGCCACTGGAACTGGAGGGTAAGACTGCAACATAGGAGGATGTGTAATAAAGAGGTGCCATAGTATAGAACTTGCAGGATATTGCAACCTCATCAACCAGCTCTGAGTGTAGGAGGCCTAACCAGCATTTGTATGATTCAAATGATGTGCTTAAGAAGGCCTGGGGTTTAGGAGTGCTGTGGTGCTGCTGAGCTGAGAGCTGAGCTCATGCCAGCACCCGAGGTTAGGACACTAACTTAGAGCTGCTTTTCCCTTGCATGGTTGGAATGAAATTTATGGCAGCAAACGGCTGCTCATCAATGGATAATTTCATGTTGTATCTTACCTATTGTTTTTGAAAGCCATAGGTAGATCAGAAAACTGATGGCTTTATTTTTTCTTAGACCTGGAATGTACATGCCTTGAATAATTTAGGTTTCTGGAACTGGAGTTCCTTGTTTAGCTGCATTTGCAAATCTACTGAGGAAGCACAGACCTGTCTTACTTATTGTTTATGCTGCATCATGTTGTACTTTCTGTGCTTGACTTAACGAAGATAATTAACTTTGGACCAATAAAAATTACTTCTGCTTTGCTTTCTTTGGTAGAGGAAGAATGCTGCTCATTGTGGAATGCTGGATTAGGCTATTGCATGTCATAATACCTAGTATTTGTCTGTCTCTTTGTAGAATAATATTAAAAAAACCATAATAGAAGCTTTATTTATAAGCATAAAATGTGGTGTTATGAAGACTCTGTAGCACAATTACAATCCGAACTTGAAATTTAGTGAGACGGCCGCAGCCTCTTTCACTGTAAAGTGGAGTTTGAATTATCTTGTTGCAACAGAAGTAAATGAAGTTAATGTTACATTAGAAACTTAGTAGCTAAGTGCTCCTAAGTTACATCAATTTATTTAGAGGACTAAAGGTACACTGAATTTATTTAAGCTACTGAAATGTGGATAAAAATCTAATGTTCCATACATAAAATAAAATTCAGAAATGATTTTGTCATGATTTCACTGTGCAAGACAGAACACAGCTGTAATTTTACTTATTAAGTCTTGCTTATTCAACACTGTTAGTGGGATAGCTGTGTTGGATGGTGATATGTGTAAATATGTTGGTTTAATTTAATAGTTCTAGGGCAAGGCAACAGGAAGACAACACAATAGTCTGAATAAGCAATAGCACTGCAAATATGTCACAGACAATAGTCAATCTGTCAGCTGTGAAGAGCTGACTTCCAGGCTCCAACTGAAGTTGCATAGATGTCTCTCTAAGGGTGGGAGCTCAGTGATCAAAAAGACACCAAACAGGATGAATAACAATCACACAAGGGATTTTTTTTTTTAATATGACATTTTAAACTGATTAAAACTACTTTTACTTAGGGAAAAGTGTATTTGAGTGTATTTAAATTCCACATTTATTGTTATCAATAATTAAGAAAGTCTGTTCTGAATATACTTTTAAAATAAAATCCCACTATGTGTTTGTCACTAAAATTTTAGCAAATGAGATGCTGAATTGAAACTAGCACTAATGAACTGGCAACCTAGCTTTTGACAATAAGTAGAGTTTTTTAATTATAGAGTAGTTTAACTGTTTTGATTGTTCCACGTGCTTTCTCACCTTAGAATGAAAGACAAAAAAGCAAAAAATTTTCATGTTTAAACAATAGCCTAGGGAGCTGAGAGGATGAGGTGCCTTAGTTCTAGAAGCATTAAACATTTACATTTTTTTAAAGTACCTAAATAAAATAAGACTGTATGACTTCTGTCCACATTCAATCTGAGATTAGTATGAAAGTGAAATTCTATTTTGGAAAACATGCCGTATCACATTCATTATTTTCGGGAAAATAGTCCGGATTATTTAGTATAGTAATCTTAGGCAACTAAGCTTACCAAAGCAGAAACACAGATGTTATAAGTACTCAGGGAAATGGGGGGGGGGGGCGGGGGGGAAGAAAGAGATCTAAACATAAAGAAAATGTTTTTGGACATCTGAGTGCCTACAAATGTCATGGGAGGGGGGGAAGCCATAATCTCTATAATGGAAAACGAGAGGAATTGAAGAATCTGATTATATGTATATTTATGGTATCTCCTTATTAACAAAGCAAGAAGCAAAAGCTTATGTATGAGGTTATAATATATTTTGTTAAAGTACAATGCAGCCTGTTCCCATATGCACAGCAGAATTGTCTCTCCTCTTTTCTGAATGCTGCACTTCCAATGGCCAACACCGTTTTTGATGAGTGCTGGTATAATTGATGGTGGAACCCATACACAGAAACAAAGAAAAAGGGGAACTTTTGCAGAACCAAATGATTGTTTGGAAACAGCTGTAGAAGGTTAAATAAAAGCCTTTTGATACTAATTGGAAGATGAGTGACACTGTGCTCTATTATTACTTCATCTTTGATATCTACAAGGAGGAACTATCTGTGCGAGCATCCATGAGAATTAGGATAGTAAGTATCATTTGTCCATTTTACAGAGGAGGAATTGGACCAGACAGAGATGAATTCATATGCATGAAGTTGCCCTGAAAGTTGGAAGACATGATGGTTAATCCTGGTAGTCTGTCTATACTGATGGCTGATAACAGTAGTGAGAGAATTTAAAAAGTGCCTGCACCTTGAGATTCCCAGCAACCTCCTTGAGGTTTAGGTGAAATTGATGTATTTTCATGTCTGGCTATGTAGGAATAGTATTTTTCTGTATGGGTTAGATATAAAGAGGATATGAATAGATGTAGGTAGATAGAAATAAGAAGGATGATAGTATAGAAACTGCCATGTTTCTGTTCCAATTTGCATTTTGAATAGGAACTTTTAGTATTTGTATCTTCCATTTCATTATCCTCTCTTCCTCATTTCATGTTATTTGCTTGTCTTGAGTTGAAGTGATGCAGATACTGATTTAAAGGTCTCTTGTCCTCCAGCACATTTCCTTAGTACAGAGGATCACTGAGCAGGGTAAGAGGACAATTGTTTTTGATTAGGGAAGAGAATAGTGATAAGTTTGATTTGCACCAATTGCATTTTGAGTGTCTTGTTTGTTGATGATACAAACGAAGTGGTTATTAGCTTTGTACCATGGTACATTGGCTGGTTTCTTCTGGCAGAAGTACAGGAGTTCTTGTTCGCTGTCTGGTTCTGAACATGACGCTGAGATTGGTCAAGCTGTCCTTTACCAATGGACAGACTGGAACTGCAGTTCTGGGGTAAAAGAGTAAAGCTGTGGCCTTCAAGTTCTTAAAAACGGTAGCTGTTTGGATTCTAGGATGGGAAGAATCAGACAGGCACATCGTACCATGGCCACGCCTCTTAAAAAGAGCAGTGGAAAGAATGGGAAAGGATTTGAAGTGTGTTGCTAAAATCCACCAAGTGAGTGGTTTGCTTGCCCAAATTATTTACATAATCGGCACCCTGGGATGGTTCTTTCCGGGGAGGAGGGCTGCAGGCGTCCGAGGGCAGGGCGCGGCTGAAGGGTCTCTCGGCGGTGCCGGGAGGTGGCGGAGAGGCGCTGGAAGGCGTGGGACGACACAGCGTGCCCTGCGGGGGAAGGTGGGCATTAGCCGAGCGCGACCTTCCCCGCTGCCAGCCTTGCCCGCGGGGGCTGCGGCCGCGGCGGTCCCTTTAAGGCGCGACCTGCCGGGGATCAGGTGCGCGGCCGGAGCGATGACGTCATGGGGCGGGGCCGCGGCTCCTGCTCGCACTGCCCGCGCCGCGGGACGGGGCGGTGGCGGCTGCGCACGTGCGCGAGGCGGCGGAGAGCGCGCGGGGCCGC